>OX439131.1:2580308-2742263 GCA_949318235.1 Ecdyonurus torrentis | reverse complement strand
TGAATTAGATTTATTCCGAGAACAAGGCTCATTTGTTGTCAGATTTATGAAAGATTTACATGAACATCCTTTTGAAACAACACTCACGGCATTTTCAAAATTGACTGGAGCTGTTGCTTCAGGACTCAATGGTAAAATATTAATAATAATAATGTATTCATTTTGTTGTAAAAGAAAGGGATAGAAGAAACTAGTAAGGGCCTTATTATAATGAAGATAGTCCCATATATCAACAAAAAATCTTGCTAGCACAGATAAAAATAAAAAATAAATAAAATAAAAATAAAAAATAAAAATGAACATAACACATACTGTGTAGCTTTTGGCACTAAACTCTCTCTTGGAGTTTAGTGCCAAAAGCTATCTATATCTATATCTATATCTATATATATATATATATATATAATATATATAATATATATATATATATATATATATATATATATATATATATATATATATATATTCTTTTTCTTTTCTTTTCTTTTTTTTTTCTATCAAACCTCTAGGCGAGGTACAACTTATGCTAGTTATTTACATATTTACATTGCATTTATACTGAATTTACACTCCCGAGACTTCCGAAACCCTATCATAAGATTCGCGGGTTCTTCCATGGCGGGATTTTTAATCTGTGCTAGCAAGATTTTTGTTGAACTATGGGACTCTTCATTATGGTAAGGCCCTTACTGGTTTCCTCTATCCCTTTCTGTTATATCATTAACCTCACCACGATGGCTTATTTTCCTTAATTTTGTATATTAATTTTAATGATGTTAATATTTATGTAACAATTTTTAATTCAATTATTAGGCTCACTTCGTCAGAGTCCTACAGATAACTTTGGTCGTGGTATGGCTGACAGTGACTTAGAAGCTTCAGATGAACTTTCACAAACTACTCCTGAACCAGTAGATTCTCCTCAAGCAACCACTGGACCTCTCTCGGGTGATGAATACGAGGTGATTGGAGCAGAACCTTTCAGCACTCAATTGCCACTAACACCCAGGTAACAAACACTCGTACCTACATATTTTGTATTATTGTGTACAGTTTCAAACAAATAAAAGGTAACCATTTAAACATGTTGGTATTATGCTTGCTTCAAATTTTATGTGGAAACGATATTGTTACGTCATATTCACGTGTTTTGATGCGCGCTCAGGTGTAGCGTTACCTATGGTAACCAGGTTATCTAGGTGAGCTGCTTTAGCCAGCAAGCCAAACACGCCTTGTGATACATGTGAATATGATGTAATAATAGTTTATACATAAAGATTGTGGTGTGCAAAAAAGCATCAAGTTTAAATGATTACCTTTCATATGTCTGAAACTGTACAGTACATGTGATTGTGTTAATATGACAAAATTGCAACATTGCATAGGTAACTCATAGGTTATTTTATATATTCGATACAAATTATATATGTTATTTGTTGCAAGTTAGGTATGTCATGTATGCTCTTGTCAAGCACATCCAGCATGCCAGACCAATATATTTAAAAACATTTCGGATTCAATGTAAAAAAACAAACAAACAAACATTAATTTGCATTAGACAGGCACTATATTTCATAGTATATTTATACATACTTCAGATGCACCATTGTTTTTATGTTTTTATAAGAATATTTTCAGAACAATTTTGAGACTGTAAAAATTTGCAAATATGACAATAAATAGCTATACTCTGAGAGTTTGGGACTTTTGGTTTTTAGATTTAGATTATGAGCTGCGTTTTGGATCTCAAGTCCCAAATAACTGTAAATTGCAGAAACTTTGTGTTTTATTAATTTTCAATTCAATTAAATTTGTCTACTATCTTCATTAAATTTTTAACATTATGTGTTATAGATGTGATTACTGTACTACAGTATAAACTTTTTATGATAGTCCCCTATGTTTGAATATCTGCATTCCTTACAAAGAGGTTTTGAGGTGTAATAGCATTTTAGGAAGAAAAAGAAGAAATTAAAAAAAAAAAAAAAAAAAAAAAAAAAGCTTTATGGAACTCAGAATATTATTACTATGAAATATACTTTCCTTGACCTAAAAAAATTAGTTTTATATGTTTCATCACTAAACTTAATTGCATTTGTTTTGCAGGCCAATTGTAAGCCGCGGCCCCGCTCTGTCTGTGGAAGAATGGATGAGACACGTAGAAGAAGATGGAAGTATCAGCAAAGTGGACGAGCTACTCAAAGTCATATTTAGAGGCGTAAGTTGATTTAGTTTTTTTAAACAATAAATTGTATTAAATTACATATTGATTTCAGGGAGTGGAACCTGAGTTACGATATGATGTATGGAAATATCTGTTGAGATATTTACCATTTGATCAGAGTCAGGTGATGACGGTTGAGTTGAGAAATCAACGTATATCTGAGTACCATACTATCTGTCAACAATGGCGCAGTATGACTGAGGAACAAGAAGAGAGGTTCTCACTTTTCAGAGATCGCAAGAGCCTCATAAGTAAGTACCTATGTAGCAATTAGAAATAAAGATAATAATAGAATAAGTACCCAGGGATTGCAGCTTAGGATACAGAATTAACTGAAATTTTTTTGGTTTGAAAGTACATGACCTGTGTTTATATGTCACTCTGGTACAAGTGCACTCGTGACACCATAATGTTAACATCAAAGGGGATACTGCTTTCTAAAGAAATTCATTCATAATTTTCAGAGAATTTGGCAATGCTGCTTTTACCTGACAATTTATTTTCTACCCTTTTCGTTAGAAAGCAGCATCTCGTTTAATTGATGTTAACATTATGGTTTCCGTGAGTTCACTTGTTCTACTCATGCAATTGTCAGCTACAAGAAAAGTACAATTTGTCATGAACATTTTCAGTGCTTAGCCCTAGAAAAACCATTACACATTTTGTGCACTTTGTAAGCAGTTGACCCACACAAAGTTGTATGTGATATGATAAGTTATTGACTCACCCAGAGTGACCTAAAAGAAGTGGTCATGTGCACACGATTGTAATAATATTTTTTTACCATTCAAAAACTTACACTAAATGCGCAAGGATATTTGTATGGCAACTATGTGCTGAATTGAAATGGGGAAAAAAATATTACATCTTGCTGAAAACACATTAGCTCATACTGTGTTCGATGTAATAGTGCGTCAGTCTTGAATCAGACCTCAACTTTTCCCTATACAATTTATTTTTAGTATTACAGTATTAAGTGTCTACAAAAACTTTTTTATCTCTCCCTACCCCCCTAAAAAAAATCCTATTTAACAAGCATTAGGTGACCTTTATTTTAATTTTTGTGTATAGACAAGTTACAAATGATAGTATCCAAACTAATGGAGTGACCTGTATTTTGCAGTCAAGGACGTGAACAGAACAGACCGAGTGCATGAGTACTTCGCTGGTGAAGACAACCCACATGTTGATAGCCTCTATAACATCCTCATGAGCTACATGATGTATAACTTTGATCTGGGCTATGTTCAAGGCATGAGTGATTTACTCAGCCCAATCCTAATGCTCATGAACAATGAACCTGATGCTTTCTGGTGTTTTGTGGGATTTATGGACAAAGTAGTGAGTATTGTTTATTACATTGCTTGTTAACTGTTGCCATTTAAGGATTGTATTCAGATGGCTTAAATCTCCAAAATCTACAAAGAAAACTTCCAAATTTTATGATGCCACTTGAAAGTTAACAGTAACAGGACCTATGATAAAATTTTCAGAACTCGTGACCATCAGATAGTAGAGAAATTAATTATGGAAATTAACATGGGCTCTTATGGGACTAAAACTTCAAAAAATCATAAATAAAAATCTAGCATGGTGACCCCCTAAAATTTTCACATTTTTGAGGATACCATATCCTAATGTATCACTGTGCAAAATTTCAGATTTTTCTGTCTTTACAACTTTTTAGTCAAATCCCGCAGTAGCTGATTTCCCGCCTTAAAGAACTTGTATCTATAAAATATAAAAGTTGACTTTATAAATAAATAATAAATAAATAAATAAGTTTATTGATCAGAAGATTACATACAGTAATATAGATCTTGTCCAAGGAGAAAAAAAACAAACACACAAAATAAATATTTACAGAATATACAAAAATAGTCCCTCCTCTGCTACAACTCACAAATTTGCAACTTTGTGCTTGTTTTTAAATATTTGTATAAATAATTCAGCGTCAATCTCATAGAACTCTTTTAAGTTATACAAGACACATTTACACATCAAATCGACAACTATGTTCCTCACATTTTTATTATTACAATTTAGGGATATTAAGAATTTTGAAAGATGATTGTAAATTGATGTACATTGATTTTTAGGACTTTTAGTGGTAAGTGTCAGATTATTAGATTCATTATGAATTAGATTGCTTGATCTGGTCATATGTTGATGAACATCCACGTTTCTTGTAAAGAACCATGGATGCTTGTAAACAAAGCATATAACTTCAACAACATATAGACCAGTCACTGTTAGTATACGATTTTGGGCAAACAATCCCCTACAGGATTCTCTGAAAGGTTTGTTACACAGAGTTCTAATGGCTTTCTTTTGTAACAAGAGAATCCTGTGTGTATGTGTAGAGCTCCCCCAAAAGACCAACCCATATTGCAATCTAGACTGAAAATGAGCAAAGTATACAGATTTAAGGGATGAGGCAGGTATAACATTTGATAATTTTTTTAATAGATAACATGCAGAGCTCAATTTAGAAGAGATTTTATTTATATGTTCAAACCAGGATAAGTTTTCATTGACAGTGAGACCAAGGAAACACATACTGTGTACTCTTTCAATTATAGTATCACCTATTTTTATATCCAAGATCTCAGGAATTTTTTTATTATGTACAGTATGGAAAATTACATATTTAGTTTTACTCTCATTGACAACCAGTGAATTTTCTTCACAATACTTAAGCATATGAGAGGTTTGTATATTTGCCTCCTTAGTAATAGATACAAAATCTTGACTCTCATTACTTAAAAGATGGCTGGTGTCATCGGCATATACTATGACTGTGCCTGTTTTGAGATGATCCTTTATGTCATTATTAGCTAACAAAAAAATATAAGGACCCATATTAGATCCTTGAGGAACTCCCCTATTAAGTGAATGAGATAACGATGTATTTGTGAAGGGATATTTATTGTCAAAATTTTTGATAACTACGACTTGTGTCCTATTTTGCATAAAAGACACAAATAATTTTAGGGTATTACCTCTAATACCATACAGTTCTAATTTGGGTATAAGGACAGGTAATTCAATCAGCTCAAATGCCTTGGTTAAATCATAATAGAGACCCACACATTTCAAGTGCCTGTCTAAACTGTGATATATTTCTTCCAGAGCATTAAAGAGAGCTTCTTGGGTAGAAAGATTTTTTTGATAGGCAAACTGGCAAGGGCTTATTATTTTAAAGTCCTGCAAAAAATTATTTAATCTTTTTAGAATTAAAGATTCAATAATTTTAGAAAAGCAGGATAATAATGAGATTGGTCTGTAGTTAAGTATACTATCAATAGCCCCCTTCTTATGAATTGGAATGATCATAGCATGCTTTAAGTTATCAGGAAAATTCCCAGTTTCAAAACAAACATTTATGATGGCCGCTAATGGATAACTAACTATATCAGCACAAGATTTTAGCAAGCTGCAAGGAACTTCATCATAACCTGCTGAGTTTTTATTACAACATTTATGAATCATATCCTCTACTTCTTCTGGAGAGGTGGGGATTAGAAATAATGATGGATATTGTTTTTTATGTATAATGTTAGGTTTGGAAGCAAAGGGAGGATAAGATGAGTTGAGAAAGTGTTCATTGAATTTATTTGCTACTTTTTATTTATTTGCTACTGTCATTTCAAAGTTACACAACACAAATTGTAGTACCGGTATACAACATACATTTCCATTTCTGGCACCATTAGATAAGAGAGAGAAAAATAATTCTATTTATTTGATTTATTATTACATACGGTACTGTTGTTGTTTGCAATGATACAAAAAATTGTTCTAATTTTAATATGTTTAGAGATCTATTTTCTTAAGTATTAGACTAAGATATCGAACTTGTTGTGAACAAAATGTCTATCTGGTTTTTTGCCACGCAAAGCAAAATGTCTATCTCGAGCATCATCTCCGTAACGCTCGGGAATATGATACACTTTTGCTTACGGTGACAAAAAACGAGATAGACATTTTGCTTTGCGTGACAAAATACAAGATAGATATTTTGTTTGCAACAAGATCGCTATGTGAGGCTTGCAGAGTGGTATACAATATGTGTGATTGTTTATTTGTAGATGGGCAACTTTTCACTGGAACAAACCAGCATGAAGGAACAACTACTGCAGCTAAGTTGTTTGGTGCAAGTTGTTGATCCTCAACTGGCACTCTACCTCAACACACACGAGTCTGGCAACTTGTTCTTCTGCTTCCGATGGCTTCTAGTTCTCTTCAAGAGAGAGTTTTCAAATGAAGACATCATGGTTTTGTGGGAGGTATGTATGCTCACTAACTGTTATTTTTATTACACAATCCTATTGAGTAAAATAATAATAATACAATAAAAAAGTGAGATTTGATGCTAACTACTCTTCCACCTAACCAAACATCATTTAAAATAATTAAGAATATATCCAATCAATGTGACTTAAAATAAATGCATGCATGATCAAATTAAAATATCATATTATACATTTACACAGGAAAAAACAAATGCAAAACAATAAAAATAAAACAATTGTTTTCGTAAAAAAGAGAAAGACAAAATAATAGAAAAAGATTTACCTCTTTTTTTACATCATAATAATAATAATAACAGTAGAGCGGGGGGAGGGGGAGGTAAATAGCAAAAATGAACCAAGAAGAAGTTCCAGATCAATACTAATAATTATTTAATGTGTTTGTAAATTTTTCAGGTATTATGGACAGGACTGCCATGCCGTAACTTCCATCTGTTGCTTTGCTTAGCAATCCTTGAGATAGAACGAGAAACTATCATGTCAAATGATAATGGCCTCTCCGATATACTTGCTGTAAGTATAAACAAATGTTTTATTTTTTTGTTTTTTTGTGTTTTTTACCAAGTAATGCCAAATCCTAAAATACAAAATACTTTCTTTTAATTCAGCTTAAATAATAATAAAAAACTTTCTTTTAATATTTGAATTGTAAGCTATTTCAATTCTCAAACTTAATTCATCAACTGAATAAAAATAAGATTTAAAATAGTAAAGATTTCAACTAGGAGTAAAGAAAAAGCTAGTTATTCAAATATCAAAGTAAGTAATAATATAAATATTTCTCCAATCAATGAAAAAAGTTCCCAATAAAATATAGGTACAGCTCTGGCCAAAAGTTCCCGAACGATTTGCATAGGCAACCCGCAACCACTCAATGTTATCTTTATGAGAAAACGCAGCGGCCGCCGCTGCCCCGTTCGGGAACTTTTGGCCAGAGCTGTACATATAAAAAAAAACTCGCAATGCTAAATGATAAGATCTTTGAGGACCCCAAGTTTTTCCCACACTATCCATGATTGGCTAGTAGTCTCCACTTATAATGTTTATTAATTCAAACTTAAATTTGATACGTAAATATTGTTTTGATTACAGCATGTCAATAGCCTAGCTTTACATCTTGATAGAGAAGCTATCTTAATTCATGCAGAAGGTATTTACCTTCAATTAGAAGCTGCAGCACCAAAGTTACCTGTGGTTGTTTGTGAGACCCTGGGCTTGCCACTTCCACCTCCAGAACACAAGAACAAGCTGGCAAATCCCAATGCATTGGTCCCTCGAGGAGCATCGCCACACAATACAAGTGATGATGACGAAGCATTTGAGCAGGCAATTAGCCACAGTTTCCTCTAGTGGCCTTTTTTACTTTTTACCATTGAAGTTATATTCTACTGTATATATTACACAAGAAAGATAGAGGAAACCAGCAAAAGCCTACTCATTCTCAAAAGAGAGTCCTATATGTCAGTGAAAATCTTGCTAACTTGGAGATAATATTGATGTTGTTGCGAACAAAATGTCTATCTCGTTTTTTGTCACGGGAAGCAAAATGTCTATCACGTATTCTGTCACACGAAGCAAAATGTCTATCTCGTAGTCTGTCACACGAAGCAAAATGTCTATCTCGTATTCTGTCACACGAAGTAAAATGTGTAACTTGAGCGCCATCTACATTATGTTCGGGAATGAGATAGACATTTTGCTTCACATGATAAAATACGAGATATACATTTTGCTTCCCTTGACAAAAAACGAGATAGACATTTTGTTTGCAACAACATCGATATGTGTTTCTTATCTGTGTGCTAGCAAGATTTTCACCAAGCTATAGGAGTCTTCACTATGGTAAGGCTGTTCTGGCTTCCTCTATCCTTCTCTTTTAATTTTAGCATACCTAATTACGATGGTTTATTTTCCTTGATATATTTATATTTACTATAAACTTAAAGTTATGATTTCCAAAGCCTTTTTAAAAATAAGTGAAGTGTGCTTTTCTCTTTCTATAGGCCTATACATATTAAATATTATAATAACTATATTTCTTAGCTGATAATTTTTTAAAATAAATTATTAAAATAAATTTAATCAAAGTATTTAGGATAAAGACAAAGACTATTATATACATTTATTTTTTATTGGTAATGGGAATAATATTCCTTCATATGTTATAAATATGCTCTCTTTTTTATGCTTTTAGTGTATAACTTTAAAAGTATTTGAGCTGCAAAGATATATTAAATTTTCATGTATATTCAAAGTAAATTCAATAACAACTCAATTCAATTCAAACTTAAATTTGATATGTAAATATTGATTTGATTACAGCATGTCAATAGCCTAGCTTTACATTTTGATAGAGAAGCTATCTTAATACAATACTTAAATAAATTCTTAGACCTAATATGTTAAGGTGGGAAATCAGCTACTGCGGGATGTGACTAAAAATTTGTAAAGGAGGAAAAATCTGAAATTTAACACAGTGATAGATTAGGGTAAGATAACTTAAAAAAATGTAAAAATTTTGAGGGGTCACCATGCTAGATTTTGAATTACGATTTTTTGAAGTTTGAGTCCCATAAGAGCCCATGTTAACTTCAATAATAAATTTCTCTCTTATCTGATGGTCACGGGTGCTGAAATTTTTATCAAAGGTAGCTGTTACCATTAACTTTAAGATGGCATCAAAAAAGTAGGAACTTTCCTTTTTAAATTTGAGATTCATGTGAACTGAAGAGAACCCTTAAAAAAAAGTAATAATGGTTGGAAATATTAGAGAGAGAGAGAGAGAGAGAGAGAGAGAGAGAGAGAGAGAGAGAGAGAGAGAGAGAGAGAGAGAGAGAGAGAGAGAGAGATAAGTGCATGCTAGATTGAAAATTAATAAAACCCGAAGATTATTTTTTTACATTAATTTTTAATTTTCAATGCATTTCTCTCTACCTACTATTCTTTATTTTTATTATTATAATTTTTAAATTAACAAATATCAACCGCAATGTTTTTTTCCCTCATAATATAGAAATAATGTAAATAAGAATCGTAATAGGATTAGACCATCTATATAATCTCTTTGGATTAGACTGCTCTTACATGAAAATAATATGTAACTTTTTTAATCTATTTTTTTATATATATAGAATAAATAATAATAATAAAAAAAAAAAAAGGAAAATATTTTCAGTGGGCTACGTAAGTTTATGTAAAATATATGACTACATAAGCAACTGAATTTGTTTGTGTGCGTATGAATGGGATAATAATATTTTTCAACAATTGAATACATCATACATATAAAATATTGCTTGTATTTTTTGTACAATTTGCAATGCCTTAGACATCAATTAAAAGTTTGTAAACATTTTAAAATGTTTTTATTAAACACTTATCAACTTTTTGTACAGTTTGCACTTTGGAAATATAATTATTAAATTTTTTATTATACCTACTAATTATTGAATTGAAATATATGCTTCAATATTAATATTATTATTAAAAATCTTAATCTTATAATGAAACTATATGTTATTAATTATTTTTTACTATATTTTACCTTACAAGAAATTTAATATTTATTAAAGCCCTTGTCAACTTACTTTTTTTATCATTTAGAATACTAGATTGATAATTACCATACCTTATTATCCATGAATTAGACACCAACACATTGATTTTGTATTTATTTTCATTTTAGCGGTTATTTCACGCATCTGACGTCACAATGTACTGATGGGGTCGTGATAGGGGTAAAGAACTTGAGGGAGGGGCTTAAAATTATCACGTGGCCAGAGCGGTGACTGTGATTGGCGGCGGTACTTTGTGACGTCAGATACATGAAATAACCGTCAAAAAGAAAATAAATGAAAATAATTACAAAATCAATGTGTTGGTGTCTAATTCATGGATAATAAGGTATGGTAATCATCAATCTAGTATTCTAAATGATAGAAAAGTAAGTTGACAAGGGCTTTAAATATTGAACAAGAATGTACTTTTTTTTGGTGTCATTATTACATTTATTTTGATTGAAATAACAAGAGACAGTAGTTGGTGACAATATTTTGTGATGTTAATTGATTTGTTATGATGGTTGATGGTAGATTAGGATGCAAGATGGAGAACTGAAATGTTCTATTGGGCGTTACTTGTCTTCCGTACTGGCGGTCCTCCATTACTTGCGATCCAATCGAGATACACGGCAGTTTTGGTGTATAGATGTGGGTAGTCGCGGGCACAGTTGAACAGACTGGAGATTCCAACCTGAGTTGGCAATCCATCTGTCTCTTCCACAGTTAGAGGACCGCCTTGGTCACCCTGGTAAAAACAACAATTTTATAATCTGAAAATTTGTGAACCTTTTTTGCTGGAAGTAAATAAAGTGTGCTCTACAAAACAAGTAATTAAAAATATAATTTTATACAGTATATAAAAAATAAATAAAATAATAATTATATAATGATACATCTAAATTCTCAAATATTTGCAACCAGTTATACACAGATACATTTTCAATGATATATTTGCTCATCAATTTCATTAAAAAAAAAAAAAAAAAAAAAAAAAAAAACTAAAAACAAGCAACTTATATATATATATATATATATATATATAGGCCTATATATATATATATATATATATATATATATATATATATATATATATATATATATATATATATAGGCCTATATATATATATATATATATCAGGGGTGTAGTGGAGGCAGGGCGCGCCAGGGCGCCGCCCTGGCTCGTGAAACTTTGCATGCTTTGCGCCCTGCTTCGTGAGAATTGAAAAAGGCGCTATGAGGCGCTCCATAAGGTTTACGTACGACAAATACACTGCAAACTTCAGTAAAATTTATACTTTTGAGTCCAAAATTAGAAAAAGTACAAGTAAAAATATATTAGTAATCTGACAAAAGAATGCATATTACATTTGCAGCAAATCATATGAATGAAAGAATAGAAAAACCGAGGTAAGTTAAGAAAATAGACAGAAACATGTTCATACATGATAACCACTTAGGTAGAGTTTTTATTTAGTAGCTATTTTAAGCATTGTCAAATTATAATTGTGCATCTGAGCGCCATTTCCTGGGACATTCAGGTGTATACGTTAATCCCTCTAAATCGAATTTTTTGGTAAAAAAGAAGAAAAAAAAAAAGAAAAAGAAAAGTGATTGTATACTGTATAGTATGACATGACATGACTATCACACTGACAGGCCACAAAGAATTATTGACGGAGTCAAGCTTCAAATCTCTCTCTCTCTCTCTCTCTCTCTCTCTCTCTCTCTCTCTCTCTCTCTCTCTCTCTCTCTGTCTTTCTCTCTCTCTCTCGTAATTGTTAAAATATATAAACAATTACTTCTAAACAACATGCTTCCCCTAAAAAAAAAGTGAGGGAGAAAAGTACGAAGGGGGTATAATTTTTGCTATTTTTTTTTAAATAGGTACCAAAAATCAGGTGTTTCTCGCAGTAGGAGTACAATTCTCTAGGTGACCGCTTCTCGCTATTTTATAAATGGCAGTACGTTTTTTTTTTAAATGCATAGTGTTAGAGTTTTCAATCAATCATTCAAAATTAGTATCAGTGATACATAGTTTAATGTATAAAAAAATAATAATAATAATGTGCTACGGACTAGAGGTTCTCAAGATAGTCAGTTTAATTTCTTTAATTTAGTGACCCTATGCACTAGTATGCACTATCTCTAGTAAAGTGGCATCCAAGTCGATTACACTGGTAAGTAAATAAAAATAATAAATTATTGTTAGCATAAGCTATATTAAAATATATTTTAATAATAATAAGTTCTTATAAGTCAGTTTATAATTGGTAGCAAATTAATACATATTAGGGCTGTAGTCGTATGGGACCGCAGTGGGACGGTGTCCCAAAGAGAGAGAGAGAGAGAGAGAGAGAGAGAGAGAGAGAGAGAGAGAGAGGGAGAGAGAGAAGTATAAAACTTATAGGCTACAAAATTATTTTTAATTTGCAATTAGTGCAACGATTTTCATTTATTATTTATTATTAATAAAATTTAGGTACAAAATGACAATTAATGAATTGAAAATACCGTTTGTTTGTTTGTTTGTTGTTGTTGTTTTTTCCCCTAAAAATGGGCGTGGCACTAAAAAATTTCGCGCCTGCGGCGGGCCTAAGGGGGCCTTCGGCCCCTCATTATAATCACCATTGGGGTTAAATAAAGCGCCCTGTTTCGTAAAACTTTAGGACTACAACACTGATATATATATATATATATATATATATAAGGCTAATAATAATAAACTTATTAATTATAATTTTATCTTTGCAACAGGTTTTATTTCCAAAAGATGATAATAAAACTTGTTTGTGATTAGAATTATTTTGTTAAAATATGAAATTGATATCGTTTTAACATAATTGTTTCGAGTATAATAAATAACATTGCTAATGTCATATTTTGCTTTCTTGACAGGCAATGTTTATTTGCTACATATCTTGCTGTCTTATTGACAAAAAAAAATGTAATTGTGAATTACAATTTGTATGCTAATTATATTTAATTTAATGAAACAAATTTGACTGTATGCAATAATTGATAAATTAAGTTTCGACAGGAAACATAATGTCCAATCTTTATTTATTAATTATTATAATATATTTATGTTTAGTAAATGTATTGACTGAGATAAAATTTTAGTAGGAAAACTGTTATGCATCTTATTTTGTAGAAATAACATATTTGAGGTTTAGGAAAATAAAATAATTTCTTAAGTTCTTTTCCAATTGAGGTCAGATGAATAAAAAAATACTACGGAAGTGGAAAGAAAAAGGCAAATATATATATTTTTTCACACTTGATTTGTGTTGTTAAAAAATATTGTACAGTCAAGAGATAAGATAGTCACACAATATTAAGTTATGCAAGGAAAATTTATTACTATTGTCAACTATTGGACATTTTATTTTAAAATGTTTCAAACTTATAACTTCAATTTTCTATCACCTAATTTATTTTTATGTAAAATTTAAGTGATATAAAATACTTTAATGTAAAAAAAAAAAATAAAAAACTTAAATGACAACATTGCATAACACGATTATGGAGCTCTTTATAATGAAAAATAATGCAGAAAGTATCAAATTTATTGCAGAAAAGGATAAAATTTCTAGCATAGAAAATGCCGCTATGTATTTTTCCTCATATATATATATATGATAATATATGTATATATTTTGTATGGACTAAAATGCCTAAGTTTAAATCAGATAAATCTTACATGGCAAGGTGTGAAAGCTGTTCCTCTTGATTTTGTGCAAATTTGAGTTGAAAAAATTTCTCCCAGTGTCCAATCCTCTTGACATTCTTCATTTCCTAGGATTCGTAATTTTAAAAACTGCATGCTCACTTTGTCTCCAGTAGCTGAGGAATAGAAGTGTTTAGTTTTTAATCACTTTGTCCAAATAAACTAACAATAGTGTTGAATCACATACTTGTTACTCCAACACCACTCAAAGTCGCAATTTCATCGGAGTAATCAAAACTGATTTGCGAGAGAGCAGGCAGTCTAATGGGTTCAATTACATCTGAAATGAATTTATTATTATTATTTTTTATTATTTCTTCTTATTGTAACACCTACACCGGTACATTATTATAGGATTATTTTCTATATTTATGTTTTTGCTGAATTGATAAATTAAATAAATAATTTTCAATACCTGTAATATGAAAAAATCCTGGTAGGTAAATAAGAGCAATATCATTTTCATGGTCTACGGAGTCAAAACTTTTGTGAACTAGATATTCTGTGGCATTAACAACAACTCCGTCGGATGTTCGTGGATCTCTCGCAGTTTGAGTGCCCAAATAAACCATGAATGGATCTTTACTATAGTAAAATAAATATTTTTAATAAATAAATATATATATTTGTAAATCTAAAATGCTCTGAACTTACTATTGAGTTTCCGAGGCTACTGTAAGTACTACGCTACTTGAAATAAGTGAACCTCCGAAAAACATTTTTTCTCTATTTAGAATGGAAACTGTGTAGGGAAATTGTCCTTTTCTTGCATCAAATCCTCCGAATACGCGACCGTTCTTTTTAGATGGAAAATCATTTCTTGCTGCAGCAAACAAGAAATTATAAAGTTAAATATGATTTTAAAAATAAAAACGGTGGAGTACAGAGAGAGAGAGAGAGAAGGCACCAAAATGGTTCCAAAATGTTGCTAGAAATAAAGAAATAAAAGCAATAATAATAAGTAAATAAAAATATATTGAATAAAAATAAAATTATAAAATGAATTAGATTTACCATTCCGAAATGCTGAGGCGCCACTAACTACAACTATTAAAAAGTAAATCCATGAAAAGTGAAGGAACATTTTACTGCAACGTTTTGAAGTACTATTGAGTATGTATTCAAATACAACAAATTATCACAATAATGTCTAAAAATATTGTTGTTTTTGTAACTATAAACGTAGAGAAGTTACAATTTGCAATGATCAATAACCACACATTTACAAACACTATAGAGGTTGTGAAGCGTAAAACAAAACGTTATCTTTGTTGGTGCTTGTACCTTTATCTACAATCCCGTTTTCTTTTCACCTTTGATTTTTTTTTATTAAAAAAGATGCAAACGTATAGTGTGGGCGACGTGTTTTCTTAAATTTTTATCACATGAACGTATGCTAATTATGTCATAATATAATTTACATATTTTATATAATAATGATAAATGTGAATTGGCAATTGGCATATACCATAATAATTATATTGTTATATTATTTTGTCGAGACAGAAAAAAAAAAAAAAAAAAAAAAAAAAAAAAAAAAAAAAAAAAAAACATTTCTTTTGAGGTCAAAATACTCAAAATGCTTTGCTACTATATTTATATTTTATTTTGCTATCATATATATTTGTTACCAAGCGCTCATGAGAAATCTTTTTTTTTTCTAGTTCTTAAATATTTTTTACTTTTTATATATTATCTCCAATAAATCAATAAAATAATAATACGTTATCCATTTATTATTATTAATTCAATAAATATCGTGTGCCATGTAAAAATAAAATAATAAAAAAGCGAGGAAAAAAAAAAAAAAAAAAAAAAAAAAAAAAAAAGATATTTGGCATTTACAATTTTTTAAAATTTTGTTAACAATAAGCTTTTTCTAATTGGAATTGTTAAGTGGGCTCCATATAAGAATGCATGTCATTTTGATCCAATAATTAGCAAAATTAATAATAATAGTAAAATTAATAGTTACGATGAGTTATAATTAATTATTAAAGGGGCTGCAAATAAAGATATTTTTATAACTTTTATTGCATATATATATATTTTGTACTTGTGATGAGTACCGTCAAGTTCAAATCTGCAAAAGAAAAAAATAGCAAAACTTAATTTGGATCCATTCTGCCCGGTTTATATTTGTATATATCATTGGTGAAAAAATTGGCGCGCAGCTTCCTATCCAATCAATTAAAGTACTTGCAATTTGAATGGCAAAATTTACACTCTCTGCAGTGGGTCTAACTTCGACTCACCGTCGTGTGACTTCCGCAAACATATAATAACTTTGTCATCTTTGTCTGCTGAGCAATAAAAATTTAAAACCAACACACCAATTAATTAATTTGTCGAACTACTTTTTGCATAGAGACTAAATTTTGATGCCTCCCCCAAATTTAAGCTGCTGCTTTGTGCGGGTTTTAAAGGTGTAGAGATCGAGTTGGAGATGTGCACCGAGAGAGGACATGCAATAAGATAAATGCATTCCAGATGGGGGGGGGGGGGGGGGGGGAGTCGCGCGCCCCATGCAGTGTCCGGTCTGTATGTAGCATAAATAAAGCTATGGAATTCCCTAGCGCGCAAGGGTTAAGGGCTAAATTCAAAGCGTGTGTACGTATTATTATAGGGTCTATGCATTCATGTTAAAGTCGACGCCATGTTGGATAACTCAATAACATGGGTGACATAGGGAAAAAAATCATTTTGCCAGTTTAAAAACACTATGCAATATTTTTGAGAGCATTGATGTTGTAAATATGTTGAATTAGTATCTCAAGTATGTGAGAAAAATAGCGATAACAAAAAATTAAACGATTTCCCAAAGAAAATTGGCTTAAATGAAGTTTGTCCTATGCTGAGCAATGTTATGCACTACTCCAGTATGGCCTCAAAGCGCAATAAATATGACGTCATCCGCATACACCCTATACACTGGACAAAAACAATACCCAATAATTTAATATGTTAAAACACTCCTTTGATTCTATAGGATCATAAAATGAGCTAGGGGGGGGGGGGGGAGTCATACTTTTACACTATTTGTTATCTATTTGTTTTTAATCGTCAAGTAATTTTTTCTTATCCTTTAGTTTTCATGCATGTGCTCTGGGCGTGTGGGAATAGCAAATAAGTTCGTCTCCCCACGTCTCCCCAAATCTCAAAAAAGTTTTGAAACTTTTTCCCGGGCCACAATGACAATTGCGCATCGATATACGCTGCTTTGTTTACAAAAATTGAAAATATCAAAACAGAACAGAACATTCAGAACAAACAGAGAACAAACGTGAAACGTGATTTGTTTATCTATGAGAACACTGTGAGTATATAGCTGCTATTAAATATTTTAAGTCTGTTATTAATTTTAGTAATTAATTAATTAAATTGATTTCTTTAAACTATTTTTTAGGACTTCGATGGATTTGGAAGATCAAAACGACGGTCGAGGCTCCGCCGATCATGGCTCCAATCGCAGCTCTCGAACCGGCAGAATTATGGTTGATTTATCCATATTTTTTAATGACTATAAGAAGTTTTGTATCATTTATCTAGACTATGATAAATTCAATACAATCAAAGATTTAAAGGATTACCTCACCGATACATTTGAAATAAAAAAATCATTTATTTTGATGCTAAGCAACTGTTTACTCTTGGAAAAGGACACATTGAAAGTTCTTCAAAATGAAGATGCTATTTGGTAAGGGTTTGGTTTTCAATTAGACATGAATGCTGTTCGTAAACCCTGTTCTCTGCTGACCAAAAATGACGATCGCCTTTGGTTATTCAAATGGAATGCGCATTTTTTGGTGCAAGAAAACAGGGTTTACGAACAACACTATTGTTGTGATAAAAGAGATTTAACCCCTATACACAGTAGATGATACAGTAGTCCATCTCCTATACTGAGAATGTCAGATCAATGCGCGCCATAATTCCGACTGGGTGAAGCGGGCTCAACTACACGCGTAACGTTACTTCAGTTACTTTTAGTTCAGTCCGCTTCACCCAGTCGCAATTATGGCGCGTTTTTTGATCTGACATTCCCAGTATAGGAGATGGACTACTGTATCATCTACTGTGACCCCTATATTAAAAAACTTGCGCTAAATTTGTAATTTGTATCTCATGTCTCATCTCATGTGAAGAAACACACTGAGTTTAAATAATGAAATATACATATTATCACAATCCTGTGTCATGCACTACTCCTATACATATATCACATATTATGTAATGTATGACTTATATAAATTCAAAATAATTATTTGATTTTGCATGTATAATTTTATAATTTACATATTTGTATACGTACATTTAGTAAAAACTCATGTGTATTTATGTACGTATCGTCACCTCAACAAAAATGTTAAAACGTATGTATACGTTGTAAAAGTTATAATAACTGTTCTGCATTGTCATCCAGTGTACCTGTTGTACATAGTAGTAAAACACACTAATGGCCGGATAAATGTGATTAACATGAAAAATGTCTTAGGTTGGCTGACCCAGACAATTTTCATCATAGTGACACAGCTGTGGCAGACTCTGAGGGCCACAAAACTTCAAAATCTAAAACTCAAGAAAAGAAAAGTTCTGGTAATAAAAAATTATCACATTCCTAACTAATGTAAAAAATTAAGCATGTAACTTTATGCAACAAGAAATGTTGCAACAAACCTTGACTTTATGTATGAGGAATGTGTATATGTAAAGGCCCACGTAACCATCCTATTTTATGTAATGCTATGTAACAAAGGATGGCTGCGTGGGCCTTAAATGTAAATTACATCCCACAGTGCCTTTTTATGCATGCTGTTCAAAATATTATACTGATCTTCTCGCGTCAAAATGAAACTGCTATTATAATTTAGATCGTTCATTTTTTGGACATTTGTTTAAGTGTAGAAGCTTCATTTTGGCGCCAGTAGATCAATATAAAAATTACAATTTATAGTAAGCTAATGTTAAGTAGAAGTCCTTAAAGTACGTTACCATAAAAATCATGCTGGTACTTTTTTTGTTCACTTGTGAAGTCAGAATGTGAATACTGTAAGTCTAAAATTTATGGCATAATATATATATATATATATATATATATATATATATATATATATATATATATATATATATATATATCGCCGTGGCGTACTTGCATTTCAAGGTCTTCTTACAAAAGGCGTACTTGCATTTTCGGCCAGTACAACAAAGGGCGTACTTGCATTTTTGGCCAGTACAACAAAGGGCGTACTTGCACTTGGTTTTACATGTTAAGCTTATGGCGGATACGCGCGCAGTATCGAAATTAGCCAAATGCAAGTACGCCCTTTGCGTAAAACTAGCCAAATGCAAGTACGCCCTTTGGGCGCGGCCACGACGATATATATAAAGTGCATATGAGCTCACATACTGTACTTATTTGTTTTGTTGTTGTAACTTTGCACAGCATTTCCGCAGAAAATTTACCCTTTTACTGTCGAGTTTTTCTAAAACCACGCACAGCAGGTACATATATAGTTTGTGCAGTAAATTTCTGCTAACAATTTTACTTTCTGCGGAAAGTTGGCCAAAGTTACAAAATAATATATTTAAAAACACACTTTCATAGTTTTTAATTTTTGCTCTATTCAATTAGTAACAGCTTTTACAGTAACTTTGTAATTTTGTTGTATTTTGAACAGCTACTACACACAATGAAACAGAGGTAAATTGTGAAACATCAGAAGATGAGTGCCTTGAACCTCAGACAAGAAAACTGAAGCAGAAATCATCTGAGCCAACAAACACCAAGCTGAAAAAGAAGCAACGATTGAGCACAACAAAGACAGTTGAAATTGAAGATAGTTCTGGTGATGATGAAAGAAATTTAATTCTGGTATCAAAACTTAAATCTGCTGCCAGCTGTGTTGCAAGATCCAATAACTGGGCTGCTCCTTCAACTTCTAAAATGGTAACAGTATTCATTTTAAAAATTATAGGCCTATTGTACCGATATATTGAAGAGAAAAAATTGGTTTATTCTTATGATTAATGTAAATCAAAGGGGGGGGGGGGGGGAAGATAAAAAATTGTAGCACCTAATATGGAAAATTGAAAATATTAAATTTCATAGAAACAAAATAACGAGACAAGGGATTAACTGCATGCTCTGTAGACCTCAAAATTTCAATTTCATGAATGCACGTTACCTCATGTTACCTCAGTGGTTGCATTCATGTTAAAGTCAGCGCCATAAGGGAGTAATAAATAACATGGGCTGGTATGAGAAAATGGCACATTTTGCCAGTTTAAAAATATTTTGCAATTTTTTTGAGAGAATTGATGCTCTATTAACAAGTTAAATTAAGTTTTCAAATATGCAAGAAAAATATTAATGAAAAACAACAACAATAACTTATTTTCTAAAGAAAATATACTGTATCAAAAACCCACGTTTTTCCTATGCTAAACAATGTTATTTGTAGCTCAATTATGGCAATTAAAGCGTATTTATTATGACGTCATGCGAACACACCCTATTAAGTTAAGTTGCAGACATGTGTTCAAAGTATTGTAATTAAATAATATTAACATGTTAATCAATACTAGTATATTATTTCAATACTGGTAAACTACAATACTTAGCCAGCAGTTTATTATCTCATGTGTGCAATAATCCACCTTGCATGATCCTGATAAAGCAGAAGCTACTTGTAGTATATCTTTGTCATGTGAAGGTTGGTGACAGACTCCCCACTCAATATTACTCTCTCCCTCCAAACCATGCTTCATAATATGTAATATTCTTGTTATATTTTATGTATAGGTGGATAGTAACCAGAGACAAGGTGAAGAGAATGGAGAAGAAGAGGTTGATTGGGACTGTGCTCCCTTGCCCAAGAGGAAACGTATTAGAAAGAGAAGATCTAAGAAACAACAAAGTGAGACTAATGGACTGACAGCAGAGGAGCTACCTGCTTTCACTCCTGCTCCTGTTCCTGTGGTTTTAACTCCCAATCTCAAAATGAAACAAGAAGCTCCTAGAGTCCACATCAGGTATGCCTGCAATAATATGTATATCTGCAATAATATGCATATTATTACAAAGTAACCCTTGTTTAACAACTTCCGTGCACAAATTTGCAAGTTACATAACTTATTTTTATCCATTTGTGTAATGTTAAAAATTTAAAATTAATAACAGAAAATATTGGGTAGAGGGATTATAGCATGTTGAATTGAAGATTAATAAAATGCAAAGGTTCTCTAATTTATATAGTGGATTGTGACAACATAAATCCCAAGTAGAGTACTCTAGAAGGGGGGAGTATACGCGATCCAGCAGAATTTTTAAAGCCATTTTATTGGTTGTTGAAATCGAGAATATTCAAATCTGATTGGCTGACGTGCCCAAAATTTTCATTGTTGTCAGTCAATGTTATTTAAATGGGGGTTTTTTGGTTCTGAAAATGACCGTAAGTAATGGGAAAAAATGATATTTTGAAGACTCATAAAATTGTACCTAAACGTTGTCAAGTTATGAAATTTTCACAGATGAAACTTTATTATTTGGCGAAAAAAATAACATAAATTCAAAAGTCGCAATAATTCGCAAATACCGTTATTTAGTGCTCAATTTTGAACGCTTTTTTGAAAACGCTGTATTTTTGACGAAGCTATTATCGTGATAACAATGGCAAGTATTTTTTTTAAATTGTTTTATTTTTATTATATTTACTATAAATGTTCATAAATTTGATTTAAGCGATATTAAATTACGTTTTCTTTATAAATATATGGAATTAGGTTGTTTATCGATATTAAAACATCATCAGTATATCGATTTTACGTAAATATAGTAGGCATAATATACACGAAACATCTCGTTTTTTTAACCTTTTCCCTAGTCCAGCTAGAGTAATGAAATTTGCGCTTTTTTTTTCATAAAAATAATTAGCATAAAAGTAGATTTAATCTTTTATCTCTATACCAGCAGTGTCGATTTTTGAAACTACGCTCGATCGCGAAACATAGATCAAAAATTAATTAAGTTGCACGTGTTTTTACTTATTTCTCCGCACTTAATTAATGTTTATTTTTTATTTACAATAACTTTTCATCATTCGTATACCTTTTTTTTTTTTTTTTCTTCTTCATTTATTGCATAGAATGATGTAATTACGCCCTATTTTCATGGCAATATAAGATGATTAATAAATGCGGTTTCTCCCAATATGATCTTTATACCCCTGAAGTGAAGACTGGAGTGTGCAGAGAGATGTAGAATGTATGCAAAATAAACTTTTTACCTAATTAGTAACTATCTTTTGAAATACATCTTAAAATATTTAGAGCCATCGACCGTCCATACTTTGAAAAAGTACTATACTTTAGAGCTCGGAATAGTCCGTGACCCCGCGCGTAGTCCAAAAGTAGCGTTCAATATAAAACTTTGAATATCTCCTTGAGCTTGAGCGCTATTTAGATGCGCTATTTTACCTCTAGATAAGCAAGATGTTTAACCTTTTTGTCATGCCTATGCGATTTTCAACCCTTAGGTTTTTTTACCCTTCAAGGGTTAAAGACCAAAAACACGATTTTCAATATTATAACCTTTGCTATATGCTTTTATTTTTTATTTATTATTATTAATTTTTGTGAATTTCATTTCTGTGGTGTCTGAAAGTCATGTAGTACCTCCTATTAAAACAATATGAAAAGAAATCTTTAAAAACCATGCCAATAGAAAATAGGGCGTAAAAATGATAAGAAAAAGAAGAAGAAGAAAAAAAAAAAAAAAAAGTAAATAACACGGAAAAGCAAAGCTTACCCAAAATAAATATTTGGTGCTGAAATCTTATTGCCAGGACCTTTCTCATAGGGCACATTGCGTTTTAGCTCTATATGACCCCCTGGAGGGTGTTTGGGGTGGGGTTTTCCACCCTATTATGATTCTAAAAACTTAAGTAAAAGTATTCGTGTCAGATATCGCTCTAGGCAAAATCGACCCCGCTGAGCTCGAATCCGTTGTCAGATTTTTGGTAGATGCCACCCCTATGGCGATAGGGGTGGGTTTTTATTCTGAAAACCGGGAAATTTTTGGAAAATAAAGCAACATTAAATTGTAATAAAATGCAATATTTTCGTTAATCTAATTGCATATTCCAGTACCTCTGGTATGTTTTTAACATGAATCCTATGCATTTCCAGTTTATATCACTTTAAAGACGGTTGCAGGGTGCATTTTTCACCTTTATTTTATTATATTTTTTTTAATTAAATGATTGGGTTACTTTAATTAAGAATGATATCTCACCAATCACCTAATTTATAAAAAAAGGTAAAAACAACAACCCCAGCTACCCTCTTTAAAGTGATTTAAACTGGAAATGCATGGGATTCATGTTAAAACCATACCAGAGGTACTGGAATATGCAATTAGATTAACGAAAATATTGCATTTTATTACAATTCAATGTTGCTTTATTTTCCAAAAATTTACCTCTTTTGAGGATAAAAACCCACTCCTATCTCCTTAGGGGTGGCATCTACCAAAAATCTGACAACGGATTCGAGCTCAGCAGGGTCGATTTTGCCTAGAGCGATATCTGACACGAATACTTTTACTTAAGTTTTTAGAATCATAATAGGGTGGAAAACCCCACCCCAAACACCCTCCAGGGGGTCATATAGAGCTAAAACGCAATGTGCCCTATGAGAAAGGTCCTGGCAATAAGATTTCAGCACCAAATATTTATTTTGGGTAAGCTTTGCTTTTCCGTGTTATTTACTTTTTTTTTTTTTTTTTCTTCTTCTTCTTTTTCTTATCATTTTTACGCCCTATTTTCTATTGGCATGGTTTTTAAAGATTTCTTTTCATATTGTTTTAATAGGAGGTACTACATGACTTTCAGACACCACAGAAATGAAATTCACAAAAATTAATAATAATAAATAAAAAATAAAAGCATATAGCAAAGGTTATAATATTGAAAATCGTGTTTTTGGTCTTTAACCCTTGAAGGGTAAAAAAACCTAAGGGTTGAAAATCGCATAGGCATGACAAAAAGGTTAAACATCTTGCTTATCTAGAGGTAAAATAGCGCATCTAAATAGCGCTCAAACTCAAGGAGATATTGAAAGTTTTATATTGAACTCTACTTTTGGACCACGCGCGGGTTCACGGTCTATTCAGAGCTCTAGTACTTTTCCAAAGTATGGACGGTCGAATATGGCTCTAAATATTTTAATATGTTTTTCAAAAAGATAATTAGGAAGAAAGTTCCAGAGGTTCGGACCCGTCAAAAAATTGTCGGGTCCGAAGACCCGGGTCCTGGACCCGTGATTTTTTTTTCGGGTCCGGGACCCGGGTCCGGACCCCTCAAAAATCTTCATCGGGTCTGGGTTCAGGTTTTCAATTAATCAATTAAATAATTTTTTATAAGTTCAATAAGTAAGAGCAGATTAAAATTTTTTGAAATAGAATTTAAAAAATTGCAGCAAGTTAAAAAAGAATGCAAATAATAATAATAATAATAAATAATCAATGTTTTGATTTGCTACATCTTGTCAATTAGCCAAATAAGAAACTTAGTATTATTGCCTGTATATTATATTCATATTAATAAAATAATAATAATAAAAAAAAGTCATCATACAAGCTGTAAGTCAGCAACATTATTAATTTTAAAAAAATGCAGCTCCTACAAGCTTTATAATTCAGGCGTATATTAATTTTTCTTCTTTCGGAACATAATGTTTTTAACATAATTTGAGGTATATAATTGAAAAAAAAATTTTTTTTAGTTTTTTTTAACGTACTGAAAGTTTAGAAAGAAGGTTTTATTGAAATTGCATAAAAATCTGGATAACTAGACTAAAACCTACTCTTACACATAGTTAAAAAAATAAAATTTAAATAAAAAATCTTTCCAGATATTTAAACAAATTAAAATTTGTGTTGCATGCATGTATATGTTTCTGTGGCAAAAAAAAAAAAAAAAAAAATCTAATACTAAACAAATTTACTTTATATTTTTTCATGTTTATGTACATTTCTTAATATTTCAATCAAAAAATTTTCAAACTCAACGAAAATTAGGGCTCGGGTTTTTGAACCCGTATTTTTCAAATGGGTCCCAAAAACCCGCCAAAAATCTCGGGTTTTGGAAGGTTTCGGGTCCGGGTCCGAACCCCTGAAAAGTTAATTTTGCCTACATTCTACATCTCTCTGCAAAAACTCCAGTCTTCACTGCAGGGGTATAAAAATCAACATGTTATATTGGGAGAAACTACATTTCTTATCATCTTATTTTACCATCAAATAATGTATTTATTTCTTTCATGTATAATATTTCCTTTTCATGTGTTTAATGAATTAGTACCATTTATTAATAAGTATTGTATTGCAATAAAATTAAATATTTAGTATACACAACAAAAGTCTTTAGTTTAGCTTTCCAAACTGTGCCAGAGTCCAGACTTTCTATTGAAAATGGCTTTTTCTATAGAAATTATAAAGTAAATTTTAATTTACATAAAAGAATTAATAATGTATTCAATTTATTAAGTATATTTCTTACACAATAAGTGCATTTTACGAATAGTATCTTTTAAAAGAAAAATTAAAACAAACTCTCAAGTTTTATTAAGTTGATGCGTATAGTTGACTGTATATAAAAATGTTTCCTCAAAATAGCAAAAAATTGCATTTCTATGGTATATTATGTAAAGTAAAGGAAATAATAATCTATTTTTAATAAATACTTGTCGAGTTGTTAAAAATCAAATGTTAAAAATTTAACAAATTATTATTTTTTTGATTATAATGTATAATAAACTTTTAAATTATTAATGAAATATTGATCAAATAATTTCATTTTTTTTTTCTTTTACAGATATTAAGAATAATAGAAACATTGTTTCAAGTTATAACACTAAAACAATAATTTAAGATACATAAACTTGAGATTATCATTTTTAATCGAAGTATGTATACTTGTTGTGTATTTATAAACAGTGGACAGCAAGCACAAGAGCGTTGAGTTTGTTTACTTTTTATTTTTCATTGTTGGAGCGCATTAGCCAATGAGCGTCGAGTATTGATTTTCAAAATATGATATTTTTAAAGCTAAAATAAATTAAATTTATAGCACACTGAGGGTTTTGAAAATTTAAACATAAAATCGCCATAAAATGAAGTTTGTTCTGTGAAAATTTCAATGCTGTAACTTCCTTTGTTCAATAGTTATGATGTTTCAAAATCGCGATTTTTCCCATTACTTACGCGATTTTTCGTGATCAAAAAACCCCAACAAAGGGTGCGCGTATACTCCCCCCTTCTAGAGTACTCTAATCCCAAGTCCCAATTTACTAGATATAAATCAGAGGATCTTTGCATTTTATTAATATTCAAAGTGCTCTAATTTCTCTACCTATTATTTTCTATTATGATATTATTTTTCAATTTTTAATATCCTTTTTTTAACATTATACTGTGCCATGCAAGACCTCGACCTCTCCATAGAACTTCTACTGTGGTAAGGCCCTTGCTGGTTTTTCTATCCTTTTCTTTATCATTGATCCTAACCGCGATGGTTTTTTCCTTAAATTGATATTGTATAACAATTTCATTATATTCATTAAACACACAAATGGTGTACAACATATAACCTAAATTAACAAAATAAGATTTTAACAATGATAATAACAATGCTTTTTTCCTCATGTATATGTTTGATCCATTTGTGATTTTTTCCAGTAATTTGTGACAAATTTCAAAACTCAAAATATTTTGTTATAGGTTTGACGCAGTTCCAAATAACACCAGGGCTATGCTGGAGTCCTCATCAGTCAAAAGTAGTGTTGAACTGTTGTCTGCTCCAGCACATCAGTCTTCAAGCAGCCAGGAGAGTCCAGTAATTGAGTTACTGAAAATGAAGAAGCTAGTTGTCTTTGAGAGAAATCGAGAGACAAAGCCAAAAGTTCCTCCTCCTAAAGATTGGAGTAGTTTGACTGAAGGACAGATCTGGGCATGTCCAACTGTCACAGAGAAACCAAAGCCAGATGATATTGTTGCATTCAAGGTACTGACTCATTGTTATGTATAGCCTTGCTAAATGTAATATTGTATAATTAATTAGGAAAGGTTAAACCATTTTGGTTTGAATATGTAATCAAAGAAAGGATAGGAGAGACCAACAAGCACCTTACCATGATGAGGTCTGTAGCTTGGTGAAAGTCTTGATGGTACAGGTTACACAAATATTTACAAGTTTATTAAGACGATGCCTCAAACAGGTTGCCCTCAAAACATCTTAGTAAACTTGTAAATATTTTTGTAACCTATGCCATCCAGACTTTCACCTATCTACGGACCTCATCGTGGTAAGGTGCTTGTTAGTTTCTTCTATCCTTTCTTTGATTACTTATGTAATATGTTTTATGGAATAGAAAAGTACCTTTACTGTATTAACTGGACAATAATAATTAGTTATGTGGCAATATATATGTGGCAATATATATAGACAATATATGGCATGATAAATATATATTTTTCCCAAATATATATATTTTTAAACCACTATCGCCATTTGAGATTTTTAGTTGACGCTGCTGCCTGGCGCCAACTCTCATTTGGTTTCTCCCTATCAAATTTTAACGTCACATGTTAAAAATAATTAGTTAATACATTAAGTCAATGCTTTACTTATATGTTTTCATTTATTATTATTGTTGTTAATGTGTCACTAGCCAATGACATGCAGTTTTGTAAATGGAAAAGTACCCTTAATACAAGACTTGGTAGGTTTAGTGAAAAAAATAAAATCAGGAAATAATCCTAAAGAGGTGCTTGCAGGTGACTTTGTGTTTTCCTAAATGTCAAACTATTTGGATAGGAAAAAAGGCAACCAAAGTGTTTAAAATGGAGAAAAATACAAGAGCTAAGTAAGCTATTGACTAGTAAAGGAACAACAGTTTAGAGGCCGACTATAAGCAATTTCGGCCACATCCGCTTCCGTTTCTCCTTGCTAGGCATGCGCAGTAAGTCGAAACGGAAGCGGATGTGAGCTAAATTGCTTATAGTCAGCTTCAAAACAGTTGTTTCTTTATCAGTCAATACAATAAAAATTTTAGCAATAAAAATAAGTTTTAGCTCATGGTATAGCTGCTTCATTCTCCTGTAACAAAGCATATTAAATTAAGACCTGAACACAAGATTGTCTGCTAGCACTTTGTTAGTATTGTTGGCCTCCCAGCTTATTTATTTCTTCATTAAAACCACTTTCGCAAGTTTTCTATTTCTTATTGTTTAGCATTGCAAGAACCCCCCCCCCCCCCCCAGCATTCTTTGAGAAAACTAATGATTCCAGAATGAACAAAATTACTGCAATACTACATAGTTTGTGTGTGATATGGTTGCAGGTGCTTCACGTAGGAGAAAACTACACCCCCGAGTTATCTTCTTGGATTATCGCACGAGTGACGTCAGAGCAGCTTCAGGAAGAAGAAAAACTTAGTCTTGAAATCCAGAGTGAGTCAAATTACTTTTTAATTTCTGCATATTATGATAGAAAGCTCAATGATTATAAAGTACACAGAATTTCATGATCTCACAAAATCACCAAGCTAAATATTAATATGGGTACCTATCAAAATCAACGTATTCTGCACAAAAGCATGGGCTTTGTGTATAATGATAGTGGGTATTTAAAGTTTGTTAGTTTAGTTTGCTATACCAGTCTATTCAGGGCTTAAAGTAGATCTGAAGTCTTACCGGAACGCAATAGTGAGATGATTCCACACCCCATCGGGGGGCCGGGGGGGCGCAGCCCCCCAGTTGCCCGCCGCAGGCGAAAAAAATTTTGAAAAAGGGGCGTGGCATTCTTATTTTTTGCTTAATTTTAAGCTAAAATTTTTTCGCTAGGTTTAAAAAATTAAAATAAAATTGCTTATAATTAGAGACCGGATTTTCAGGTGATCACCTTTTTGTTGCTATGAATAATATATGTTCCTTTTTTATAAGAATGTCCACGAACTAGCAACTTTCGAGCCGTTTGAGATGAACTTTTTTTTTCACACCTGTTTTTAGGTTTTCACTTTTTTTCACCTTTTCATAAATTTTTTTCACCTAAATGAGGATTTTCTTTTTTTTTTTAAGAATTTATAAAACGTTTATAAAAAAATGATTTTTTACCGCAATTTTTTAAAACAGAGAGATTCAATAATGCTGTTCGTAAACCCTGTTCTATCACACCAAAAAATGCGCATCCCATTTGAATAACCAAAGGCGATCGTGATTTTAGGAGCAACACTATTGTATGTCATCTATAGTAACATTTTTTTAAATTTATTTTTAAATCATAATTTGTTGTTGTTGTTGTTGTTGTAGGTTGTACTTGTAATACCACAAAATACCTATAGGCAGTATAGCATTTGACAAAATCAAATAGTAACCTCGTATCTCAGATTTTGATGTTTTCAAGTGTACAGTAGCACTGTAGCTCAGAAAAAAATTACAAAAAATTAACTTTTATTTTATCCTAAGGCACATGTATTGCACATTACTTCAGCTCAGTTGCAAATTTTGCCAGCTGATGGTGTCTTTGTAATTAATAATTAGTAACAAAAAAAAAAACTTTTTTTGTGTCATTTTGAAAACAATGATTTCAAAAGTGCATTTCCTCTGAAAGTACATGAGATAAAAATTTCAAACTCAAACAACCAATAAAGGAAATATTGATTATTCATGCCACGCATACAAAAAAAAAATTTCAACCAACCCCTTTGACAAAATATGCAAAAAACGTAACTTTGAAACTACAAGGGTTTAGAAGCTGAAAATCAGTTTAGAGCCATAAATTTGTATTGGTAAACTGATTTGATACTTTAATTGAAATAACCTTAAAATAACCTCGAATTATGATGTAAAATTCTTGTGAGCGCCTAATAAATGCAGCCCGCAGCACAATCAGCCTATAAAATGCAACCCGGAGCACGTATACTTTTTAAGTAAATATATATTTCCTCGCACAAATAACTTAAAAAAATAATTTGAATAGTTTCATATTACCAATACAAAATTCTACCCCTAAAGTGATTTTCATCTTTAAAACCCTTGTAGTTACAAAGTTACGCTTTTTGCATTTTTTGGCAAAGGGGTTCTTTGCAATTTTTTATTGAATGCATGACATGAATAATCAATATTTTCTTTATTGGTTGTTTGAATTTGAAATTTGTATCTCATGTACTTTCAGAGGAAATGCACTTTTGAAATCATATTGTTTTCAAAATGACACAAAAAAAAGTTTTTTTTTGTTACTAATTAGTTAATTACAAAGACACCATCAGCTGGCAAAATTTGAAGTAATGTGCAATACATGTGCCTTTTAGGATAAAATAAAAGTTAATTTTTTGTAATTTTTTTCTGAGCTACAGTGCTACTGTAAACTTGAAAACATCAAAATCTGAGATACGAGGTTACTATATTTGATTTAGTCGATATATACACTAAAAAAAAATAATAATAATAAAGCTATTTTTTTATTTTTACTTTTTTTTTTATCACCTTTTTCTGAATTTATCACCTTTTTTCACCTTTTTTTTTTACCTATTTTGTGCAAAAAAATCACCTTTTTAAGACATTTTTTTTACCAAAATTTTCACCTGAAAATCCGGTCTCTACTTATAATTAATTTAAATTTTAAATTATTTTGATTTTTAATGAAAAAATTTATATATACATTTTTATAATAATATTAATATATGTATTGTATTTTGAAACAACTTTTTTTTTCAAATTTAATTTAGGAAAACAAAAGACAAGATTTTTTTTTTTTTCAAAGGTTAATGGTTAATATTAAAATTATGAGTGTGCAATGCCATATCATTTTGATTGATTATTTGATGAAAACATGCTGACTTATGAGTGAAATTTGAGAAACATTTTATTCTATTTATTTTTTAACATCGGTGCTCATATAGAATTTATAGATTACTTTTTTTATAATTAATCTATAAATTCAGCAAAAAAACATCACTTTTAATTTTAAAATAATAAAATAAATTGATTATATAAAAAAGCCAATTTATAGAAAACCAATGGAAATAAGTTTGATTCTGGTGATATTTCATGTCATCTCGCAATGGGTTCAGTAGATGTATGAAAAAAAAAAAAAAAAAAAAAAAAAAACTGAACTAAAATAATTTACGAAAACTCAAATAAATTTGAATATATTTGTTTTACCTCAAATTTTTCTTACCGGAACTGCGTTCCGGCAGACAAATTCTTACCGGTACGGCGTACCGGTGCGTTCCGGCTTACTTTAAGCCCTGAGTCTATTAGTTCCAAACATCGCTTCCATTTTCAATGTTTCTTATCATCCGGTATGATATCACTTTTGTTGAAAAGGTAAGAAGTGTTTCTTGGAATCTCATAATTATTGCATGTTATCAAGTATAAAAGATATTGACTCAAAAACTGCAATGACTATTTCCAGGAGGTTACAACCCTCGTTACCGAACATCTGGAGGCAAATTTGAAATAGATGATGGCATAGAAGAACAGGAATTTGCAATGAAAATGATGTGGAAAGAAATGGTAACTCCAAGAAATATTTCAAGTCTCAAGTAAATGTTAACTAACTCTCATTTGTCTTTGTCATTCCATTGTCATTTTCTAATAAATAAATAAATACAGAGTTTAATTTGTTGTTTCTTCAAATCATCTACGATTATCAAATAAATAATAGGGAAACCAACGAGCAACGAGCACCTTACCAGTTACCACTATGAATTGAGCTGCTATGTAAAGATCTTGATGCATAGTGTTTTTACTATGTCTTGATGGCATAGTTTACACAAATATTAATGGTTTGAGGGTGACAACCCCCCCCCCCCCTCTCTTTTTATAATTTTTATTAATTTTTCTTTAATCTTTCTACTTGCTTTTTTTTTAACCTCATATATTTAACCACAATGTTTTTCTCTATCATATAATGATACATTTCTTTTATTATTATTTCCTCTAACTTGCTGACCTCATTTTTTTTTAAAACTTTACTTTCATCATAGGATATCTATGCTTAAGTAAGTAAAACTCACAACTGAAAAAGAAATACAACTTATTTATTATAATATAATAGTTCAACATTGTTATAAAGGACAGTACATATTTAAGGCTTTTATCACTAAAAACACAGTTAAGCTTATGCCTTTATCCCAAGAAACATAAATATAAATTGTATGTTTTAAAATTATGATTTATTAGTTTGTTATCATAAAGTAAGTAATATTAGATTATATAAAATTTAATAGATGATAAACAAACAGATATGTTGGAAAAATTGGGGACAGGAAGGTGAGAAATAGTTGACAAGGATGTACTCGCATATTAATTAATTTGTTGTAATATGTGCAGCAAACTAACTATTTCCATTTAAAACTGTTCTTTAAACAATTTGCTGCACAAAGTAACAACAAATAAATGAAAATGTGAATGCAATTTTAAGTAAGAGAGAGAGAGAGAGAGAGAGAGAGAGAGAGATTAATTTGTATCTTGCACTGAAATTAAATAGTGTTATCAACGTGTTTTTTATGTGTGTTTAATTGCTATCTAGGCTAGAAATCTCTCTCTCTCTCTCTCTCTCTCTCTCTCTCTCTCTCTCTCTCTCTCTCTCTCTCTCTCACAAACACAAGGCGTCCCGATCAGCTCGCCTCTTTTTCCCTAATTTTTCTGATCCATCTGTTTTTTCAATCAAATAATTTATTTACGTATTAGGAAAAAACCATCGCGGTTAGTATTAATAAGTTTAAAAAAAATATTTAGAAAATAGTTGGTAGAGATTAGAGCACGTTGAATTGAAAATTAATAAAACGCGAAAATTCTCTAATTTAAATAGTAAGGATCAAATATTCTAGCTTGAGCTAGTTAAAAAGTAGACGTTAAAGGGATGGAGGTATATAGTGTCAAAATAAAATACGATGTAAATACTATTTAAATTAGAGAATTTTCGCGTTTTATTAATTTTCAATTCAACGTGCTCTAATCTCTACCAACTATTTTCTAAATATTTTTTTAAACTTATAAATAATTTATTTATCAAGAAAAAAAAAAAAAAAAAAAAAAAAAAGGGAAAAAAAAAGTACTGGCCTTATAGTATATTTAACCCAGGCCATATAACCCCAACTAGGGGTAGTCAACAAAAATCATTTATTTATCGTAAAGTCAAATTTTCTCTATTAATAAAGTTATATTTAATTATATATTTATAAACCTTAAGATTGATATATTATAACAGTGTAAGACGAGGTTACAATAGCCATCAAACTATACTGACATCAATGTCATATCGAGGGTGCTCCGCTATAATGTCCTAAGTCCACTTGACCTTGAAAAATAAAAAATCGTCGGATCAACCCCAAATTTTGGATTTATCCATTTCAGGTCATTTGCAGCAAAAAATATTTTTCAAGGTCAAATGGACTTAGGACATTATAGCGGAGCACCCTCGATATGCCATAAAATTATTTTCCAAGCAAATTTTGAGGTTGCTATATAGTTTGATGGTCTTATGTGAACTAGACTTGCTACTGTGATATATTTTTATGTCACATTAGGTCAAAACAAAATGGTTTTATGACATATTTTATTGTGTGAACTATCTGTTAAAAATATGTGTTTCTAAGAATTGTCTCGTGTATGCGTAACAATTATGCAGGCATATAATTATTAATATATAGCAGTGATTTATTTATTAAAGTACACAATGTTAAATTTCTTAAGTATGCTATGATTTTACTACAATATACCTAAAAATAATACATATATTTTTAATTTTATTTGAAGATTTGATAGAATAACAGGGATTATAAAAATTGGTGAATGGGAATTGGAACCCAGGTTAGAATATTTTCTCTCTCGCATTACAGCTCAATCCCCCCCCCCCCCCCTCTACGCCCTATTTTTTAAATATATATATCTCTGTGTTTTGTCTATCAAATCACTTTAACAATCAACTGTCACAAAGACCATGTTTTTCTTAAAATTATCCTTTTAATTTTAAGGAACACATTTGTGAAACACAAAAATTTTGTGTTGCAAAAAAAAAAAAAAAAAAAAAGTAATAATAATAAAAAAAAAATAAAAAATAATAATAATTACCATGCAAAATATAAATTAACTATCCTATATAAACATTCAAAACATGCAGAATGAAGCTGAGGTTAAAACCCAGTAGTTTGTTTCCATACAAAAACATCTTAAGGGAGTAGGGTATGGACGTCGGCCGTTAGACTCAAACTTTTATCATCAAACACATCTGAAATTTTACACATCAATACTTCAGTTTAAGACAATTTCAAACATATAAAAATTTTGGGAGTCACCGTGCAAGTAATTTTTTGTTTGAAATGTTAAGCCCATAAGGCCCAATGTTAATTTCAATATTTTTTTTCTTTTTTTTTTCTCGGAACGGTTAAACATCTTGAAATTTTTATCACGGCTAGGTGTGACCCTTAGCTACACAATGACACCAAATTTAGACCCAAAACACATTCTAATTTTTTTTTTTAGATATAAGGTCAGTACCTTACTCCCTTAAATTGTAGGAAAATTTCATTTTCTGCCAATGATTTTTTCCCCGACATTATTTTTTAAACAATAAGCTATTTAAAATAAATATTGAAGTTTCTGTATTGGCTGGACACATGTTTCACTATTTACCTCATTGAAATACATTTTATTAATGAAAACAATGTTCATAAATTAAATTAAAAGAGCAATAAATAAAATGCAGCTAGAAAAAAACAATTGCACCAGTTCATCTCAAATTTTAATTTATTTTCAAAACGTTTATACTTGTGCTTACTCCAGCTTAGGTTGTTTCTTAACTCTCGTACAATAGCCTTGGTCATTCTAGTCGCTCACTACCTTACCAAGGACTGCCTGAGCTGAGGTAGCAAGCAGTGGCGTGGTGTTTATTTGTAATGACCTTGCTGCTGCACACACTGATTGGTACAAGTGCACAAACTGGCTTGCTATTTAAACCTCTCATCCACATACAATACACAAACACATAGATATACTCAACTCAAAAAACCTCAGTCAATTTAAATCGGGCATGCCTAAAGTATCGCTCAATGTCACATTTGAGGAAAAGGGGGGCGGCTGGGCGATACCGTTAAAGGTCGAACGGCAGGTAACTCAGGTTTTTTGAGTCAAGTACAGATTATGACAAATTGAGGAATGGGAGATATTAGTAGCTTACACTAACACTACTTACATTAATGCCGTGGTAGCAGTGTCCGTGTTAGTGTAAGCTCATACTATCTCTATCTCCCATTTCCCAATTTTTCCTAATCTATGTATTTTTCTATTAACTCTTTTAATTATTAATTATCGCATAGACGTTTTTTCTCTAATATTTATTATTCTCATTTACATACTGTAATATTCAATTCGATTAAGATATCACAGAATCATCTTTTCCAACAATTCTATATACGTAGTATTGAGCTGTTATGCTGATACATAACTTTTCATTTTTTTTTAACTTACCACACATGCAAACACATCAATGCTTAACCAAAATAACAATAATCAACATTAAAGTAAAGGATAGAGATGCCATTCAGGGCCTTACCACAGTAGAAGTTCTGTGGAGAGGATGAGGTCTCACATGGCACAGAACTACATCCAGTGCCACATGAGACCTGTTCCTTTCCATACAACTTCTACTGTAGTAAGGCCCTTGCTGGCATTTCTATAATTTAATATTCATCTTAACTTCGATGTTTTTTCTCCCTAAATTGAACAAATTAACAATAAGTAAGCTTATATATATATTTTTTTTCAAATTCTACTCTTGAATAACAAACTAAAGTATTAAAGTTCCATAATAAAATATATAAACATGCGGTACATAACATATACGTAATTATTAATATTCTACAAACAAAAAATTGGAGAGGGGGGGGGGTCAGATATAAGATATTTTGATTGTCTCTTGCTATCAGATTCAAATCATATTAACGCTTACATTGTATCAACTACCACTGTTACATATTCAGGACAGTTCACCATTGAAATAAGCTCAAAGAAAATTGTTAATTTAACATTAGACTAAAACTTCAAACCTTTTATTTTTTAAATAATTTTACATGGTGATTAAGGGGGTAGGTGACCGACTGTTATCTCGCAAACTAGGACGGTTGTGAATAATAATAAATAACACAAAGTAAAGAAGAAATGTTACTTAAAAATTTAGTTATGTCAAACATGTGAAAACACGATCAAATATTTAAGTTATTATACTTTAAAGATAACATGTAAATGTGGAAATTTAAATTTGAGCGGGAAATTTTAGTCAAATTAGAAACTTTTTTACAATTAAAAATATAATTAAAACTTTTTTTGGTATAAAAAAATATATTTTAAATTTACTTTGTTTTATTTGAAAATTATAGTGTTTGTTTTATTGGAACTAAATCATGTACAAAAAATTATTGGGAAAATATAGTTGTTCTTTTAGCGATTTCCGGTCCAAGTCGGTCCCCTACCGCCTTAATAACACTTTCAGTTTCTTTTTTCTTTTTCTTTCTTTTTTTCTTTTTTTTTTTTAACCACTTCTGTGCAAAAAAAAAAAAAAAAAAAAAAAAATCATAAGGTCCATTGAGCAAAAGTTTTTTTGATCAGGTGACTGCTATTATTAACCCCTCCCCTTGATAAGGTTTTGTAATTTATGTAAATAATATGAGTCATAACAAACTTAAAGTCGCTCGCTATGATTGATCTTCGCTCTGTTCACGAATCACTTTGAGAGCACACTTGGCAGCTGCAGTTTTGGCCAGCTTGGAGTTCTCCCCCACACCATAGAAGTTGTATGTCTTATTCTTGTACTCCAAGGTAAGTTTGCGCATCACAACTGTGAGGTCCATTATCACAGGAGGGCTGAAAACAACAACCATCAAACAACAACCACAGATTCATTGCAAAAAAAAAAATATATATATATATATAATAATAATAATAAAATTTAATAAAAAAAAAAGTTGAGTTTTTTTTAATTGGCAATAAAAAAACAACATAATATATGAATTTGGACAAGAATGAATCCAAAAAATACTGATTTATAAATTATGCTTTTCGTAAACCCTGTTTTCTGCTACTAAAATGACGATAAGCTATAGGGTGTGTGCGCATGACGTCATTCTGAATGCTTTTTGATGCTCTTCTTGAGCAATGAATAATATTGCTCAGCATAGGACAAACGTAGTTTTTGGCTATTTTCTTTGGAAAATTAGTATTTTTCTTGCATACTTGAAAAACTAATTCAACATGCTAACAGCATCAATGCTCTCAAAAATATTGCAAAGTATTTTTAAACTGGCAAGATGAGTCATTTTCCTATACCGGCCATTGTTATTTAGCACTCACCTATGGCAGCGACTTTAACAACATGAATGAGAAACCACCCTAGAGTTAATCAAATGTAACATGCAATTTTTTGTTCAAGAAAACAGGGTTTACGAACCAAAACTATTGCCCTCCCCCCTCTATAACATTACTAAGTGTTGTTGAAACTACAGCGAAACTGGGGACTAAGGGAGAATCTCACACATTAATTTTATATTTTAAAATTATGAATTAAACAATAACAAAAATATTTAAATTTAAAAGTACAGTGTAAAGAGACATACTTGAAAAATTGGGGAATGGGAGAAAATTTTCTCTCTCAAAGTTAGGTTGAGAAAAATTACTCATAATCATCATCCATGGTATACAAGAGTGTATAGAACCAGTACGCCCATCTTTTGATCAAATTTTATGATGATTGAGTTGCATCATTTTGTTTACAATTTCAGGAAGTGTGAGCAGCTGATTGAGCACGGAAGCAAGAAATAAGAAATAAAGCTCTAAACTGACTGTGACCCCTCACTCTACTCCATTTTCATAGCTCCCTGCAGAGGTGCTGGCTATGCACTCTCAAATAGTGTTTAAATATGAAATAAGAGAAGCTAAAACTTACTAGAATTGGACTTGGTCTGTAAAGTTTTCGTACAACATTCGGACAGGTGATTTTGGAATTTTTGCACTAAACATATCTGTAATAATAACATAAAACAAATATATTAAAATAAATATTAATATCATCTTCTTAACTTGTACAATAATAATATTTTGATAACATATAATAAATTAATTGTGAGACTATTGCACTCACCGATTTCCTTCTTCATCATAGGATAGAAAATCTGCCATGTTTTGTTGAGATCTTTGCCAGAATCCAAGAAGACAGCTCCAGCCAGACTTTCAAAAATATCTCCCAATACTTTAGGCACGTCAATGCATGTGGCTACATGAGCAGAATCCTCTTGCAGGAGAAGAAGGTACTGAAATTTCACAAGTTAAATCTCCACTTACAAAATGATACATCACACCACACTACGACTTTAGCTGGTATACTTCAAATTACAAAAAAAAAAAAAAAAAAAAAAAAAAAAAAAAAAAAAAAAAAAAACGCAGCAGCAAGAGACTTATCTGATTATTAAAGACTGGATTTTTAGGTTAAAATGATGATTACGCCTGTAAGTTTGATAGTTAGGCTTTTTGCTCATCAATCTACTTTGTGCTTATAAAAAATTGGCACTTCACTGCAAAAAGCTTTGAAATCATAATTGTGTAAACTGACAGTAGGTTGTGATGCAGGTAAATAACTTGTTAGTACAGAGATAGTCAACTTATACTGGATAGCTACTCCTATACTTCTCAAAATGAAATTGAAACTAGAAAGTTTCACAAAGTGTAAATACAGTAATGATAGTTTGCTATATTTGACACACAAGGAACAGTTACGTACCTCCTCACTAATGGCATGCTTGTTCTCTTTCTGATACTGCACAAAATTGGACACCAGTTTGATGACGGTTGACGATCGATGTAGCATGAACGTATGCAGACCATATCTGACTGCCAGGCAGGCAAATGTGATGTTGTTAACCAAGGCAGAGCGCAGGTCCGTCAGTTGTCCAGGAGTCAGGTCTCCGCAGTGTTCGTAAATAAAGCTCGTCACAAGGAAGTCTGTAACGTAAAGTCAAGGAGTTAACCGCTGTCCTGGAACTGTTTGAGTGAGAGATGGAAATAAAATTTCAGAATGAATTAAGATTAACACGACAAGTATGCAAGTTCTTTTACTTCAGAATTTTCAGCCCATCCAGTTTATTCAAGCAAGATGACAACTTTTTGTGTGTGCCATAAATAAAATACATGTTAAAATAAACTAACCTCAATTCAAAATTGATTCAAATTTCTTTAAAACTGATAAAGGGTTAAAAACGTGAGTAATAATTTTGTTTTCAGTATTTGATTTTTATTTAGTTTTTGAAAACATTTGAGTTTTGCATATTTGAATGTCATTTTTATTTTTTGCAAAAAAATAAAAAATGATGAATAATTGTTAGTGTGTAGCTAAAAAAAAATAAAAAAAAAAGTGGTGAGAATTTATTTAATTACTGTATTGCATGTCAAAATAAGGGACAATCTTCTATCCTTTTTTTTTTTTTTTTTTTTTTTTTTTTTTTTTAATTAATTGTCATATACTTCAAAAAAGTTATGCTCACTGGAGCTTTGAAATATGACCACAATATTAGTTGTAAATGTATATGTATGTATACGTATGTGTATGTATATGTATATGTATATGTATATATATATATATATATATATATATATATATATATGTATGTATATATATATATGTGTATAATAACATATACCTTGTAATTCTTTAGAATTGATTTCAAAATATACTGCAATAATATTGTTTATTAATATTTCTCACATTATTTGTCATAGTGATTCTATGACAGTTATACTTAAAATTCTATGTCTAGTCTTTTCTGTGAAATATGGAGTAAAAAAAAAAAAAAAAAAAAAAAAAAAAAAAATAATAATAATAATAATAATAATAAAAAAAAATAATAATAATAATAATAAATAAATAAAAAAAAAAAAAATAAATAAATAAAAAATATATATATATATATATATGTATATACGTGTATATATATATGTATATATATGTGTATGTTGATATAATTTTGAAATTTTGCAAAATAACATTATATTATATTGTTCTTGTTTTTCATTTAATAGATTGTCGATTTTTCCTGATAATTCTTTGACTAAGTCTAAGTTTGTTTTCTTATACAGTTTCTTATTTTTTAATTAATTTTAAGCTTCAAATATGTAAGCTTGAATATTGTAAGTATTACAAAAAATATAATGTAATATGTATAAAAAAAAAAAAAAAAAAAAAAAAAAAAAAAAAAAAAAGTCCTATATATCCATATATGGGTATGTGAGACATATGTACATAACATAAAAGTATATCCATGAATACAGTTAAACATTTTCTTTCTTTGAAATATTATCTTTCTTTACTTTGCCTTCGTATGAGCCTAGCTCGCTGATCGCAAGAAATTATAGCGACCAATTGTACTCGAAATATGTATAACCTATGTGAAATAAATAAAAAAAAAAAAAAAAAATATTGTAAACTATCACGTAAAATATAGAAAACAAAACCCTTGTGAACTTGAACTGTCATACCTAAGACTGCATCACCAAGAAACTCAAGTCGCTGAAAGCAGCCTGTAAGACGATTAGAGATGTACGAAGCATGGCTCAGCGCTTGCAAGAGAATGCCACGATCTTTGAACTTGTAGCCCAGGATGTCCTCCAGCTTATATGTGTCTACAAAAAAATAAAAAATAATAATAATAAAATAAAAATAAAAAACAGTTAATATTTAGCAACTAAAAGATTTGATATATAGAAAAACGCACATAAGAAAAATTGGGGCATGGGTCACAGTAATGAGCTTACAGTTAGACAGACAGGGACACCTTCAGTTTTAGAGATTCCATGTTGTGTTTCACCATTAAAAAGCACTTCATGTTTTATGTGGTCTATGGCTTCAACAATTTAAATTATACTGATATTGTGATGTTTCTGTACTTACTTGCTAAATGTCTGTTCAACTCAGCTGTCAAATTAACAGACGAATCTGCATGTTTGATAGCAGCCTCAGGAGGAGACGTCATGATAGTTTCAACATCACGAGGCAGGATTCCAAACCAAGACAACAATTTGGCAGTACGAACTGGTCCACAGCTCTCAACATAAGCTCCTAATAGAGCTTCTACACTGTCAGACACACACTGGGGAACAAAATATTGTCACAAACATAGAAAGTATGATTAAAAAACAAAGAAAGGTTATATACCATCTCGCAAAACTACAAGCTGTGATATTAATATTGCAGTAAAGTATTGTAGGCTTCAATTTTACAGAAATGGGCTGCTTATATTATGTACTAAGACTAACATACATACATACATACATACATATCATGACGCTATAATCCCTTTCGGGGTAAGCCAACAACACAGATGTTTTATCCTGACCAAGTGATAGACCTCCACAACTTCCTATCCTGACATACTTCACTAACATAAGATTAATAAATTAAAAAAAAATAATAATAATAAAAAATTCATAATAAATTTGTTTAGGGAAACCATATTCCCATAAATTGCTGAAAATCTTGCCAGCACATTGATATTAAATAAATTGGAGAGCTTTTGGCACTAAATTAAATGTGAGACTGAAGCGTGCCTGAGCCTTCATCAGACTCGGAGAGAAACTATAAATGATCATTCATAGTTTTTCTCTGAGTCTGTAAGGACTGACAAGGACTCCCCGATTGTCATGCAGTTTACTGCCAAACATTATCCTCTGTGTTTACTTTATAATCTCTATGCTAGTAATATTTTTACCAAACTATGGGACTCTCTTTACTTTATTATGGTAAGACCAGCACTGGATTCTTGTATATATCTTTCTCATTTCAATTTATCATACCTAACTGCGATGGTTTATTGTCCTTAATAGCCCATGTTTAGTTTGTAACTTAGTATGTATGTTGACATAATAATAATTTTAAACAAATATACAGTTTTGTGTTGCTGCTTTATTATTATTATTATTTTTTATTTATTCATTATTATTTTTTTTTTGTAGAGTAACCTGCATATTCCCTACCTTGTCTGGTACAGTTTGTTCATCTAAGAAGATTTCATTACTGTTGAAGTCCCTGTCATTCTTCGTGTAATTCTCTGTTTCTAAGGCATCCAGGAATAGATCTTGGATATCACAGAGTGATTGGTCCGAGAGCTGACCTGTGATTTGATCCATTTCGGTCAGTTGGATCTTGTGCAGAATTGAAGGACAAAGCTGCTCACTTTGAATCAATTCCTTAAGAACTTTTTGCACTTCAAGATTGGGAACCTGGAAATTATTTTGTAATTAACTGAAGGTACCACTTAAGCAGTTGTATTTCAGTAAATAATTAGATATAGGTATTCATATCTTTTAGTTCTAAATTACTGTATCACTTCTTATCATTTTGTGCAGAGGAAAAATAGCAAAACAAGTTGGCTTTACAAAAACTGTAAAGCTCAATGGTTGTTGGCAGTATTGCTGAAATTTAAGAGATGGTCCACTATTTTTTATAACATTTAAAAGATAATGGTAACTACTAATGATGGAAAAGAAGGAAAAAGGAGAAAACAATAATATATATGACCATTGAAAAGAAAAAAAGTAACTATTGAAGTTAACATGGGGTTTAATTTTTTTTTTTTTTTTTTAATATCTGATAGTCTCATCCTTAAGTACACCTTGGTGTTTAATAAATATATATAAATATATATATATATATATATATATATATATATATATATATATATATATATATATATATATATATATATATATATATATATAAATCTTAACAAGTGATTATGAAATTGCTGCTGAGGCTTCCCCAGCTTGACATTAGAAATATCTCCTCCACTATACTACTTATAATGACTTGGACATTTCACTAAACTCAACAGTTTAGGTAACATATGACAAACATACCTTCCAGTCAGAATTCACATAGAAAGAATGATAGCTAATAATGCCACCCAACTTCTTGTCTGCTCCACAGTAGTACAAATTCCTGTTGCCAACCAACTTGCCTTTCACCTGGGGAGGAAAAAAAAAAAAAAAAAAAAAAAAAAAAAAAAAAAAAAGAGCATTAGATTACATGAATAGTAAATAACACTTGCCAAAGTGGCTTCAGTGAGAAAATAAACACCCAAAGTCCAACAGTATTAACAAAGTGCTAGCAGATCACTTTGTGTTCCCGTTTTAATTTAACATACTTTCTTATGGGGGTAATGAAGCAGCTATAACTTGAGTTTTTTTCCCTCAATACTGAAGCTCATGTGGCTGAGCACCAAAAGATTTTGTTTCCCTGAATTTCAAACTCAATGGATGAGAAAATATTTTGTAGCCAGATTGATTGATATTCAGAAAAAAAACAACAGCTTGAGGCTGAGCAAGCTACAGTAAAAATTTCAGTATAAAGAGATGAAAAATATTAAAATATCCAGTTACAGCTGCTTCATACGCCATAAGAAAGCATGTAAAATAAAGATAGGATCATGAAGTCATCAGACAGCTTTTTGTTAGTGTTATTGGGGTCTGAATCTATTTCTTTCACCAAAACCACTTTTTGCATGTTTTCTAACATCTCAGTCTTTTATTTTTTAACGTAGATAATTTATTAAATTACCAATGTGAGTTGGCCCTCATTTTGCTCGTATTTACAGAAGAGATAGAGCGAGGTGGCAAACTTGAGGTACGAATCACCAAGAGTCTCCAGACGTTCCATATTGAGAGAATCAGTTGCATTTGCAGTTGTGAGTGCTGCGTACATCTTGTGTTGTTGTGGACCAAGCATTATGTTCGCAGGTTTTAGTAGACAGATGCCTTTCACTGGTCCTCGTCTATCCCTGGTGTTGACAAGCAGACAATTCTCAGATATAGTTTACATATAGGAGGAACACAACAGACAATCAGAGTAAACACAAGTGACTGACTACATATATCTCCTTTTAGATACATGTATACTCCCCCCGAATAAATCTGACTGCAGTGTTCATGTCTCCAAATGTTAAATATATGAGGAAACTTTAACGCGACCGGTCAGATTTATTTGGGGGGGAGTGTACTGTGGGTTAAATAGAAATTTTCAGTTAAAGGATTTTTACAACAGCAATGCGAATTGATTTCTAACAAGAAGAGGGTGTCTTCTGCTGAATTTCTCTGCCGTTTACTTTACTTATATCATGTTGCGATGGTCAACTGGGACAAACAGTTGTATAGGAGATGGTGTGTAACATGCAAAGGAGAGAGAGAGAATCACAAAGTTTCAAAACCATGTGATCAGAAGGAGAGACCTCTGCCTGAAATAATAACTCAAACAAGAAGATGGGCAACTACCATACCTCTGGACAAAAGTTTCTGAACAGGGCTGTGGCAGCCTCTGCTTTTTCTCATAAAGATATTGTCTATAAAAAAAATCATTCAGAAACTTTTGTCCAGAGGTGTACATTATCATCACATACAGCCATATATAGCACAGGTCGATGTTGATGCGACACAAAATGTGAATCTCGTATTTTGTCATAAGAAGCAAAATGTCTATCTCGTTTTTTTTTTTTTTTTTTTTTTTTTTTTTTTTTTTTTTTTTTTTCACGAGAAGCAAAATGTATCTCATTTCCGAACGTTATGTAGATGGCGCTCGAGTTACACATTTTGCTTCTCTTGAGAAAAAAAGAGATAGATCTTTTGATTCTGTTGACAAAAAAAAAAAAAAAAAAAAAAAAATTTGCTTCTCATGACAAAATACAAGATAGACATTTTGTTTGCAACAACATTGAGGTGTAATTTAATACCAAGGTGAAAGATAATAGCTTAGACTCACGGCACACAATATATGGAAGAATTCTTTGAAGTATGAGTGACGCCAGAAGTGTCATCTAATGATCTTCTTGCAAACTCCTCGTACTCCTTCACTTCCAACAAAGAAACACTTGTCAAGTTGCGGTCCAAATCTATTGGTTCCTTTTCTCTCCATGGAGTTGTCAACTGCAAAATTTAAAAAATCAAGTCAAATATATATTATGATTTATGAGCTATTTTTTTTTTTTTTTTTTTTTTTTTTACTATAAGAGTGACAATATGACATTCAGTACATAAATAAATGGTCATAATTTTACAAGAATTCTAATTTACACGACATTTAAGTAAAGAAATTTTATTTTGAGGACCTGTGCCCTTCACCACAAGGTTATTATATTATTTATTTACTCGATCCCTTCAAAAATTATAGTTGCAAGAGACAATTTGAAAATCAACAAAAATGTTACCAGCCTTGTGGAAATAAAAAGCACATTTTTATCATGAGGCTTCTTCAACTTAAATGTGCCCTTACTTTAAAGGCCTCTGTTCACAATGACAGGTAAAGTCACATAACTTTCACGTTAGAATCCAAATAACATTGATTGCTGAATCTTCATGACATAGTTATGTGAATTTAAGAAATTTTCAATTGAAAATTGAATGATCACCATTTTAAAGAGTGTCAATGAAAAGGTCCTGACCACCTGGCAACCTAGCACTCAGTTTTGAGCCCCAGAAAGCTGCATTTCATGTAATCTTTATGCCATTCATTACTGTACATTACGTAAATATAGTATGGTTTTGCAAATCTAATAATAATACCTTAGAAATATTTGGTGCAAATGATTTCATCTTAGGTGGTCCATAGCCTTTTGGTATCACAATATCTCTATTTGAAACTTCTTTTTGTATTTCATCGTCAGTGATCTGCATGGGCTCCCACTCTAACCCTGTAAGTGAAACAAAAAAAAATGACAATCACAGTATGCTACACGAGAACTAGGATCATTAGGAAAACAAACAGCAAGAAGAAGAAGAAAAAAAAAAAAAAAAAAAAAAAAAAAAAAAAAAAAAAAAAGACCTACTAAAATTTAATTCCCTACTGACTTATAAAGAAGCAAGTGTTTAGCTTCTGACTTGAAGCAATTTTGGTCACATCCACATCTGTTTCAACATACTGCTCATGAGTAGCAAGTTGAAACAGAGGCCAAAGAAAATGTGATCCATATCACTTAAAGTCAGTGTCATAACAGTTGCTTCTTTGTTAGTTTATCACAATATTTTCTCTCTCACAACCAAGATATCCCTGAGTTGGGCTCAGCTTGATTTAACAACTCCAAGTTGTCAAATTTATGTTGTTGTTTTATATCAAATCTTTTTATCAATGAAAAACAGGTATGTATAAGGGGAAAAAAAGTGCGGTTATTTCATACTAAATTAAAAGGATAGTAAAAAGCCCACCATTATACAGATATTATGAAGAAAGAAAAAAAGCCTTAATGTGAAGTATAGGTGATAAATATGCAACAATATTGATGACTCATACAACTTATCTCATATAAAAATAAATTTTGCTTTGCAATCTTTAAGAAACTAATTTAATTAGAAAATAGTTGGTAGATTAGAGCACGTTGAATTGAAAATTAATAAAACGCGAAAATTCTCTAATTTAAATAGTAAATTGGGACTAGGGATGCAAATCATTATAGCTTGCGCTAAATAAAAATAGACGTTAAAAGGGATGAGGGTGCCAAAAAACGCGGCTGCCACTTGCTTCCTCAGCTCAGTCAGTTAGCAGATGTGGTGTGAGCCATCTCTAGCTGTACAGAGCTCTCTGCCGAGCCTTACTGATGAGTCCTAGGTAAAGGACGAAACCGGTCTAAGCCCAAGAGTAAGTCTGATACTGTTTTATAATGTTGTGCCTTTGATGTAGTGTGAGAACGTGAGATGTTAGGTATATCGTATTTTACATTGACACTATACCCCTCATCCCTTTTAACGTCTATTTTTATCTAGCGCAAGCTATAATGATTTGCATCCCTAGTCCCAATTTACTATTTAAATTAGAGAATTTTCGCGTTTTATTAATTTTCAATTCAACGTGCTCTACTCTCTACCAACTATTTTCTAATTATTTTTTTAAACGTAATTAATACCAACCGCGATGGTTTTTTCCTATATATTATAATCTTTAAGAAACTACATTTTTTTCAGTGTATATGAGTATGTACAAATGATGCATCAAAAACTTCTTTTATTCTATATGGAATTCAACGGAAGTGGGTGTGTTTTACGATTATTTTCATTTTATAAAAAATGTGTATTTAATTTTTATTGCATTAGGTGTTTGTATGATTGTGTAATATTATATTGTACATGGTATATATGTAACTTTGTAATTTGTTTCTATGTACTGTGTGTACCACCATGAATGTACTGGGCAGGTAAAACTGACTGTTTCTTGGATGACAATAAAACAAAACAATAATGAATGCCTGTAATTTTACATCAAGGCTACGTGTATTTTTCTGCTATATAGCTGTGTAATGTTGAGCTTTTTACAATTCTTTTCCTTTAAACATTTAAAAAGTACCTTTTGATATAGGCCTACTGTATTTTAACAACTAGAAGGCAACGACGTAGTAACACTGACCTTCAGGCAGGCTTGCAATTCCTAGCCCTGCCTCCTTGCTGATGATTTGTCTCACGTCCTCTGCTATGAGTAACCTCTGTGCTCGGAACAGAATGGTGGGGAGAGCAGTCACTTTGAGCCACAGTTGTGCTGACAAAAGTTCAGTCTCCACAGCAAACTGGCACAATTCTGGCACCAACACTTCCTCAAAGTCGTCCATCATGTCTTGGCGGCGTCGCTTGCTGCCTGGCACGTGACCCCTGAACAAAACTGAACTTTAATACAAAATTCAAAAATAGTTTATTTTTAATTTCCTACAGTCAAAAGCATCAATACAAAAGATTCTATAAGCATGGGACTTGTCTAGTGCCTTAAAGGCCCACAGACACCCTGGCTTTTTAGAATCTACTAGGTACAAAAACAATTTCACAAGTTGTTAAAATCTGATGTGACTATTCCTTCTATTTTAAATATTAAATTAAAGTTCAATCGTTGCTTGGTCAAGCATCGATCAGCTGCCTTTTATACTTTGATTCATGTTAAGTTTTTAGCTTTAATCAGCACTCAGCCACATTTTATGGTCAAAATGACAAAAAGATACACTTCATATTAAATAAGAGGGCAAAAATATGCAGAACTATAGTAAAAAAAAAAAAAAAAAAAAAAAAAAATGGTAGTAATAATAACAAGGGGAATGAATATAAGAAAAAATTGACTATGATAATTAAAACCATTTGATAGAAAAACACATGACTAGAAAAAATTATTGATGGGAGATGGAGGAACAAGCGTAGAGATAGGAAATAGTATGAAGCTCATTCTACTAGTTCCCAATACCCAACTTTTCCTAATCTAGCAGATCTTTCTAATTAACAACAAAACATAAATACTGTAAAGTGTTTTTAGAAAATAATGAATACCAAGTTCACATTTCACTAACAACTTACCTTGGGTTTAGACAGTTGATTTTATTGCTGATAGCTTTGACGTCTATCAATGGCTGCTTAGGTTGGCTTATTTGAACATTGTATTTAGAATCATAGTACGACCTGTACGTCTCGTGGACCTTAGATGGAAAAGTAGTATCAGGGTTCATATCGCGCCTCACTCCAGTGATGATATAGTTCTTGTTTTCACTAGCCACTCTGTTAGTTTGATAACCACGATACCAAGGGTTCACAACTTTAAGAAGCAACTCAGATTCTGGCTCATTGCCGGTCAATTTATGTCCACTCTTTGTCAAGTTGACCTCTTCTCTAACTAGTGGCCAGTTCAATTCAGCAAGGCCATTTCCAAGCACTGCATTGCAAAACATTAGTCAATTAAGTTACACATCGTCATATGAGAAATTAATGCTTGTTACCAAGCTAGTTTATTTTAAACATAATAACATGCTAGCTTGCTATCTAGCATGTTAAGGGAGTAGGTGACTGGCTGATATCTCACAACCTGAGCAGTTGTTATATATAAAATTAACACAAAGTAAATATGAAATGTTACTTCAAAGTTTAGTTATGTCAAACATGTGAAAACAGGATAAAGTATTTAAGTAATTAAAATTTTAAGATAATATATAAATGTGAAAATTCAAACTGTTGTGCTAATTTTTTAAATCAAATTAGAAACTATTTTATAATTATTAATATTATCCAAACTTATTTCGTAACCAAAAATATTTTTTAAATTCATTCAAATTTTAATTAAAAATTATAGCAGTTGTTTTGCTGGATTTAAATAGTTGAGAAAGAATTATTGGGAAAATAAACTGTCTTAATTGACTTTTTCTGCTCCAAATTGTTAGCATGCTAATGAGCAAGCTAGTTTTAAATTGTACCAATACTGACCAATGGTGGGAGCCACCAAGTAGTTGCAGTTTCCACTCTCAAAGTTAGTAATGAGGAACTCTTTGTTGAGACTGAGCAACTGAGCCAGCAGTGCCAGGTGACACTTGCGCAGTTGGCGTAACAAAACTTTCTCTAAGCGAAACGTGCGGTAGTTCACTTCAATGTGCACACTCAGTTTGCCTACATTCATGAAGATTGGGAAATCACACAACTAGAAGAAGATGAAAATACAATATTAACAAATACTATTAAGTGTGGAGTGGATTGTTAAAATTAAAGTATGTGAATAAAACATATCATAATAATTAGGTTGATTTGCTGGTTTCTCCTTTATCTTGTTATTTCTCTCTTTTTTATCATAATAATAAACTCCAAATTAATATAATAGTAACTGTATAATTTTATAAAAAATAGAAACAAAAGAAGAAGGCAATGACAGAGATAAGACATACGGTAACAATGGAGGAATGGGGAATAATAAACTATACTGTACCAGGAGGTTCACCGTAACAATTATAGTTACAACAAGTCTAAGCAAAGAAAGTATAGGAGAAACCAACAAGCGCCTTACCACAATGACGTCTGTAGCTTGGTGAAGATCTTGATGGCACAGCTTACACAAATATTTATAAGTTAACTAAGACGTGAGGGCAACAGCCTTTTTCTTCAGTTGCTTAGAGTGCAGTCTCTCCAAGTCACTCTAAGCAACTGAAAAAGCGGGCTGTAGCCCTAGAAACATCTTAGTTAAATATTTGTGTAACCTGTGCCATCAAGATCTTCACCGAGCTACGGACCTTATCATGGTAAGGCGCTTGTTGGTTTCTCCTACCCTATTCTTTGATTATATATATAGGCCTACCTATAAAATAAGTAAATAATTTTTCTTGCTCTGTCTGACATACCTTGGGCCACGGCTTTGACGTGATGATTCCAATACTTTCTGCTTGATCCTCCAGAAGATTGTAAAAAGTCTGACGTCTGACATCTTCATCAGGAGGTTTTGTGTACTGTGGGGTCATCACAACGAGGTGCATGTACACCACTTCACCGTTCACCAAGGGTGCACAGTCTTGCAGGAATGAAGGCACCTGAAATGTGTAACTTAATGAAAGAATTGCAAAAAGTAAGTTTAGTGGAAAAAAAAAAAAAAAAAACTTGGAGCCCAAAACTACTAACAAAATGCTTGCAGACAACTTTGTGTTGCTGTCTTGATTTAACATGTTTTTTTTTTATATCAAAATGAAGCCTATAATTGCAGTTAGAAATTTTTCACAACCCTGATAGTTTTACTGTAGCCTAAACTGAGCATCAGACTTGTGATTTCTTCAATTTCAACAATATGCTTAATAATTATTATTTTCATTCCATTAAATACAAATTCAGAAAAAAAAAAAAAAAAAAAAAAAAATTAAAGCTCAAAAAGCTACAGAACAATTTTCAGTATTGAGAATTTCTCATTTCTCAAATTTCATTTTTATTTTATTATTATAATCATTTTTCATGCTTCATAAGAAAGCATGTTAAATCAAGACAGGAACACAAAATCATATGCTAGCTTTTTGTAAGTTTTGTTGGAATTTCAGTTTATGTTCTCATTAAAACCTCTATTGAAAGTTTTCAATTGAAAAGTTTAGTACATTAAAAATTTTCACAGACCTATAGTTTTTTTTTTTTTTTTTTTTTTTTTTTTTGTGAAATAGCTAAGAACTTAAAACATGAACACAAAACACCATGAACATGAAAACAGTAGCCTTTGTATCACAAAACACTTAATGGGATTTACATAAATAACATTAATTGGTCTCAAAACCCAACTGTAGCGCCATAGTAGTGATAAGAAAATTTTGATTCATGTAACCCGCCTAACACTTTTATACTAGTTTTTGCATGTTTCTGACGTCATAAACAGAAATATTCATGCAAATGGCTTACTTTACAGTTATTTTACGCTCTCCTGTGTGGATACATCAACATTCTGGTAACAATTATCATTAGTTTTGTAGATCCCATTTTGTGTTAAAGAACATGTTGTTTCATGTTTTCTATGTCTTTAAGTACAGCTCATAAAATCAAGAGGTTTCCTATTGAAATACTAATGATACCTAATGCTACAAAACTGCCTCAGCATTAAACAAAATCAAGAGCTTTAAAGGAGAATCCACAGTAAAATAACGAGAAAGAACAAAAATATTTCCTTACATATTTGTTGCGTATTAGGAAAAAACCATCGCGGTTAGTATTAATAAGTTTAAAAAAAAAAAATTTAGAAAATAGTTGGTAGAGATTAGAGCACGTTGAATTGAAAATTAATAAAACGCGAAAATTCTCTAATTTAAATAGTAAATTGGGACTAGGGATCAAATATTCTAGCTTGAGCTAGTTAAAAAGTAGACGTTAAAGGGATGGAGGTATAGTGTCAAAATAAAATATGATGTGCCTAGCATCTCACGTTCTCACACTACGTCAAAGACACAACATTATAAAACAGCATCAGACTTACTCTTTGCCTTAGACCGGTTTCGTCCTTTACCTAGGACTCATCAGTAAGGCTCGGCAGAGAGCTCTGTACAGCTAGAGATGGCTCACACCACATCTGCTAACTGACTGAGCTGAGGAAGCAAGTGGCAGTCGCGTTTTTATACGCGATGCCCCCGCAGCTGCACGCGCTGATTGGTTAAAATCGCGCGCGCAAACTCGGCTTGCTGTTTAAAACCTCTCATCCTCACACTGTAATATAAAATCGTGTCTAAGAGGGGTGTAAGACAGGCAGCCAGCAAGCAATATGTGTCCTCCCTCACTTCCCAGAGTTCCCCAACTCTAGAAAGATCGCGAGAGCACTACGCCTAACGACTGCACAGTATCGTGATTCACGCTAGTTACATCGCTTTATATGTTGACACTGGGGTAGGAAAAGCAAAAAGATGATAGAGTAGGAGAGATAGATAAATATTATGCGTTTTGGCATATAGTTTAATTAATTTAGTACGTGCTCTTATTGACGTTGGCAAGTAAAAGGGCCGAATAAAATAAAAATGAAAGAATATTATTTACAAAAGCTTAAAATTAAAACAAAAAGATCGACTTGGCGATAATATGCGTATTAGGATGCGGGGGCATCGCGTATAAAAACGCGACTGCCACTTGCTTCCTCAGCTCAGTCAGTTAGCAGATGTGGTGTGAGCCATCTCTAGCTGTACAGAGCTCTCTGCCGAGCCTTACTGATGATTCCTAGGTAAAGGACGAAACCGGTCTAAGGCAAAGAGTAAGTCTGATGCTGTTTTATAATGTTGTGTCTTTGACGTAGTGTGAGAACGTGAGATGCTAGGCACATCATATTTTATTTTGACACTATACCTCCATCCCTTTAACGTCTACTTTTTAACTAGCTCAAGCTAGAATATTTGATCCCTAGTCCCAATTTACTATTTAAATTAGAGAATTTTCGCGTTTTATTAATTTTCAATTCAACGTGCTCTAATCTCTACCAACTATTTTCTAAATATTTTTTTTTTTTTTAAACTTATTAATACTAACCGCGATGGTTTTTTCCTAATACGCATATTATCGCCAAGTCGATCTTTTTGTTTTAATTTTAAGCTTTTGTAAATAATATTCTTTCATTTTTATTTTATTCGGCCCTTTTACTTGCCAACGTCAATAAGAGCACGTACTAAATTAATTAAACTATATGCCAAAACGCATAATATTTATCTATCTCTCCTACTCTATCATCTTTTTGCTTTTCCTACCCCAGTGTCAACATATAAAGCGATGTAACTAGCGTGAATCACGATACTGTGCAGTCGTTAGGCGTAGTGCTCTCGCGATCTTTCTAGAGTTGGGGAACTCTGGGAAGTGAGGGAGGACACATATTGCTTGCTGGCTGCCTGTCTTACACCCCTCTTAGACACGATTTTATATTACAGTGTGAGGATGAGAGGTTTTAAACAGCAAGCCGAGTTTGCGCGCGCGATTTTAACCAATCAGCGCGTGCAGCTGCGGGGGCATCGCGTATAAAAACGCGACTGCCACTTGCTTCCTCAGCTCAGTCAGTTAGCAGATGTGGTGTGAGCCATCTCTAGCTGTACAGAGCTCTCTGCCGAGCCTTACTGATGAGTCCTAGGTAAAGGACGAAACCGGTCTAAGGCAAAGAGTAAGTCTGATGCTGTTTTATAATGTTGTGTCTTTGACGTAGTGTGAGAACGTGAGATGCTAGGCACATCATATTTTATTTTGACACTATACCTCCATCCCTTTAACGTCTACTTTTTAACTAGCTCAAGCTAGAATATTTGATCCCTAGTCCCAATTTACTATTTAAATTAGAGAATTTTCGCGTTTTATTAATTTTCAATTCAACGTGCTCTAATCTCTACCAACTATTTTCTAAATATTTTTTTTTTTTTTTTAAACTTACATATTTGTTGTAAGTTCTTTTATGTTTGTTAGAACCAAATACAGATCCTTCTTCTTTACTGACTTCTTCTTTTCTCCAATGAGGAAACAGATTGTCATTTTCAATGAAATTTATGTCTGTTTTCCTCTCTGTAGGTTTCAAATGATTGTCCAAGGCTCCAAGGCTGTGCAATATTTTTACTGCTTCAAATGCAGCTGAACAACGGGCTGCTTTGCGATTTGTTTCTACTTTCCCCTTTAATAACAAGAAACAAAAAATTATTTTTTAATGTTTTTTTTTTTATTAACTATACTCTTTAAGTATCATTTCAACGAGTCATGTACATTTGATGACCGCCAATAGATCAACAAGGTTACAACAATGTAAACAAATGGAATCTTTCATATGCTTTTAAAACTGACTGACATCAATGGCAAAGACAGAAAATGCTGGCTGGCCACTCCTACATGACCCCATACTGATGGATGCATAAGTTTACATTAGTGCAGCTGGGTGTATCTCACCCAAAGCTTGCTGATTGGTGTGATGACAATGAGTTAGAAGTTGAGGTGTTGGGAACCATGACAAAAATATTAAAAATTGCTCAGAACTTTACAAAGGTACAAAGGAAATTCTAATAATTTTTGTTTCTTTAGTTGTTGTTGTTTGTTTGTTTTTGTCACATTTATTAGTCCAGTATGTATACCATAAAAAAGTCCCTAAGGATTGTATGATGCTAAAGTAAAATAGACTGTAAAATAGGGATAACTTACAATAATTGGTTTGCGATATTTTGAATTAAGAGGTAAATCCAAAGTACACCTGTAGGTTACACTTTGAGGTTCTCCCTCAAATGTCCCAGATATTTTCTTGGCATAGAACATTGGCTCAAGCTTGGCAAACTTATCTTGAGGAAGAGCCCGACAATATCTGCAACAAAACAGACACAAAATTTTTACTTTAATATTTGTTAAGGTTACTGACTTGGGTCTGCCATTAGCCACACAAAGAACTTAATTTTTACAATTAATAATGATTTTTTTATTTTTTTTTTTTATATATTTTAAAAGAGATCATGGTCCTATATTGATAGATATGTAAATATTTAATTTTTGAGTACACTGTGTTATTTTTGACTAATATTTGAAAGTTGCAAAATGACGTCACTGTCCGTAACTTTTTCCTATGCCCACATGCATAAGTTGACGCTCTTAACATCATTTTTCCATTTTCAAAAAATTATTGAAAATACTTAATGAACTCAAAAATTAGAAATTCATATATTATATCAATCGATCCAGGACAAGGTCGTCTTTTTTTCCTTTTTTTCCTTTTTTTTTTTTTTTTTTTTTTTTTTTTTTTTTTCCCTTCTTTTTTTGTAACTAAACCTACGAGAGGTACCACTGACTCTACATTTTTTTTTACCTGAGATTTCCAGAACCAAGTCATTTGACAAGCTCTTCTATGGCGGGAACAAAACAAATACTCTTATCTAATAATATACCATTTAAACCATTTAAAAAAACTTTTTGTTAAGTGAAAAGTTTTAATAATTGTAAAAAAAAAAAAAAAAAAAAAAAAAAAAAATCAGTTAAAGATAGTGCTGTAGATAATTGCTAAAATTTTCACAACCGGTTAATCGTTAAGAAACCTTACTGGTAAGCAATTATATAATCGTTAAAATCTTCATCGATTTTAAAATTGTTAAAATCGGTAACATTGTTAATGATTTTTAAGTAAAGAAATCGTTAGATCATATTAACGATTTCAATAAAAAGAATTCTAATTAGTAATTAATTAATAAAATTATTAAAATTGCTTATTTTTTGCACACTTAATTACAAATGTCCTATTTATATATATTTTTTCTGTATAAAAAATTACACAAAAGAGTTTTGAAAAAGAATTTGCTTGCCATACTGCGTACAATTTTTTTTTTTTTTTTTTTTTTTTTAAGTTTCAAAAAATAAACAAAATTTATTATAAAAGTAATTGCATTGATAATAACATGTTTTTCAAGGCATCTAAAAATGATATTCTAAATTTTTATAATCTAAAATTCAATAAAATTAATTAAATTAATCTGAATAATTGATAATACGCACTGATTAGGATTTTCATTTACATAGCTTATTGATTTTAAAATCGCAAATTAACTTAACGATTCTCTAAATCATTTTTCATTAACTTGTTTAACAAATTTAATGATTTTTAAAATTGTGAAAGTGCTTATCGATTCCCACTAACGACTAACGGGTTCACGAGGTTTCAATGAAACTGGTTAATCGAATCGTTAAGGAACCAGTTTGCTGTGAACTGGTTTTTATCCACAGCCCTGGTTTAAGAGATGGTAGTTGGCATTAAAATTATATTTCACATTTACATGTTATAGTCAAAATGGAATAACTTAAATATTAGATTGTGTTTGCATGTGATTGACACAACTTAACTTTTGAGAACTTCATCATTGTTTCATGTTAACTTTATATTGTGTGAATGTTCAGATTGTCAGATCACCTACTGACCTTAATGATACAATGTAACTTCATACCTGTAAATGACCTTGATAGCATCTTGAGGAGTTATTTTTGCTTTGTCAGTTGTAAACATCTCAGCATTCTCATCTTCTTCAATCTCAGCATTGACGTCATGATCAAGTTGAATCTGTATAACAAGTTAATCACAATTTTATTTTGTGCAAATATTTTGTACATTTAGCAACCTATTAAATTAATTAGCAAATTTGAAAGAAATTAAAGGAGAGAAAACCAGGACTGGTCTTACTATAGTGAAGAGAGTCCCATAGTTTGGTGAAAATCTTGCTAGCGCACAGAGATGAAATCTTAACCTTAGGCACTAAACTAAAATCTAAGAAAAAAATGGAGTATGTTATGTCTCATATGTGTTATGATCATTCCTATAGTTTCTGTGTAAGGACTGACAAAGGCACACACACACACACACACACACACACACACACACACACACACACACACACACACACACACACACACACACACACACACACACACACACACACACACACACACTCCATTTTCACTTGGAGTTCAGTGCCAAAAGCTATCTATTATGCGTTAGTTTTTTTTTTTTTTTTTTTTTTTTTTTTTGACATTTTTTTTTATCCTAAATATATCTGTGCTAGCAAGATTCTCATCAAACTATGGAACTCTCTTCACTATGGAAAGGCTCTTGTTTTCTCCTATAATTTTCTATAAATTTATCACATCTAACTGTGATGGTTTATTTTCCTTAATATCTGATTCTAGATTTAAAATATGTTTATAAAATAATAAGAAACTCACAGTCTGCAATTTTTTCTCTACATTTTCAAAGAAGGGTCTATTTTGAGCACACTTAGGGGTAGCATCCCCCTGAACATCCAAGACATAGTAAGTGGCGTCTTGTTGTCGTGCACGTCCCTTGGACTGCATGTACGAGCAGAAGGTGACAGGAGAGTCGAACTTGACAACCAGGTTGCACTTGGGAATGTCAATGCCTTCCTCCAGAACATTGGAGGCTATGATCAAGTTGAGAATTCCATTGCTGAAGCTGGGGGGAAAAAGTGTAAACATATTTGATAATTAAAAGATTGAATAGAAAAACAAATAGATCAGGAAGAATTGGGGAATGGGAAATATAGTATGAGTAATGCCAGGATAAAGAAATTAATTTAGGACAGAGCACAGAGCATTACTACATGGGTTAAGCAAATAACAAATAAATGACTTTTGTTGCCATTGGACTCCAGAAATATACTTTAAAACGGTGAGAAAAAAATTGGACATTCTTCCTTTAAGAATATTATAGGCCTACCGCCTACTAATAGACATTCTACCATTTTCATATATTGTACAAGAATTTGCAAAATAAAATTTAGCTGTTTTAAATGTTATGCATTTTTTTTTATGCAAATTATTATGGGGAAAAAAGAGAGAGGTAAAAAGAGTATTATAAATAATTGGTATAAAATAGTACACCATCACACCAAACTGTGCTAGCAAAATATGGTGGTTACTTACTTATCCAGACTCATCTTATTTTTCTTTGCATCTAGCAGATTTTCTCTGGTATTGAAGGATGTACTATTGACTCCTACTGCAAAGTCAGGTCGCAGGTATTGCAGTTCTGGGTCATAATCTTTGTAGTTCTGCAATCAACACCCACATACATATCTCTGTCAGGGCAATGCTGTGTTCACAATAAGCTTTATCTAATTGGAGTTGTTAAGTGAGCTCCATAAGAATGCATGTCATTTTGATCAAATAATTAACAATTAGAAAAAGCTTATTGTGAATAAGGCTTATGACAAGGCAAGCCATGCTGCCACCTACTTTCCTACCAGCAACCACACTCTTTTCAAAACATTCTCTTTTTTTTTACATTATTATCATTCATTTTTATAAATTTGAAAGAAAAGGATAGGAGAAACCAGCAATGACCTTACCATAGTGAAGGAGTCCCATAGTTTGGTGAGAATCCTGCTAGCACAGATATAAAAAAAGTAACATATTGGAAATATTTTGGCAATAAACTCCAAGAGAGATGGAGTGTGTTATGCCTTCATCAGTCCTTAGTCCTTACAGACTCAGAGAGAAACTATGAATGATCTCTCTGAGTCTGTAAGGACTGATGAAGACATAACACACTCCATCTCTCTTGGAGTTTATTGCCAAAATATTTCCAATGTGTTAGTTTTTTTTTTATATCAGTGCTAGCAAGATTTTCACCAAACTATGGGACTTTCTTTACTATGGTAAGGCCTTTGCTGGCCTTTGCTTTCTCCTATCCTTTTCTTTCAAATTTATCATACCTAACCACGATGTTTTATTTTCCTTCGCATATCTTATTATTTATTTTAATAAAAATAACAAGGTTTAGGTGAGACTACATGCATCATTGTTTGTACTTAAGGTCAAATTTCCTACCTTGAGGATATGATACAAGACTTTAGCTGTGATTCTTCTCTCCACAAACACAATCCCAGAGAGAGTCGTATCTTCAGTATTGTCATCCACCTTCTTTGTCTCTTTCAAATGTTTTTTGATGATCTTCAACAGAGTTTTAACTCGCTCGGAGGAAAATTCCTCAATTTGATTGATGCCTGCTGCACCTTTCATCTTTTCCGTAAATAACTTTCTGCAAGGATAAATCACACAAGATCTATGTCAACATTTGGCGGTAAAATTATTTTGCACAAAATTATGTGTCAGCATTATGTTGGGGTTGATGAATGCATTACCCAGCATAGGAATAGTGGGAAATTACTTTTTTTTTTTTTTTTTTTTTACAGCTTAGGTTAACAATTAACAATTCATAAAAAAAATATATCTAGGTGTTTTATAATAAGTAAAATATTAAATAATAATAATGAATGATATTTTATGGTGCTAAAATTAAAACATAAAATCAATGAATTTCTACCACTTATGAAAAGTTTGATTTTAAATACATAACAGCAAGCAAACACTATTTTTATTTTATTTTGAACACTGTAAACTTTTTTTTTATACTGTATTTTTTAAATAACGATCAAAAGAAGAACATAATGGCAAAATAAAAATAAATAAGAAATAATTAAATATTGGCAAAATCAATATAGATTTTTGGATATGTTTTGGTAAAATCTTTCATTAGAGAAATTATTTTTTAAGTTTAACAATAACATCAAGATCTTCACTTGTCTTCAAGATTGAACACTTCTTTAAAGTTTCTATCCTTGCCTTTGATAATATCATGATCCATATTTATTTACCTGATACGAAGAAGTTGGTCAATGCAGGCCTTGATGAGAGTTACAATGTCATTGTCTGTGCATGAGCACAGCATTCTATGTAAGTTGACCAGATGAGCCAACACAGCAATATCTCCACCATATAAATCTAACAAAATCAATCAATCAATTCATACACATGCATATATACCGTATATCTACTATCAATTGTCACAATTATTCTTACCTAATGAATTAATATGAAATATAATATCTTGTGCCATCTTGTGTAGTTCTTTGTAGATGGAGTTCCCATTTCTCATCAGAACTCCATCAATATGGAAAGGACGGAAGTTACAGGACTCTCTATACAAATTAACACACATACATTAACATACAAATATAGGAAGCTAAAATTTGATAGAGAGAAACCAAATGAGAGTTGGCACCAGGTAGCAGCATCAACTGAAAATCTCAAATGGAGATAGAGGTTTAAAAATATATCATGCCATATATATGTCTCAAGCCATTATGCACGGCCCTATGCAATGCACGCTTATGTGTGCAAGGTGATGAGAACGTTTATACATGTCCTAATTAATTAGGAATTATAGGAATTACAAAATAGAAAATATTTTATTTTAAGTCTGTCTCTCTCCTCCTTCCTTCCCCCTTTTTATTTGTACAGACACATAGAACAGATTTTATAGTTTAAGTTTTAATATTGCCATTTTCCCAATATTTGTTCTTTGAACATATATACATAGCAAAATAATAATGGGGTAATAATGAAGAGGTACTTACTTGGAAGTACGCTTTAGTTCAGCAAGCATTTCCTGCATTTTAGCCAGTAACGTCACTGCAGAGTAAGAGCAGTCCACCAGTTGAGGTGCATTGCAGCTAAAAATTTGCACGTTGGGATCAGCGTAGAGCCTGAAAGTCAAATTATTTGTTACCAAACAAACTGCTGAGAGTTTTAAGTTAGAGTCTCAGGTGGCATGTAAATTTGATGCTCGTCAACGGACATTAACAAAAACTTATGTTTATGTAGATTTACAACTTTGAGCATGAGAGGAAAATTGACAGACAATGATAATTAACGGCTTTTATTGGGCGAAATCAGGCGTACAATCTCTCAATTTAGCCCAACTATTTTAAAGTACGGTCAGTTGTGGGGTTGATTGATAATATCATGATGACAAAAGCTCTCAGTAACATTGATAACCATAACTCTGTGCCACGTGAGACTTCAACCTCTCAATAGAATTTTTACTGTGGTAAGAAACTTGCTGGTATCCAAGATGTGTATATAGAAGGTAGTAACTCATCAGAACTCGGTTTCCTTCGTAAAACTTTGAATTATGACATACGTCATACAAGGTGACTGTAAACAGACCCACGTGGTTTCTTAGGTACAATACAATTATGTACTTGGAAGAGGAGGAGGAGGGACAATTTTTGTTTCCTCTTTGGTGGCGCTTTAAATTTCCCCTCGTTTTGATTGACCTTGTGTGACATTTCATACCTGGTGCTACCTAGGCAAACTATACACCACCTTCTCTATATACATCTTGCTGGTAGCTATATAATTGTCTTTATAATTGATCCTACTAAATTAATTAAATTCAAAATATGCCAAAGCGCATATATTTTTATCCTATCTCTCCTATTTCTATCATCTTTTTTACTTTTCCTACCCTGGTGTCAATATATTAAACGATGTAACTAGCTTAATCACGATACAGGCGGCCGGCAGGCGCATTGCTCTCGCGAACTTTCTGGAGTTGGGGAACTCTAGGAAGTGAGGGAGGGCACATGTGGCTTGCTGGCAGCCAGTCTTGCATCCCTCTTAGTGCACAATATTATATTACAGTGTGAGGATGAGAGGTTTTAAATAGCAAGCCGGGTTTGCGCGCGCGATTGTTCAACCAATCAGCGTGAGCAGCTGCGGGGGCATCGCGTATAAAAACGCGACTGCCACTTGCTTCCTCAGCTCAGTCAGTTAGCAGATGTGGTGTGAGCCATCTCTAGCTGTACAGAGCTCTCTGCCGAGCCTTACTGATGAGTCCTAGGTAAAGGACGAAACCGGTCTAAGGCCAAGAGTAAGTCTGATGCTGTTTTATAATGTTGTGCCTTTGATGTAATGTGAGAACGTGAGATGTTAGGTATATCGTATTTTACATTGACACTATACCCCTCATCCCTTTTAACGTCTATTTTTATATAGCGCAAGCTAGAATAATTTGCATCCCTAGTCCCAATTTACTATTTAAATTAGAGAATTTTCGCGTTTTATTAATTTTCAATTCAACGTGCTCTAATCTCTACCAACTATTTTCTAATTATTTTTTTAAACGTAATTAATTTATAATTGATCCTGTGTTAATTTGATTGACAATAATTATAATATAGTTGAGTTTACTTACCCTCTCAACTCTTCCACAGAGCTAAGTTTAGCAATGGAACTATGTAGATTAGTTTCCAAATTCATCACCTCTTCCTCAACTTTATTAAGCTTTACATTTCTCTTCACAAGCACTGCTGTTAAACCAAGAATCCTTGGCATTTCATGAAGTCTTCTTTTATCATAATGCCTTTTCATGATCTGAAATTATATGGTACAGGTTTCATTTTAAAGTAACTTCATGATTAATTAAAATGTTCAAGAGTCATTAATATAGGTATAATGTTAAGTTATTTAATTTTGAGAAATCAACTTAAATGGCTAATAATATAGGTATTATAATGACTCCGACCAAATCAACGTTGATATTTAGGTTTGTTAGGATATTAGACATGTTTTTTTGTTCAAGGTGTTCTATGCCTATAAGAAAATAAGATTTAGCAAGTAAAAATGAACACAAAAATATAAAAATGTTGCTGTAAAAAACTGAATGTAACATTAAAATTGTATGTAACAATGTTGAGAATACTGTTAATGAAACAAATTGTTTCTACCCCCTTCCCCCCAACTTGGTAGTTATCATGAGGGATTTGTTTATTCCTAAAAACAGATTTGTCAACCCTAACAAAATAATAATGCATTAAAAGGCGTAGAACATCTTGAACAAAAAACTTGACTAAAATCATAACTTACCTGAATACCAACGTTGATGTGGCCAGAGTCATTGATTTCTATTTTAATAAAGATTTTATTGAGCCAATATAACACAATACAAACACTGCACACAGTCTATTATTTCCATTCACAAAATGGTGCTTGCAGGCACTGACGTCACAGCTTGCTTGTTTTAAACATGCATGGACCAGGCAAGCTGTGACGTCAGTGCTTGCACACACCATTTTGTAAATGGAAAATAAATTAGAAATTAATGACTAGTCAAATCAACATTGATTTTCAGGTATGTTAAGATACCATACAAGTTTTTTGGTTCAAGGTGTTTTATGCCTTTAAAATTATGTAATTTAAATACCAAGTTCATTGGATGATCCTCAGTAGCGTGGTGACATTCATCAAATACAATCAAGCAGATTTTGTCCATTTTTATGTAACCTGCTGTCAAACAGTCCAACAACACCTGGGCTGACATTACTAACACCTGCAATTACACATGTCAAAATATGAACAGGTAAAAAATATATAATTTTGTTATTACAGGCAAATATATTTTAGTACCTGGTTTTTGATCAACTGTTCCGTCCAGTCACTCTGGCCCCAAAAGTCCACTCCATCATTACCAACGTAAGACGAAGCTGACAAGTTGGTCTGCTCTTGTATTACCTTCACTTGTTGCTGGACCAAAGCTACTTTTGGTGCAATGAAAAACATTCGCTTGCCTCCTGATAGGTATGGTCTAATTACATAACAAACGGACAGTACATTATTAGCATTATTTCCCACTGCCAATAACACTAATAATTATCATCAATATTTCATAAACTTGAACTATTAAAAAGAAAACTTGGCTACAAATAAATCTCATATACAAACTAGCTTTGTTGGGAAAGAAAAAAAAAAAAAAAGTTGTTACCTCAAGCTTCACAAGAAAACTTTATTTTAATTACAGATTAAACTTTACATTATCTGACCTACAACAATTTAATTTTCTTTTTATTCAATAATTTTGTTAACTACAATTTTCAAGTTGCTCTTTCCTTCCCCTTTATTTAATTCAAAATATTGCAGCCACTAAATTGCATAACGACACTTTCATAATACTGCAGTTAATTCATATCAATACTTAAAAAATAAATTCAAACTTGATTTTTGTTAGGGGAAGGGGGGGGGGGGGGAGTAAGAGGGAAAAAATTAAATAAAAGAAAAAAAAATCAAACCTCTGCTCTAGATACATAATGTATGGGGAGATTTTAACACAAAGTGTCAGGTTTTTCTGGTGCCAGTGTACCTAACTCAAATTAAGACCCTAATGACTACTTAGATATTATTATTATTATTCCATTACAAAATATTTAGAAAATAGTTGGTAGAGATTAGAGCACCGTTGAGCACCAATCAGCGCGTGCAGCTGCGGGGGCATCGCGTATATAAACGCGACTGCCACTTGCTTCCTCAGCTCAGTCAGTTAGCAGATGTGGTGTGAGCCATCTCTAGCTGTACAGAGCTCTCTGCCGAGCCTTACTGATGAGTCCTAGGTAAAGGACGAAACCGGTCTAAGGCAAAGAGTAAGTCTGATGCTGTTTTATAATGTTGTGTCTTTGACGTAGTGTGAGAACGTGAGATGCTAGGCACATCGTATTTTATTTTGACACTATACCTCCATCCCTTTAACGTCTACTTTTTAACTAGCTAAAGCTAGAATATTTGATCCCTAGTCCCAATTTACTATTTAAATTAGAGAATTTTCGCGTTTTATTAATTTTCAATTCAACGTGCTCTAATCTCTACCAACTATTTTCTAAATATTTTTTTAAACTTATTAATACTATAACCGCGATGGTTTTTCCTAATACGCATATTATCGCCAAGTCGATCTTTTTGTTTTAATTTTAAGCTTTTGTAAATAATATTCTTTCATTTTTATTTTATTCGGCCCTTTTACTTGCCAACGTCAATAAGAGCACGTACTAAATTAATTAAACTATATATATATGCCAAAGCGCATAATATTTATTCTATCTCTCCTACTCTATCTCCTTTTTGCTTTTCCTACCCCAGTGTCAACATATAAAGCGATGTAACTAGCGTGAATCACGATACTGTGCAGTCGGTAGGCGTAGTGTTCTCGCGATCTTTCTAGAGTTGGGGAACTCTGGGAAGTGAGGGAGGACACTATTGCTTGCTGGCTGCCTGTCTTACACCCCTCTTGGACACGATTTTATATTACAGTGTGAGGATGAGAGGTTTTAAACAGCAAGCCGAGTTTGCGCGCGCGATTTTAACCAATCAGCGCGTGCAGCTGCGGGGGCATCGCGTATATAAACGCGACTGCCACTTGCTTCCTCAGCTCAGTCAGTTAGCAGATGTGGTGTGAGCCATCTCTAGCTGTACAGAGCTCTCTGCCGAGCCTTACTGATGAGTCCTAGGTAAAGGACGAAACCGGTCTAAGGCAAAGAGTAAGTCTGATGCTGTTTTATAATGTTGTGTCTTTGACGTAGTGTGAGAACGTGAGATGCTAGGCACATCGTATTTTATTTTGACACTATACCTCCATCCCTTTAACGTCTACTTTTTAACTAGCTAAAGCTAGAATATTTGATCCCTAGTCCCAATTTACTATTTAAATTAGAGAATTTTCGCGTTTTATTAATTTTCAATTCAACGTGCTCTAATCTCTACCAACTATTTTCTAAATATTTTTTTAAACTTATTAATATTATTCCATTACAATGCAATATAAGAAAGAAGTACGAGCAAATCTTGAGATTTCATACAAAATTGACTGCTTCGCCGTGATATACTTACTCTTCCACTTTGTGAGTGAGGTATTTCATTATCATGATGGACACAAATGTTTTGCCAGCTCCAGTTGGCAAGAACAGGATTGTGTTCTTCTCCATGACAGATTGAAACATCTCATTCTGTCACAAACATAACACAAGTATTAACTTTCAGCTTTCATTTCAAATTAACTATATTAGATCAAGAGTACTAAATAATAATAATAATAATAATAATAAATAAAATAAAACAATTATTATTACGTATTATTTTTAGATTTTAATTTCAATTGAGCTTATGGCTTCAATGGATTCTTTCTGATTTAAAAAAAAAACAATATTGCTATTTAATTAATGTAATTAGTGTTGTTCGTAAACCCTGTTTTCTTGCACCAAAAAATGCACATTACATTTGAATAACTATAGTTGATTGTCATTTTAGTAGCAGAGAACAGAGTTTATGAACAGCATTACTGTGAAAGCTGATATTGAATAATCCAATAATAGATCATAATTTAAAAAAAAAAAAAAAAAGGTTTAATTTTTAATTTTTTTAAACTTTTCTTTTTCAGTGCAAGCATTTACTGCGAACACCAACAGTGAATTTAACAGAAATCAATACCATGCCATATTATAATTATTAGCAGAACATTTTTATTTTGTCCTGACTGCATTAATTAAGTTAAGGGGGGGGGGGATAAAAAAGGGCATAGAACACTTTGAACAAAACACTTGTCTAATATCCTAACATACCTCAATATCAACATTGATTTGGCCAGAGCCATTGATTTCAATTTTATTTTCCATACACGAGATGGCAGATGCAGTTTTATGACATCACAGCTCACTTTTTCCCGCACACATGACTAGTGAGGCGTGATATCATTAACTGCATCTGCTATTTCGTGAATGGAAAATAAATTAGAAATCAATGACTCCGGTCAAATCAACGTTAATATTTAGGTACAGTACCTTAGGATATTAGACAAGATTTCTGTTAAAGGAGTTCTATGCCTTTAATGATTAAAGTATTTCGTGTAGTACAATTAACTTATCAAATAAATTACCTGATAGCCTCGAGGTGTCAACTTCTTTGTCTCCTTCTGTCAACAAAATTAGTCAATCAATTACACATCACTGATCATTGTAAATGATTATCTCTATGAGGAACCAAATGTGGATGCATATATCACAGTGTAAGAAAATTATGTTTACAACTTATGTTTCAAATACTCCACTCAAACCTAATTTAATTTATATATTTATTATTTTTTTACCAACCTATATATTTTATTATGACTTATTGTATCATATGCAATCGTTGTATTGATTTTTATAATATGTCTGTTAAAATATGACGGAAATAAATAAGTTATAAATTTGATAAATATTTTTTTAAAGATATAATATGTATGATTAGGCTGACCATAATAAAAAGTGTGCAGAGCAATGCACAGAGGAGACCGAGAGGGCCTCGCGAAGCGCGGCCGGGGGTCCCTGCCGAAGGTGAAAATTTTTTAGAAAAGGGGGCGTGGCCTCCAAAATTTCATCATTTTTGTGTCTTTTTGCAAAAGTTTATTTAAAAGTACATTGATTTCTTTCAATGCTTTCTGCCGTCTATTTTTATTTTTTTCACTGCAAAAAAAAAATAATAATAATAATAATAATAATAAAATAAATAAATATATGAAACAATTTTTCAATAAATAGACCTAATAATAGTTATATCACAAATAACAAACGTAACGTACGTATACATCCTATTTGAGCCGAAAAAACACCCGCCGCTCTCAAAGAAAAAAAAAACTAAAAATTTGGCGTAACTATGGTGTACAATTTAATATGCTACGAAAAATATTACGTAAATGCATCGACTATCTTTTGCCTTTTTTTTTTTTTCCTTTCTTTCTTTCCTTCCGCAAGCTTTAAATTGTATACTTTTTATTGATTTTCCAGCAAAATATATAACCGGGACATTGACAATTTTTGCAAAATCTTGCCGGGACTTTAGTGTTGAAACCGGGACTGTCCCGGCTAATCCGGGACGGATGGTTAGCCTACTAGGCTGACCATATTATTTAGATGCGAAATCGGGACACTTTGACCCTAGGAGAGAGGCAACTTGGGACATGAGGGAGGGGGCCCTGCCGGAGGCCAAATTTTTTCTTAGAAGGGGGCGTGGTCTCCGATTTTTAAGTGTATTTTGATTGTTTTTAAATGGCCATTATTGAAAAAAAAAAATTCTAAAAATTGTCCACTTTTTTTTTTTTTTTTTTTTTTTATCACTAAATTTTAAATAAATATTTTCCTTTTTGCTTCAAAAGTGATTTGTATGTGTGTGTGTGTGTGTTACGAACAGTACAGTAATTAAAATTTGCTGCAAAAATTGTAATTTTAATAAATAATAGATTTATTTTATTTATTATTTTTTTTGTGTGATTGTATTACCAACAACGAGTATCTACTATCTACCCAGCAAAATAAGGTTTAGAAAAGAAAAAGAAAACTCTGAAATTTCACTAAAGAAAAGAAAAACGATTACAGAATGGCACTTTAATTTTAATTTATCTTATTAATATAGTTATTGATAAATCACGATATTTTTATATTAAAATAAATCATATATATGTGTGTTTTATAGACTTTTTAATTATATTTTTCTTTTTTCTCTTGCATTTTGTATTTTTTTCCCTTCATGAGAAATCGGGACATTTCAATTTTTAGCAGGGACAAGGTGTCAAAATCGGGATTGTCCCGGGAAAATCGGGACGTCTGGTCAGCCTAATCTTTACACATATTATTGTGAGGCTAGAACGCAACCATTTATCTACAAAAGCAACAAGGTTCAAATTATAAAAAGGTTAGAGTTTCGACTTAGCTGCTTTTGTAGATACACATACCGGTACATGGTTTGTGCTCTAACACAACGATATGAACACTAGCGGACATCATACTTAACATCAAAGACAATGCCGCTTTCTAAAGAAACAGATAGAAAATACATTGCCAGGTAAAAGCAGCATTGCCAAATCATGAATGAATTCTTTAGGAAGCGGCATCGTCTTTGATGTTAACTTTACGAAGTCCGGGAGTGTACTACAGTAATAGTATGTATAATTGTACAGAGTACATTATAGCAGGTCCACGCTAGTTGTATAGTCTTGAGCAGGCCACACCCGACATAATACTGGTATACTGAAATACATATACCTAGAGCTGCAGGTAAAAAAATATACATAGGTTATTATTTTCTACATACATTTTCTACCATATGAATGCATTGCATGCATAGATTTGGGGTATGTACATAATGCGAATATTCAACATTTCACCTGGGCAAAAGTTTGACAATTTGAATGCATATAAGCAATCTATGCCATCTTATGAGGAAACGCAGCGGCGCCGCAGCACTGAACTTGTACTTAGACTTTTGTCTAGAGGTGTACGCAGACGATGAGTAAAATACCATACATACTTCATGACGGTAATGAGAAAACTTAATTCCTTTTAAATGCATAATGTGCATTTTCTAAACTATTGTATTGACTAATTAAAGGAACAACTGTTTTGAGGTCGACTATATGCGATTTCACTCACATCCGCTTCCGTTTTGACGTACTGCGCATGCGTAGTAAGTAGAAACGGAAGCGGATGTGACCAAAATCGCTTTAAGTCGGCTTCATAACAGTTGTTCCTTTATTAGTCAATACATACATACTACGTACACACACATAATGTATTATACAGGGTGTCTATAAAAAAACGCACGATTTAAATCTTAAATTTAGACATGAAGGTAAGTGAGAAAAATAATGTTTTATAAATCAAATGAAAGCCTCAGTTTTGACATTTTTAAAAATGTGCAGTTTTATTTTTCATCAAATCGTTTATTTTTTATTTGCCAAATGGGGCAAAATGCCGAATTGCCAAAACGCCTGCCTTTGTTCTTGCATATTCAAGTGTGTTTTTTCTCAGTAAGCGAAAACATAAAATGTTTACTGATCAACAAAAGGCACAGTGCGTTCTTTGGTATGAAAATACAAAGTCTCCTACGGCAGTTCAAAGGACATATCGTGTTACATATCAAATGGATAATCACCACGTACCTTCTCGCAAAATGACATTCTGGGGTTCAGAGAGACCTGATTTTTCTCGCACTTATGAGAGAGATAGCCCGAAGGTGAATGTTTGGTGCTGAGTTCTCTTTGATCGCATTATTGGACCATTCTTCTTCCACGAGGCTACAGTGTGGTGGAATACCTACCTTGACATGTTACAAAACTACGTTGTACCTCAGCTGCTTCAAGCTCAGAAGGAATGGAGCTTTGACTTGACATTCCAGCAAGACGGCGCTCCACCGCACTGGGCACCAGCGGTTAAAGAGTACCTAAGCCAAGCCTTCTCAGACAAGTGGCTGGGTTATGATGGACCAACAGCATGGAGTCCAAGGTCTCCTGACCTAACACCACCTGACTTCTTCCTCTGGGGATACGTGTGAGATGTCGTATTTAAAACTCCAGTGCGAAATATCAGAGACCTCAAGCAACGCATTACTGCAGCTATCCACTCAGTGACACCAGCCATGTTGAAGAACGTATGGCGTGAGCTGGAAGTGCGTCTGTACCAGTGCCGAGCTACAAATGGTGCCCACGTAGAGAAGCCTTAAGGTAATGTTTGCGTCAAAACTTTTAATTGATCGAGATTTTTTACAAACGTGTTTGATTGCAGGTCTATACTGTGAATTTCAACGAAAAAAACGTCAATTTCCCATTTTTCGTTCTTTCTGGTCTCAAAAGACAAATTATTGTACAGAAATAAAATTTTTATTTTTAAAAATGTCAAAACTGAGGCTTTCATTTGATGTATAAAACATTATTTTTCTCACTTACCTACACGTCTACATTTAAGATTTAAATCGTGCGTCTTTTTATAAACACCCTGTATGTATGATAAAACATATTATTGTCCACGTAATGGATTACATATATCATGAGATCACGATACAAGTCAATCAATATTAAATTAAAATATTACGTAACGCACCTGCTCTTTTTTTTCTGAACCATCCATGATGACTCCGTTGTCTACTTGACTGTCTCAAGCTCAAGACCTATGGAATGTGGACTATCTGTTCTGGTGATTCGATGGAGTTTGTGGGCGTGACAAATATGTATATGTGTGCACACGCACACGCTGCACGCACGGCCGGGTGATTAGAATCGGAGGACTCTTGAGGAAACGATGTCAGTCACTGATCCTTCGGTAACTGATTAGTGTTTCACCTGACGTGACGAACTGCTTTTATTGCTAGTGTACAAAGGTAATTACATGTAAGATGTAATTCGAACTGGATTTTGGGGAATGACCGACAACAGGCTTGCACCGCCGCACTATTGCATCATCGTGAGCAATATGCATATCAGTTTTTAGCAATTCCCAACATATTTAAATTCACAGTTTATAATTGTATACTTTATCTAAACATTATTTTACAAATTAATATGTAAATCACAGTTCTACAAGAACAACTTAAGTCATAATTAAATAAAAGAAGTCTTTAATTTTACTCGGACTTACATTTTTGTTGTTTATCGTCTCCTTGCTGTGACGTCATCATGTCAGATGTTTCAAATTTCAATTCGCTTTTTGTTTTTATTCTCGCGCTCTTTTCCAAAAGAATATAAAAGTATACATCGGGTAGCTCAACATGGCTCAACATTATATACTATTCACTTTTCATATATTATACTTTTATTATACGTAATAAAATATACTACTAAATTGAATTACACATTACTGCGGCGCCCCTATATACAGTTTTATACCATATCATATAATTTCTTTCTTTCTTTCTTTCTTTCTTTCTTTCTTTCTTTCTTTCTTTCTTTCTTTCTTTCTTTCTTTCTTCCTTTCCTTTCCTTTCCCATACAAAAAAGATTCAAAAAGTTCGCCGAGCTGTTGTATGACAAACAGTCGAGCTTTTGCCGACCTCTCGAGCTTTCGCCGAGGATTCCCCCCACGCTGTCGACCTGCCTTTTTATATGCTTTTTTTGGTGCCGAGCTTTCCTCGAGCCGCGCACTTATGTCGACCTGACCCTCCTCCCTCACCACCCACCCACCCAACCCCTCCCCCCTTCTCAACTATATTTTCAAGGTTTTTTCTTCCACCCCCTGCTACCACCCTCCTCAAGTATTTCCAACGGTTTTTGAATAATAATTAGATAGAAAAAACATGGCGCATATGCCTCGTGCTTGCTCAATATGTCCGCGAGTTTTATATAGTTTTCTAAGGGAAATTTGCAGCAAAACTGAAGAAAAACGCGCTGATATTGAAGGTAAGATATACCACTGTATATTTCTATAAAAATAATGCATATTAGGTGGTCTGATGAGAGTATATTTATGTTTCATGAGCTGTATGAATACGCGGCATATTGGTTGCCTTGCTGTACGAGTATACGCACACGACTTCGCTATGAGACCCGCCGATACATGATCGCTCATCGCATTAAAGTACACTCTGTAATGTAGGTTTGTAATTTTGGTCAACGCGGTGTACTTGTATCCTTATTTTGACTATCAGATATGAAACAATTGTTTGTTTGTTTTGTTTACAAGTGCTGTTAAAAAGAGCTGTATGTTTTATTTTTGAACCCTCCTGTACTTTTATTTTTCACAGCACAGCTGACCTGCGGAGGAGTGGAGAAAAAGCGGGGAAATATATAGGGGAGGAGCGGAGGGGAGGGGCAGGCGGGGGTGGACCTACAGGGATATTTTTTATTTTTAATTTATTGCCGATCCTCGAGCTTTTGCCGAGGATATGATGACCTTTTGACGGGCATTTGACACAAAGTGCGCTGAAAGCTCGAGCCGACCTATCGTCGAGCTTTTTAAAAAATATATATTTTTATTTTTTTGTATGGGTTCCTTTCCTTTCCTTTCCTTTCCTTTCCTTTCCTTTCCTTTCCTTTCCTTTCCTTTCCTTTCCTTTCCTTTCCTTTCCTTTCCTTTCCTTTCCTTTCCTTTCTTACGTGGAAAACTCTCTATTATTTTTTATATATATTATATAACCCTTTACGATACCTGCTGGTAATATACTTTTTGCTGTCTCCAAAGTCACCTAGCTGCTTCTTTGCTAATATTCTACCTATATATAAGACCTATATACACCATTGCAACCATCTCATAGCTCTCACTCCGGCTTGATCGACTCACCATATATATCTCATCTCAAGTCGGACACTATTAATATACATTATAAAACTAATATTCTCAGAATATTTTCATATTACTAGTATATAATATAACATGTTATTTATGCATGCCATTTATAAATATCACCACCATATTGCATGGATGTATCACCTCTACAACATATTATTATAAGCATATATAGCACACGAAGTTTATTATTACAGTATCTTAAAATTATCTGCTGTATAACCTGATGTTGAGCATCTGCAAACTATAAATTTATTTATAAACTAAATTTCTGTTTACGCTATTTCAACATATTTTGCTGCTAGCATTTGTCATAACATTTTCAACAAAATTTATAAATTAATGCACTCTTTTAGTGATAAAAAATAATCATACATAATCAGCTGACACTTTTACGTATGTTACAATTAAAGATTTATAAATAAGTTGTAATTGTAGACAACATTGTGCCCACATGCCTAACACATATTACAGCAGGTTCTAGCTTAAATTAAACAAATAACTAATTTATCATTATAGGCATCTATATTTAATGGATCATATATTATCTCTGCATATAGCTATATATAAACTACATATATATAGATATAAATTTACAATACAATTATATAGCTGTACAACCTTTTGGATAAAATGCAAGACTTAATTATTTTGAATAAAGAGTTAAATACACAATTATAAAAATAAAGTCTAACCTTTTATCCAATAGACAGTATATACTTCTTTTTTAACATTTTTTTGTTGTTGTTGCAAAAAGTACAACACAATTAAATTATACAAAAAAAAAGTACATAATATGCAAAACACATACGATGCATTTAAGTCACAAAACAAACAAATATCACACTTTTATAATGAAAAATAAAATAGAGATCTGGATTTTTGGATATTTTATTTCCATTTTGTTTTGGCAACTTAAAATTAAAATAGTAACAAAAGCTGCAATAAAGTGAAATTTCATAAGATATATAGTTTTAATCATTTCATTTATTAAAGATTTAATTGATTCTCTTTTTAATTAAAGAAAAAAGTGTGTTTATTAAAACAAGTGCAGATAATGGCATGACTTAATTAAGAATAAATTAAATTCCTGAGCAATTAATATATATAATTAAAAGAGAATAATATTATATGCTTTTAATATTTCAAGAAAACAAATAGGATGGAATAATTGCTAAAAAAAAAAAGCTATACACAAAACGATTTTGTAAGTGATGGCTATTTTTAGTTTAAAAAAAAAAATGCAAGTTATAAAAATGTATTCAGAAAATTTAGGCCTGTAGCATTTTTTTTTTCTATTTTTATTTTAATTATATAATATTTAAATATTTTTTAATTTCAAGTTTTAAGAAATCTTGATAGCATAATTATTATTGGAAATATTACTGTGAATTAATTCTCTAAACACATAATATTCAAAACTATAGAGGTACTAAAATTTATAAAGTATTTTGCATTATTTAGCTGGACATATTTATGGCAAAGAAAAAGATCAAAGGTATGTGATCTGACTTCCTCTCTATCTCTTTCTAGTTTCCTAAAGTCTAGAAAGTTGAGAGTTTTTTTTTTTTTTTTTTTTTTTTTTTTTTTAATATTATTATTATTCCTTTCTTACATGTATTATTACGATTATTATATTATTATATGTATACAGTAGCAAAAAATTTGGGCCCAATTTGGAGAAATTAAAATTGAAAACAATAATAATAAATGTCACATATGACCTCAAATTGTAATAACATTTTATCGTTATTTCTAAAATATCTGAAGTGATGGAAGAACTATAATTATAAAAATTGCATTTCTATGTTTTTCATGGAGATTCTGAATTTAAAGGTATATAATATAATATTTTAGGTTTTGCTAAAATACATCATACAAATAGAATTTAAAAATTTTACTTTGAATTAGCAACAACTAAATTACAAACCACCATTAAGTTACTTTTAGATTAACTACTTAAAAGAGAATGTGTGTATTCATTCATTATATGAAATCTAAATTATATTAAATACCATATTACTCTTCTAAAATAACACACACAAAGATAGAAAGACAGAGACATGCAATTACAATTGAAAATTTGATATGTTTTCTAATTTCTGTATACAAAATATGTATACCTAAATAATCATGCACAAGGAAATTTTAAGTTGAAAATGGTTCTTTTATTTTTTAAGAATAATTAAGAAATAGAAATATACTTTCTAGAACTATTACACAATGTAATGTACTTTAAACAGTTTTAATTATAAAGAGAAAAAGACAAGCTTAAATTGTAAAGATATAGCTAAATATCAGGGACATTTTTTTCTGTAGTACTAAAAGAAGATATGTGAAATAAAAACAATTTATATAATATATATAAAAAAGAGAGAGAAAATTTTTGTCATTTTTTTTAATGATTTAAGTTGACTCAGCTTGTACAATAACTTTTTCCTCCCTGTACCCTGCTTCATCTCCAACCCAACAAGCTTCCCTGCATGTGTAAATTATGACTGTTCCATACTCAAGTAGACCTGTGTGTCCCATGTCTCGGCATCTCTCGTCACTGGCTATCAGCTTCAACTTGGCTAACATAGCTGGCAGAAGTTGTAGTTCAAATACCATCTCTCCTCCACAATGTTGACATGAGGGACTGCGACCTTTGAGTAGAGGCTGTAGCAACAGAGGCTCAGCATCTCGGCCGTACCTGGAGTACAATATACAATAAGATAATAATACATGCACACATATACGTAATGATGTGAAACATTCCTAAGCCAACAGCACTTCTCAATATCTCACACTACATCAAAGGCACATAGCAGTATCAGACTACCTCATGGCTTTAGACTTGTTTCGTCTTTTACCTAAGACTCATCAGTAAAAGAGTAAGAGACCTCTGTACAGCTGGAGCACCACAGCTAAAAACTGACTGAGTTGAGGTAGATAGATTTATAGACACAATGCCTCCGCAGCTGCATGCGCTGATTGGTTGAAACAACCGCATGAACGTAAACTGGCTTGCTCTATAAATCTCTCATCCATAACATAACATGCGCTTTGTAAGAGGTATATGAGACAGGCAACCAGCAATCAGGCAGTCCTCCCTCACCTACCAGAGTTCCCTGACTATAGAAAGTTTGCGAGAACAGTATGCCTACTGGCTGCTCTTTATTATGATTCATGCAAGTTACATCACTTTATAGACACGGGTAGGAAAATTAAAAAAGATGATATAATTGGAGAGTTGGAATATAATGCAAGTATTTATATTTGCATAATTTAATTTAGTAGCACTTATTGACATTGGTATTTAGAGGGCTAAAAACAATATATATGAAAGAATCTGAAGTACCTTAACGAAAGCTTAAAATAAAAACAAGAAGAATCAACTTTGCAATAATAATTTTCAATTCAATGTGCCTTAATTTCTCTCTACTATTTTAAATCAAAATGTTTATTTTTAATATAGCCTTTCAACACACAGGTACAGTATTACAAAAGCACGTCGCTCAGGTATGTTCAGAGTTGTATCCAGTGTTTAGTGATAAATCAAATGATTGCAATATAATAGACATTTAATTAAATAGGCATAGCTAGATAACAAAAATATTATCTTTATTTCATTTGTAAAGTCAATGGTAACAACTATATTATTATCCTTGGTTTCAGAACCCATGTCCACCAGATTAGGGGGGGAAATTGTTGCAATTAAATGTAGAATTAAAAATTTGAAACTAAACTTGCATGGTGACCCTCAATATTTTTATATAATAATTTATATTTTACATACTTGCAGTTGTCTACTATCACTGTAAAAAAATAAAAAAAAAAAAAAATAATAAATAACATGATAATAATGAATAAAAAAAAAATATACATACCTTAAAATTTGTCCTGGTGTTTGCGTAATTTGTAAAATGAATCTATGTGCCAGCACGTCACCATGGATTGGAACTTCCTTTTCGTATTGTTCTAGCGTGATCTCGCCACCACCTCCTTCTGCACCTCTCAGCCTGCCATCAACATTGAAGTCTCCTCCTCCCTGGTTGTGAAGTTTTATTATTACTTTTTTTTTTAAATTTATTTCTTATTTTTAATTACCTAGCTAATGTAAATTTGATAAGTAAAGATTATCTATAACTATATATTGTAAAATTTTATACGTATTTCATTGCAATTGTGGTCAAAGGGCACAAATCAACTGGTTTTTGCATTACATGCCCTTTGATTGCAACTAATACGATTTGTCAAATACAAAATAGTTTCTCTCTGAGTCTGTAAAGACTGGAGAAGGCACAGGTATACTCTTTTTTCCTGCTGAGTTGAGTACAAAGCTATCCAAATTGTATTTATACTAGCAAGATTTTCATTGAAGTATGGGATTCTCTACACTATGGTAATACCCTTGCTGGTTTCTCCTACCCTTTTCTTGCAAATTTGTCATATGGAAATAAACATTTTAAAAAACCAGTAACTGGTAATATTTTCCTTCATTTTTACAAGAAACTCAGTTTTTATTATTATTAATATTATTGTCACTATAGTACTTATACATTTAGCAACTTACCAATTCACTCTGTTGATACTGCTGTAAGAGAGACATCTCATACTCTGATGGTTTGGAGAGACGACTTTGTGGTGCCTCTTCATAGACAGATATAAAACTAGACACAAACTCTGGGTGGCCAATGTTTCTAAGCTGGCAGTTGACAGATACAAACAGCTCAGAGACTGGCTGTGGATGGATGGGTGTATCAATGCTCACTATTTCTGACTCATCTCCAATTTCAATCTCTGCTGATGCAATGTTCACTTTGTTGCTGAACTCAATTGCAAAAGCTCCTTCAACTGCTGCTGAGTTTGCATTGGGATCATTTGGTTCTTCTACGCTGATGCTCGAGTCATCTGTATCTGTGTCTTCTTGCACTCGCTCTACAAGACAAAACAACAATGGAGTATTTGTAGCATTAACTTTCATTGATATGTTGTTTATAAATCACTATACCAGTGGAATGTAGTATTTCATAAACTGTTTGGTATGTTAATCATACTTCATTTAACATCTCTAACATAAAAAATAAACATTACTAATTCAGCATAGTTAATTAATTGTACAAGAAAATGGTGCAGCAAAGTTTTTATTTATTATTGTTATTATTTTTTGTGCTGTACTTCTAAATGAGATTGTAGTAAAAATTAGCTTGTAAAAAGACTGATAGATTGTTGGAATTTATTTGGAGAAATACAGGGTCGGATTGGGACGAAAAGGCGCACTCCGCGATACACCCATAGGGGCGCCAACACCCAGATGGGGGGTCAGGGGGGCGTAGCCCCCCTGAAGGGGGTAAAGGGGGCGAAGCCCCTTGCGGGGGGTTAAGGGGGGCAGAGCCCCCTTACCGCTGGAGGCGAAATTTTTTGGCAATCTTGTTTTTTTACTCTATTTTTTAATTAAAATTTGGTAGTAAAATATGTAATAACATGTCTTTTTATTTTTATTGTGCAGGTCTGAAAAAAAAGGGTTTAACAGACATTAAGGTGAATGGTACATCATATACATAAATGTTGTAGTACTTATTTGATTAAAAATTTGCTAAGCAGTTTGGACGCCCCTGCACTTAAACTTCCATTTTTTTTTTTTTTTTTATTTTTTTGCGATTAATTTTGTTTTCTTTGAGATATTTAAATCTGTTTTGTACATCTGCGTGAAATGGCACAGCTTTGCAAATTGCAACAGCTCAAGTTCTTAGTTTTTTTTAAGGTACTACTTAGGGTAGGAGTGTATTTTTTTTAATTAAGTTCAGGCTGATGTACCCAAAATAGAAATCCAAAACATTCTATCTCAAAAACTTTTGTCACAACAGAGCGTCAAAGTTCGCAAAATGCCCCACCCCCTATGCTAATGAATGTATATTTAAACCCCGATTTTGACCTCTTTTTTTTTTTTTTTTTTTTTTTTTTTTTTTTTTTTTGGAACCGGATTTTTTTAAGCAGTTAAAAATATTACTAGCTTGTTTTTTCGTGTTGAATTTTAATTAAAAATGATTTTTCAGATATTTCTAGAACGAATTTTTCGAGAAAAAAATTATCGCAAATTGCCCATGTTAATTTGAATATGCGATTTTCATTTTTTCTCCTCCGTCTCGTAAAAATCGTTAAAAAAGTCAATTTCATTAAAACTTGATCTATAGAACACACTAGTATATATTTTTGTTTATGATTAATTTGATCAAGAAAATTTTGGCCCTCGGTGAGCTTGAAGTTTGTGTGTTTTACGTGTTTAAGGCGGCGTAGCCCAACGACTTGTTACGCTATATAATTTGCGGATGATTTGATTTGAGTCGAAACTTTTTGGAGTATAGAGAATTGTTCCTTGGTTCATTATAAACCAAATAATAGATATAAAATTGAATTTTACCACAACATAGCTACCCTCTAAAGTAGCACCTTAACTAAGTAATTGACTCTACTAAAAATTATTTGAGATTGCTTAGCTCAAGCGCCCTATGCCTAGAGTCGTTCAACACTTTTTTAAAAAAGCGTCAATCTGATCACCGATCCGATCAAATGATCGTGATCTTATCGAAAAAATATCGATCGACTACAACATTATGGAGTGTTAGGCGCCCTCTTTGTCGTAGTATCTCACGCGAAGAAAAAAAGCTCGAGATTTGCAAATTAAACAACAGTTTGAGATTTTGTTTGATTATATTTGGAACCTTTCAGCTTTCTACGTTTTTTTTTTTTTTTTTTTTTTTTTTTTTAAATCAAAAACGCCCCTTCGGGGCGCAGAGGGGCGCCAGCTCGGGGGGGCGCACTCCGCGATCGCGGAGTAGCTCTTATGGCCAATCCGACCCTGAGAAATACAATATAGCTTTATATCAAATGCAGCACCTCCATACAAAATGTGAGGCACTTATAATGAAATACCCTGCTTACTACATGGGTATTTTTCTTGGAAAATTAATTCCAAATGACATAAAATAATAAAATTAGGGGAAATAAATTATCCGATAAATGGGTTATAGATTTACGACAGCGAAGTTTTTTTTTTTTTTTTTAAATGTTCTATTGATTTAAAGTAGTTTGAACGAGTTTTGATATTATTTAAACGCTGTTTTTGTGGTACCTATAGATTCCTTATTTCTTTACGCTCCTATTGATGCAATACAAAAAAATTTAGTTCGAAACGCACATAAAAATTTAGCCGCAAAGTCGAGCAGTTTCCTCATTCAGCATTGGTTAATGGCTGAAAAATCTATGCTCCCTCCTCAGGAGATCATTCATATTTCAGCGAAAGATGTATTTATATGGACTCAAAAACAGATAAATAAGCTCTTTGATAAACAAAAAAACTTTTAAAAGCTTTAAACTAAATTTGGTTCGAAACGCAATTAGAACTTTGTGACTAAAAGAGATGAAAATGAGAATTTTTGGTTGACCAGTACTTTTAATTTAGTTCTGAATTCTACCGCTATCAGTGACGCTTGGCGCTGCAGTGGCCGAATCTTGACGATCGCGGGAGGAACGAGATATATACGTTAATTTAGCTAATAAATGTTAATAAAACTCTTGCAAATGTACTTAATATGTATTAACTTCATTATAGTTAATTAATAAATGTACTGAGAAGCAAAGAACAGTGTTGATTAGAAAATAGTTACAAAGAGCAATATATATATGAGCAGCCGGATTATTTATCATGAGCCAGAGTAGCACAGTTGGTAGAGCGCTGCTCATTGCACCACGAGGGTCAGAGGTTCGGTACCAATTACGGCAAAGTTTTTAATGATCAAATTTCAATTAACTGAGCGCCAAATTTCAAATAATTTAAAAATCAGCTGTTGTCAACCTCGTTCAAACTACTTTAAAACATGTTTAAATATATCTATAGGCCTATAGTATTCTCAATTGAAATATGTGTGGTCTCTGTGTGGTAGTTTCCTAATAAAATAATAAAAATAAATAAATAAACGTCCTGCACTGCTTAGGGGAACTTACGCTTTTCCTGCATGGCTCACTGTTAATATCTATTTATAGGTACTCCATTTGTAATTTAAAAATAAATATAATACAATGGCATGGACAAAGTAACAAAATAATAATAATAAGACAAGGAAAACAGGCACCACATGCAGTTATGTTGGTAAATCCATAACAATCCTTAAATATGTTTTCATACTTACGAGGCTTGCAAGGTCGGTGCATGACAATATTCCCGTTCTCCTGATCCACGGAGGGTATGACTTCTTCCTCCGAGTCCCAGTTGTCAGCGTCAGCATTCCAAAAACTGACACTGCTTGATGATTCTGTGACAGTCAAGCTGGTCGCCTCGTGTCCCTTCATATTTACTTGTTGTCGTACACACAGCCAGCTAACATTATCAAATAAAAACAAAAGAAAAATCAAACATTAATTAGTTCAAAATAAACTAAAACCTCTAAGTTCTTATATATGCATGTGCATGACAGTATCCATTTATATTTACGGTGTACCTTTCATTGCGATTCCAACATGAAGGTTGAATACAAGCAAATATGTATAATGTTCTGTGATATTTAGAACACTCAAGTGGAGCATATATTTGAATCAAAAGAGGCAAATTTGTTCCACACAGACGACACTTCGTTAATGGAAGATTTGTCATCTGGCACCAATCCTGAAAAAAAACACAAAGAAACAGAAGCAATCAATGTGAGCACATGAATGTATACCTATACGCACAAAAACATCAGCAACAAATCAATGTATAGTACATACAAACAAAAGCAAAAAAATAAAAAAAAGTTATTATCTCTTCTTCTTATTTTTTGTGTGCATTTTTTTTTTTTTTTTTTTGCGTGTCTGTAATTCTGTATGCATATGTACATATGATAAATGTGTTGAAACGTATGTTCCAAATAAACTCACGAAGGATTTAAAACTGCGATAATTCAAATAAGATTGGATTTGCAGAAAATAATTAAATACATTAACATTACATTATTTGTTTGGTGATGACATTTACACTGCCAAAGAAAAAATGAACCCCGCTTTTGCTAATCGATAATTATCATGCCATTTTTTATATCTATAGAGTGAGATAACGTGTTTTATATACTTACAGGTTTGCCTCCAATTTTATTTGTAGTAAAATCTATAAATGGTTTATGTTTTTCATTAACATATTCATCTTCAAATCCTAAAAGAACGTAAGAATCTTTTTGGCAAGCCATTTCTTCTAATTTTTTTTTCTGTCGTCTGCAGTGCCAGCTGATATTTTCGTCATTCAATTGTTTATTGATTTTTGGCGCAAAATATTGTTTAGTACAAAAAGTTTTTTCTTCTCTCTCTCTCTCTATTTATGCGCACTTGCTTAAAATTATTTTTAATTTGAGAAATTATCAGTTATCACTATCCATATCCATTAGCAAAAAATATCAAAGATAAAGAAACCAAAATATCAAATATCCAATAAAGGCGGCATAAAAATTTTATGACACAGAAAATATTTTATTGTATTTTATGGGTATACAGCACATTTACACATACATATATAATTACAGTACTAGATAATATATAGATACTGCTAATATTTTAATTAATTTGATTGTATATCACACAGCACATTTACTTTATACTCATTAACTGTAAAATAATAAAATGTTTTGTTAAAACTATAATATCCTTTGAGCTATTTATATACGTAGAAACAAAAATTCATTTCATCAAATTCTTTTCAAATTCAAACTAATTATAATGACAATTAAAAGATTTGTAATAACATAAAATATATACTTTTTATGGTACACAGATTTATAATTTTAAAAATACAATATTGGCTTTTGCCCAAGTAATTATTTTATAAGGCATTCACACAACAATTTTTCTCCTGTGAAGTGGCTGAGAGATTTATAATATAATATATGAACGTAGTGTCATAGATGCAAAAGCAAACATTCAACATTGGCTGCATGGTTCATTTCTCTCCCGCTTAGCAAGAGAAAACGATACTTGCAGTCAATGTCTAATGTCTGCTTTTGCATCTGACACGTTCACTTCATATATGGTCGAGGTAAAACACAAACAAATATTTTGCTTTCAAAACTTGTGTGTATCAAATTTATCTGATATAGAACCAATACCATTCATATGTGAACACCTTATAATTATACTTATACATCAATTAAATGCAATGTACTATGTTTCAAATTTTCACAATCATCACATATATTATAATATATAATTTGAGACATATAGTATTTTTTTAATTAACTATATATGCACAATTAATTTTCTGAAAGTTTAATTCATCAAGCACACATACATAGTACATATATATATTTTTTAATTATACACATTTAATATATATATTTTTGAGAATGTTATTAGATTCGGCAATCATGTTATTTACTTTAAGTACTTATTTATTTAATATGGCATAATACCTTGTTTCTATATACTCATGTGCGTCAGCAAGTAAATGAATATATCATGGGATTTGAAATAAAAATATAGAATGGTGAGCACGGGCACATTTAAAAATATATTTAAACATATAGTAGTTTACTTTGCTGTGAAAATGATTGTATATATATTTATAAGCCATATTCTATCAATTTCTTTGTTAGTCATGTCATGGCTAATTAATACTTTTTTTTTTTTTTATGCCGTTACAATAATGATATTCTTATGTTTCAATTTCGTATATAACATCAAAAACTGTACAATCCCGATACATTTTTTTTTCTTTTTACACAATTTTTTATATTCAGATTATTAAATGCACAACCAACCATGTAGAATTAGTTTTTTTTCTTCTTCTTCTTCTTCCTTGGAATGAAGAGTATTATCAATTTTGCTTATTAATTTTACTCAAAATATATTAAAAAAGTATCGGAATTTTCAAATATTTTGACAAAATTGGATTGATTTGTTAAATGATACTATTTATGAGCCCAAAAAATGTAAGGTATCGTATTGAATTCAATACTGATATTTTCTTTCATTTTCTTTTCTTCTTTTATCTAAATATCGTAATGATTTTGAACTTAATATTTTGAAACCTGTAACTGTGTGATGTTGATGTATATCTGCATAAAACAATCTTAATAATCCTTATCTATACTTGTTTTCTTGTTGGTGTGTATACAGATACCAAACTTCATATTTTAATGTTCTACATATGGGCCTGCTTATATAAAACATATATTATAAATTAAGATTTTAAGTTTATACCATCTGTACTTTATTGATAAGTATAACATTTTTGTTAAATTTATACATATAGTTACAAAATAAAACATAGGGACAGAAAAGAGAAAAAATAAATAAAAATTTGCACATAAGCGTAATGCCTTGCACAATTAAAAAAAAAATATTTTTTTTTTATATTTTATGAAAATTTAGACACTGGTACTGTGAATAAACATCAAATCAATAAAATTTAAGGACCATAACATTTATATATGCATTAAAAAATAGGTAAATAAAAACAAAGGCGTATGTACCTATATAATATGGAATGGTTAATAAAAAAAACAGCATGTTTTTATAATATTTTACATTTTTGGAGCTGCTTTTCAACTTTTTCCACAACGATTCTGATATCTACATTTACAACAATAGCTGCATTTTGTGATTGATACTGCTTCATAGAAATTCAACAATATATTTAAGTACAATAAAAAGGTTTCATGCACATAAATTAAACAATACAATAACAAATAAAGACAAAAACACAGAACAAATTAAGTACAGCCATTAAATGAGATTTATTTTAGAGGGGGGGGGGGGGTATATATATATATTTTTTTCACAAAGGATAAGGTATTTATTTTTAATTTTCTTCATATTTTTAATTTTGAAACTTTGGTCAAGAATTGAAGGCATTATAACATTTAATTGTGCGGGTATATATAGGCTGAATGAAATGCACACTTCTTGATAAATGCATCCGAACTATGATTTTTTTTTATGGTGGCCACTATTATGTCAAAAACATTATTTCTTATACATCTCCTCCTTATTTTATTTATTTTTTATTTTATTTTTTATAATACATAATTTTTTGGCATAACAGTGCAATACAATAAGTTATGATTGTTTCATATTTTATATTACATTAAGCATAATAGATATCTTATAGTTTTTATTATTTTTCTAAAATAAATAAATTAATTTTACTATTTTAAAATTATGTTGTATTTTTTTTATCAAAACTACAATTCTTTTTCTAACATATAATATATTTATAATATTATTATTTTTAAATATAATTTACTACAAGATTTATAAATCAAGGGTATAAGTAGGGATATATATTTATATATTTTTTTCAAGAAACTATGTATATGTTTATAAATGTGCTTTTAAATTTAATATAAAATTTAAATATTAAAAAAATTAATTGCACTAATTATGATATACGGGATTTTACTTGATAACATAAGTAAACTTTTTTTTTTTTTTTTTTTTTGGAGAGATGGATTTTTTTCAACTCACAATTTTTCAATACAAGCATACAAAATAGTATTATTATTTTAAATTTTGATAATCCCTTTTAGATTTACCCTTATCCTTCTCCATTAATAGTGTAAAAATAAAAATTGAGAAAGAAAATATAGTTAAAATAAAAAAATTGTGGATGGATAGATTAAAAAAAATGTTTTCTTCTTTTTTTTTTAAATACATAATATAATTGCACATTTTTCTAGTTAAGTATTTGTTTTATAAATGCCTGTTTTGTTTTGTGCCTTTGAGATTGGAACCGTTATATATTTGCGTACATTTACAATTCAGAAGCCTCTCGTTCAGGAATGTTGTTTAGTCCAGCTTGTGACCAGTAGTAATCAGGAGGTCCGGGAGTGAAGCAATATTTTGTCTCTAGAGGTTTGTCGTTCTCCACGTAGTACATGATGTAGAAGTTACACATCTCGTCGTCAAATGTCATCCTAACATGCAACACAAATTCAATTGTATTGGCTGGGTTTACTTACTGATTGTTGCCATGATTGAGCACTAAATAACATTGAACAGTATTTTTTCCCCCAAAATTACAAAAAATGCTTATTTCATTAATAACTGTTGCTGTTTTTTATGTAGACTAAAATGAGCTGTTTTCAACTTCCCATAATGATATCATAGAAACACATAAATTTCCATATGAAAAAGGGGCAAAAAATGAGGGTTGCCCTATTTTGGACAATGTATTTATCTGCTCAAACATGGTTTTAGCATGCAATTTCATGCAACCACCCCATGCACTGTATTTCATGTTCCATTGAAAATTCCCTTGTATACAGGGTGTGCAAAATAATCAAGTTCAAAAGTACATTAAAACAATTGATTCTAATAATAATAAAGAAATAAATTTGTAAATAGAATCACATTAAAAATATGACACTAATGTAATTGATTGATAAAGCTATGTAATTATTTGTTTGCAAACTTACCCAACGTTGGTGGTTACATCTCTGTCACTGACCATGGTGCACCTGGCAGCCTACATAACAAACAAGTCCACATTAACATCAACATAAAGGCCTCAATAGAAGGTTCACTTTAACAATATAGCTTCAACTTACCAGTGTATCTCCAAACTCAACTGTTACTGGGTTATCAATGAGGTAGAACATCTGAGGAGTATTGGGATCTCTCTTACCCAGCAACGTCCAATGATTGGTACCATTACCGTCTGTCGTAACCTTGTACCCTGACACAACTCGACCTAGAGCAAAATACAAGGAACATTAGATATCAATGAGGGTTACTTGTGAGGTGTACAGGAAAAAGGATCATATAATTTCCTATTCTTTAGCATTGCATTGCATTTTTTTTTTTTTTTTTTTTTTTTTTTTTAAGAAGAACTATTGCACTAACAGTAAGACTGGAAATATTTTAATGAAGGACTTAAGACACACTTAACATATGAGTCTACTAGTTCAAAAAAAAAAATAATAATAATAAAAAAAATAAAGAAATAAAAATGCTTTCTTTTCATTTTTAACAAAAGGTTTTATATCTTACCTGATAGTGATAAGAAACTCACCTTTATTGAAAATGGCGGGTTTCGGAACTAGTAGACTCATATTTTAAGCTTATGAAGTATGAGTAAGAATGACTTATGTACTTACCAAGCTTATGTGTGTGTGTTCTGTAAGCAAAAGGGTGGATGACTTTCTTCTCTTTGATGACACATGAAGTCTCCATGTGTTCGGTGGAGTGAGGAGGGATAAAACCACCAGTGCCCAGCAAATAAACACCAGCCAGTTTGTTCAGTCTTAAAACATACAATTATTTATCAATGTGATATTCTGCAATATATTTTTCAATATTATATACTTACGGTCGCTCAGTGTAGTGAAGGAAAATTCCTGAGCTGTCAGGTTGTCCAACTATTGAAATAAAACCAAGTTAATTCAAATTCAATGAATACATGTGTTTGTTTTAACTTACTCTTGTTATGGTCCATGAGATGGTAATGGACTTGCAAGACCATGTACTGAATGGGAGAGTCACCTCCCACTCTGAACCCAACTTCATCAGGTAGGACAAGTCTAGGAGCATCCAGAGCCCAAGCATAGATAATCTAAATCAAAATAAAACACTCCAATAGTTCAAAATACATTACGACAAGGTTGATAAAATAGTGACATTGTAGTGTCAAAAAAAGAGAATAAAAAAAGTACTAATAACAGTACAACAGAGAAAATGAAATTGTAACTACCTGGGTCCCAGTACTGCAAGGACTGGCGCTCTTTAGACCTGGGGTTGGAGCTTTCGACATTTCCCCGCAGTTCCTGAGAAAAGTGGCAAATGTGTTTAGTACAATATAACAAATTAAAAATTAATAGTTTATTATTTTTGTTTTGTTTTACGGAATATCTTTAGAATAAATGTAATATTTGTTCTAATTAATTTAATTATTGTAATATGAATTGTAAATATGTATGAAAAAACGTATGCTCGTTGTAACTCTTGGCCGTAACTCTCCGTCTGGGCCAATAAAAATATTATTTCTTGTAATCATAGCAACTATTTTCCCTTGAATTATTCTTATTTAAAAAAAAAAAAAAAAATTTAAAACTGCTCTAAAAATAATGCATAAAAAATTATTTAAAACAGCATATAGTAATTTATATATTATAATTATAATATTTAATAAGATATTGCTTCTTATTTTGTAGATAATGAGAATGAGAAACACTACAAATTGTAAGACATGATTTATTTATTGCATATTCTGAAAGAATGCAATTATTGAATCATTTGATGTTCGATTTTCCGATTTTTGAAATTATGTATTTTTAATTAATTTAAAAAAAAAAAAAAAACGCTATGTCGTCATGGTCAGCAACTTTTGAGAGCATGCTCGCATGCAAAAATTTCTGACCTTGACATTATATCACGATTTTTTAAAATACTTAATACATTCAAAAATTACAGATGGATCGATTCAGAATGATGCCTTCTTTTAGAATATATTGCATAAAAAAAAAAGTGTCTTCCATATTATTTGATATGAGTAACTCACCACACTGGAGTTTGGCTACCAGGAGTGGTGCACCCAAACAGGATCATGTGATGCGCAGTGTGCATCGTGGCATTGGGTTCAAAACCCACTGCAAATATCAATCACTTACGTTATTAAATATTTTACACAAGATATATACAGTAATCATTAGCTATTGGAAAACGCATATTAAAATAAACTGTGCTAAACTGTAACTGTGTTATTGAAGTTTAAATTCTGAGCCTGCAAAAATAAATGGCCTCACATATATAATATCAAAGTATATATATATATATAATATTTTTAACATTAAAATTGTGCATAATTAAGATGGAGAAACTTAAAGCCAAAAATCGGCGCACTGTCCGCGGATGTTTTTTATTTCCCTCTATTTTTTGACTGTCATTATATGTACTCGCTATCAAAGCGTGTACTAAAAAACGGCGGGGGACCCTTTCCTTAAGCATAGCAGAAGCATCTTTCAAAGCAATTAAAACAATAATGATAAAACTATTCCAATAAGACCCACGAAATTTTAAATATATGGCGCATATACTATACACTTTAACATGTTAAAAACTACTTAATAAAAAAATTGGAAATTTTCAGCAGTAATTAAGAAGCATTTTCCAAACTTTATACTGGTTTCTCAAATTTCCTATACATACATTATACTAGAAATGCATAAAATATAAAGAAATATATATGTTGTAAAATACATGTACGAGAGCTATAGGTGACTTACCTATATAATAACTCTTGGTATGGTCTACTTTGATTGGCGTGCATAGGTACAGTTCGTCCTGTAATACAAAAGTATTATAATCGTACATACATCAACATCAAATTATTAAAATTATAATAGCGCACATAACATTAAAAGTCAAATTTACTATTAATATTATTTTATTTATAATTAATATTTTCTTGATTTTATTAAAATATTATTTACAAATAACAATCATAAATAACATTAATCAATTAATTTCCTGTCACACTGTCAAATTGAGAAATAAATTTAATACTGCAATGAGATACTCTAAACTAAAAATTTCAGAGTTATTAAGTCCTTTTTTATTGTATATTAATCTGATAGATTAACTTCCAGATCTTATTCACAACTATTTTAAATTTTAATACTTTTAGTAATTGTGAAAAGTGCATATGAATCTCCCCTTGACTTTTACAATAGAAAAATGATACTTAATCATATTGAATAATAAAGGAACAACTGTTTTGAGGCTGACTATACGCGATTTTGGTCACATCCGCTTCCGTTTCGGTGTACTGCGCATGTGTAGCAAGTAGAAACGGAAGCGGATGTGACCGAAATCACTTATTGTCGGCCTCAAAACAATTGTTCCTTTATTTAGTCAATAGTTTTAAAAGTAAAAATACCTCCAGGCTTATTAAAATAAATAAATTTACCTAAATTATAATAAAATTTTGAGCTTTCAATAAAATGCAATTATAATATATATATATATATATATATATATATGTGTCTAGAGACAGGGTCGCATATTATAATTTAATTATTTGAATTTCAGCGCAAAATATACGCAAAGGAAATAATGGTAAAAATGTTTAAAGAAATGCAAAGTTGCATGGAAGAAAAAAAAAAAGGCTAAATTTGTTTACGATCATGCATATAACTGTAATGTACAGAATAATTAGAGCCACATATACGGTACATACAATAATTTATTTATCCAACAAAATGATTTGCACAAAAATTAAAGCTAATGACGACCTCACGAGATAAAAAGTTTTAGTATCATTGATCGAATAAACATGTATGTATATACCTCGCCGTAAGAATCGCAGCTAAAAGTTCTACGAAAAATGAATCAATACAATTTTAATTCATTGGGTGAAGAAGATACGTTTATCACACGCGGTGTTATAGTGTTAAGTATATAATAAGAAGTGTGGGTGTACATGTGAACTAGCGCTCGTGTCGCGGCTCGCGCACCTAACACACGCACGAGGCGCACTCGACAGCTAAGCAAACTCATCATTATAATCTCACACTAACGTTTTACCATCTCAAAAGATTATATTAATAAAATTCTGCACGTTTACGTCAGCCGATAAAATTTATCTCATTTTTTATTTTTTCATTTGATTATTTATTCTGTTATATTTTTTTACAATAATTAACAGGAAGTTGTTCCACTCTATTGTTGAAATATTTTTTTATTCAAGTTCAGTTTAGCGGTTTATCCTTAATTTATAATATGATCCTCATCTCCTATCAAGCCAATTAAATAACAATATATAACTGTTCTTAAATGAATATTGAAAAAAAAAAAAGAAAAAAAAATGCGATGTTTTAAAAACACGTCAAACGGAGTATTATTAAAGTTCTGTAAATATTAATTTAATGCGATGGTACTATAAACTATATAATTATTAAGAAAAATGTGCAATTATTAATGTAAAGCTATTTTCTTAAAATAAAATAAACATTTTGTGCGCTCATTTTTTTTATATACGGTAATAAATATTTTGAGTGCTCAAAAGTCAAAAATTATGTTCTCATTTTACATGTAACGCACATATATATACTTAGTAATTATAAATAATGAACACGGCAGTTTTAGTGCTATCTTTTACTTTCAAGGCAAGATAAATAAATATATATTATTATTGCAGGCAAAAAAGTAATATGATATAATTTGGCCTCGTTTTTTGAAAACACAATTAAAAATTATTACTTTCTGCCGTACTTAAAATTTACAAGATACAAAGAAATATATTAGCTTGCTGTGCTTGTTTTTATAATTTTAAAATACACATAATATAATATACCTATAAATAATAAGACTTAAAACTAAAGTACATATTTCTTTGAAATTATGTGGATATATGAATTTTTCATTGACTTACAAAAAACAATGATTTCGAAAAATTCCGAAACGTCAATAAAAATATCAGTATGTATATATAATAAAATGCATGGAATATATATTTTTTATAAAAATTAGAGACAAATTATTTTGCTATATAATTATATTTTACCCTTATTTCATTACGTTATAATTATGTATATATAAGCAATATTTTAGCATTTAATATATTGTAAACATATTTACATATACATGGCATCTTCGCGGCTTGTTTTTAAATAATATGTGAAACGTAAAGTCTACTTTTCAGGGGCTTTTTTCAATGACAGGTGAACAAGGAAAAAGGCGAACTTTTACATTTAAATTTACAAAAGTACACGAAAGACAGTAAATAAAAAAATACTTACACTTGACGGTCGAACATTTGGCATTGCAATGGAATATTTTTCTATCTTGTACGTCCATGATAATGTTGCTAGAAAAAATAATAAGCCTAATAGTGGCAACAGGCGCTGCCGCCCAGCCATATTGGATCAATGCCCAAACACCACTGACGTCAGCAGAAGAAGCAAGGCAAAGAGAAAGAGCAAAGTGGAGTGAGGTATTCACTTGAGTGAGTGGTGTACGTGGTGGGTAGTGCGCGCGTCTCGCTGTTCGTGGGCGGAGAACTACTGCGCATGCTCCTAAATATCACAACTTTTTACAATTGGTGGACTTTGGAGATCTTGATGAACTAGCGCGAGCATTCAACCCACCACATTTTATGGTTCAACAATTAAAAATTGATCACACATAACAAATGAATCGTATGCAATGAAGTGGCTAAAACAATAACATCTATCTTTGTTCCCGTAACAAAATCACAGTTTCTATTTATTTATAAGAGCATGTCTTTTTTTTTATAATGTTTTCATTTCATTTTTTATTATAATTTTTTCTAAGGCACAAAAAAGTGCAAGTTTTGTTTGTTTTCTTCTGCAGAGCACTTTGCGCGTCATAATTAAAGAGATTTGTGGAAACGCACGCTCTATTTATGCGTGACCTCTGCATGCAAGAAGCGACAAAGTATGTTTTCTGTTTCATATACAACGGCTACAAAACTATTTGATAACAATATGCTCGTCAACTAATTAGTGGACATTCAAACTATTTATGACGATACAATAACCTTCTGCAAAAATTTGAATGCCCTATTTCTTAATCATTTATTTTTAAAATGTCCATAGCATACGAATTCTTGAAAACCTTGGTACCCTTTTGCAGTGCTCGCCGTGACTTATACAAACGATATTTAAATATTCCATAAGGGAAAGAGATATTTTGATACGTTGCCACGAATTGGCAAACTATATAATTATGTTATCTGGTATGCTTCCTGTCTTGCTTAATTATCGGATATTTCTACGGAAAAGAGATATCTACGGAAACAATGATATACGTATATTATATAAGAACTTTACAGTCAAGATTGGTTTCGCCATTCAATTACCATACCATATATTGGTCCATATTATTGGTTTTACCAGAGAAGGCGCCACAAGAAGAAGAAGAGAGAGAGAGAAATCAGGAACCCTTAATACTGTATCTTTAACTTTTTTTTATCATTTTTGAGACAACTGCTACACCAAAGCCAGGAAAAGAAAAAAAGATAGCGAAGAAAACGTTTTTACTGAATGTCACAATACCAACTAATGCCACTATCAATAATATTAATAATAAAAAGTCTAAAGCTATTAACATTTTTATTTTTATTATTATTTATTTTTATTATTATTTATTTTTAATTGACTTGTTTGACTTATTGAATTCATTTTGTAACTATAATTTAATTTTGAAAATTTAGAATACCAAAATACTGAGTCAATGTGTCACCTGTGATAATGAGCAAAATCTTGATTGATATGGTGATGAAAAAAAAAAAAAAAAAGTTTTTTTTTTTTTTTTTTTTTTTTTTTGTGGTTATTTGTTACAGATTTTCTTGAGAATTACGTCGTTTTACATTATGCAAATACTTGGAGTGTGTTTCTGTATGATATTTGAACGATTGTTGTAAGTAGCATAAGTATTATGAAGTTCCGTAAAAGCATATCCTTTGCAAAAGATACACTATAAATTCTAAAAACAATTTAACGTATTCTAAACCAATAAACAAATATATTTATTTAATGGTCCCACCAATTGGTTTTGTCTGCAGACAATTCCATGAGTGTACGTGTACCATCTACCTCAAAAATGCAAAGTGAAAAAAATTACAAAAAAAAAAAAAAACAAAACAAAAACAAAGTTATATTTTAATTATGAAGTATTAGACATAAAATATGTTGTTTTAGTGACAAATGCACACAGTTCCATTCCTACGACCGTTTTCACATAAATAAAATATCATAATTTGGAACACCAATTAGTTTATTTTTGATAGTATAGTACTGTATATCATTATATTTTAACAAATTTTTACACATTTATATCATATAACATCACTGTTCCTCTTTGTTGCGAGGAACTATCTTGGAAAGTTTTATTTTTTTCCCAGAGAAAGAGAGAAGCTTACAGGAATGTTCAAACACACTTTACAAAACTGTTGCGATATTTTAAATTTGAATATTTTTCCAATTAAGGAAATTCCAATTAAGCACAGATCAGAAAAATAATAATAAAACTAGAGAAACTTAATTCAATAATAATAATAATAGATGTGATGTACACCATAACTTTGACATCAAATAAAATGACTTTGCAATATAGACAATGTGTGCATGGGTAAAAAAAAAAAAAAAAAAAAAAAAAAAAAAGATTTTAAGTACCTACATGGTTTTTTGAATTTTTGTAGAGTATTATTGATAATAATAATAAATTACTAGTAACAAATTTTTGGTAGAAAACTGAATTTTTAGCTGAATTTTTCCCGTTTTTTTTTTTTTTTTTTTTTTTTTTTTTTACTTTAAAATTTAGGATATATTTTAATTTTTGATTATGAGAAAAAAACACGAAAATTTATTATCACAATTGTGTGTTCTCATTATTGTGATAATATTATTCACTATTTAAATCCAGCGCTTCTTTTTCTAATAAGAATAACATTGCAAATTTATCGCGAGTTTTTGAAAGATAAAAAATATTATTATCCCAATTGTGTGTATATCTAAAAATAAATGTATTATAATATTATAATACTATAATTGTGCTAATCAAATATTTATATTTATTTATTGATGTAAATAAATAAATAATAATAATAATAAAAAAAATGAATATTTATTGCACTTAAATTATCATTTATTCTGATCTTGCGTAAAATGAATTTCCCTCTAATACATTTCATTATTATTGAATCATAGTGTCGAATGTGATGATATGTGGATTAAATATTAACTGACATTTACGTATTCACTGTTTTTATAATATGAATGAACGGCGCATTTATACAAAAAATAAAGAACTAAATAAAATATTAAAGCATCAACCAGAGAGGAACTTAAAAGCTCTTAATTTTATTTTAATCATCTGTTTAAAAATTACAATAATAACAAAATTACGCTACTAATTCATTGTGCATGAAATTAAAGAAAACAAAAATGTTAATCACAATAACCAATTTGCTTTTTGTGATGCTCAAAATAAACATTAAAAAAACAACAACTGCCATTTCGCACTTTAAAATAAAAAAACGAATGAATCAATGCTTTTTTTTTTTTTTTTTTTAATTATGACATAAAATAAAGAAAATTCACATGGATGCTCATTTGTTGAATTTTAAACAACAACAAAAAAGTCAGAGGAAAATAAAATGAAGAGTTATCTATATTTTGTTTTGGTTCCGCTTAATGTCTCTTATCCACTGTATCTTAAGAGAAAAAAAAATTGGATTGACCCCAAATGTTAGATTTTTCCATTTCAGGTAACTTGAAAGAAAAAAAAAAAAAAAAAAAAAAAGCAAGATCCAGTGGACTTGGGATATTATAGCAGAACGACAATAGTACTAAATTTGATACTGCCCAGAATATTTCTGTTGCATAATATATTTATATGTATAGTGAGGCTACAGTAAACATTTAAATATGAAGTTGGTGAGTTGTGGACAAGGTTTAGAATACACTACCTATTGTTAGTATTATTATTTGTGATAGCAATTACATTTAGTTAAAAAAAAAAAAAAAAAAAAAAAGGTGAGAAATTTTATAATAAATAGAAATTTGACATTGAAAAATAAATTTTAACTCACTAGTATTTTCTTGTAAGTAAAATATGCAATCACATGACTATATTATTATATTACCTATACGTTGCTACAATTTTGCATACTACAACATTTTTTTAAACATACGATTTATATTATTGAGAGGGTGGGGGGGGGGGGGGGGGAGACATGTAAGAGATACTTTGGTCTAAAGTAACTAAAAATATATATTTTTTTTTTCAACAAAAATTTAACCACAAAATATTTAAGTATTAATTATAATTAATGGATCATAGTAAAATATAAATTAAAGCATGTTATAGATTTTTAACATTTTATCACAATAAAATGGTTGAAAGAAGAAAGAAAGTAATTTTGTTTTTCTTGACTAGCTTTAAAAACACCAGTAGACTAGCACAGTACAATGTCTTTCTTTTTTCAATTTGACATTTTTAACATAAACAAATGTGGAATTCTTACTTTGTATTGACGAGAGAAGAATGTTTACATAAATAATCTCAAGTTCAGGTTGTTTGTTGGTACTTGCCTTACTGCAGACCGAGCTTACGTAACGTGAGACGTACTGTACGTTGAATGCTAGGGCTACTTCCAACGCCAATAGCCACCAATAGCATGACATAAGCAGAAATCAACACCGCTGTCTTGTGTTGACGTAGGAAACCTATCAATCTTGAGTCTCGGGCAACTGGCTGCTCTCTATAGGCAAAATATTTAAATTATTTTCTTGATTTCCAAATTAAAATAGAAAACAAAGAATTTACTGGGAATTACTTACATTATAAAAATTAGGAAAAAAGCATTAGAGTTTATATATCATCAGTTTGGAATACTTTTGTTGTATTATGTATTATGTTATGCATAACAAAAAATCACAGAAAAGTAATCCTTGGTGTATCCCAATTTTACATGAGACAAAGGTTGAAATTTCTATGATTTTTATTTTCTTCATTATATAGAACAAAAGTATTACGAGCCAACGTTATATGATGTTAAAAATAATAATATTATTAATAATATTAAAAAAAAAAAAATAATAAAAAAAAAATATTAAAACAAGAAGCTTTACATTTTACTACTTTTCAATTTAATGTGCTCTAATCTCTTTTTTTTAATATTTTCAATTTTTTTTTTAATTAATGAAAGCATTCACCAGATTTTTTTTTAAATCTATATATCGATGTTGTAGCAAACAATACATATATCTCTTTTTTTTTTTTTTTTTTTTTTTTCTTTTTTGTTTGTTTGTTTGTTTGTTTATCCCAGTAAGCAATATGTGTACTGTATTGTTTTTTGTCATGCTACACAATATGTGTATCTCATTTTTTTTTGTCGCTGTAAGCAATAATTGTAACTAGTTTTTTTTTTTTTTTTTTTTTTTTTTGTCACGAGAAGCAAAATGTGTAAGTCATTTCCAAACTTAATGTAGATGGTGCTCAACTTACACATTTTACTTTCTGTGACAAAAGATGAGATACACATATTGCTTACCATAACAAAAAAAAAAAAAAAAAAACTATATATATATATATATATATATATATATATATATATATATATATATATATATATATATATATATATATATATATATATATATATATATATATATATATATATATATATATATATATATATATATATATATATATATTGCGTACCATGACAACAAATGAGATACACAATATACGTACACATATATTGTTCGCTACAGCATTGATAACTTGAATAATAATTTGGATTATATCAAGCTTAAAGGGCCACAGACACTAAAATTTTGAAGTTGTACTTAATCTACTATTTAGTACTAATATTTATGAAAATAATTGTAAATGTTGTATGGAGCCAGTGCGCCTCTTCCTTTTAATTAAATCAAAGTTTGCCACGCCCCCTTATATACTCTGCTTCACGTATATCCAGAACTGTCTCACGCTATTTGGTCACTTTTGGTGGCCAAAATCACATTAACAGTTATTGCTGCTTCATACATGGCAATACCTGTTTGTCATTTTGACCATAAAATGTGGCTGAGTGATGATTAAAGCTAAAAACTTTCATGAATCAAAGTATAAAAGTCAGCTGATCGTTGTTTGGCCAAACAACGATCGAACTTTAATTTAATATTTAAATTAGAAGGAATAGTCAAATCAGATTTTAACAACTTGTGAAATTGTTTTTGTACCTAACAGATTCTAAAAAGCCAGGGTGTCTGTGGGCCTTTAACAACTAACATAAGACAAATGTTGGTACATATAATATAGTAATTACCTGTTGTGATGTGCATGTGGTTTACAGTAAACCAAAAGGTAGCAGAGTCTGACGAGATCACTGTTACGTACAAGTAAATATTTCTCTGGTACCTCACCATTGATACTGTCCTTGCTCAAAGCTCGTACTCTTGCCTCCACCTCACTTACACCTAACAAAAATATACATACATCAATTATGTACATTGTTAGTGTTTAATAGAGAACTAATAATAATCACTAAAGCTCCAGTCAATTGGTTCTTAACCTTAATATAACCGTATATAATATGTATTTTTCATCACCAGTAACCTCCATTAATTGTTGTGATATTACGTTGCTCTTACCTTGTTGCTTACACTTGACGTCAGGGTGATCAATTGTCTCACAGAAAGCCACACAACTCATCTGACCTCCTAGCAAGCTGTTGCTCCAGGCACTACCTGTGCTGCTGTATGGTAGACTCACACCAAGTTCACTGGACAGGTAAATACCAGCGCCAAACAAACCATTCTAGAACATATGGCAACAATTCATCAAATTATGTATATTTTAACTTAAATGTGATGCAGATATTTATACCAAATAATAATAAAGGAATAAATATAATATACAAGGAAAAAAAATTATACTTTGGTTAATATGTATGTAAGAATTTCTCTACATAAACTTTGTATTGTATATTTTTTTTTTTAACCAGGGGGAAATAAATAAATAATAATAATGTGAAAACACCTTAACATATTGATGCTTACCAGTCAAAGTGAACGTACTACACTCCATAAGTTTCACTCAAAATGAACGATCTACAATTGGCACTTCTGCGCATTAAACTGGTGAAGTAAATGGGTAAGCTTGGGATTTGTAAAGAATAAATCGTTACTTTTGATTAAAATTTGTAAAGTGTAGTTCGTTCACTTCGACAGGTAAGCATCAATATAATATGTATACTGGAGTCCCATCCTTTCCTTTGATAAAATATTCAAACTGAAATGATTTTTAACTTCCTAAACAATACATAATGTAATCATAATACAGACTATAATGTACACTATTTATACCTTATTCAAATGTTGTTGTAATCCATATCGTAAAATAGAATGGAAATTTTCTAGTCTACTTCCATGATATGCATAACGAGTCCCATAAGTTTTTGTCATTTGTTCCCAACGAGATTGGCTTGAATCACCCCAGTTACTTGAAACTTGGAAAATATAATTTGGCTTGTGAACTGGCATGTTTGATGGAGCGAGCTGGAGGATGGATTCAAACTGAAACACAAGAAATAATTTTAGAGTTCTACTCTCACATCATCTCTATTTGAGTCAAGTAATCCCCGAACGTTGCAAGTTTTATGGTAGCAGAAGACACACTAGTCGCACTCGTGAAAACTTATTCACTTGAACTATTTTCGAGGCATGAAATCATATTGTTGTTATGCCATATGTAAATGGAATATTGTTATATTTGTTCCGCAAAAACAAAATGTACAAGGTCCAAGTTTTGCATAGCAAACCATACACTTACAGCACTTTTACAGAGCAAAACGTAAAATGTATTTGTTTAATTTATACGCTGAAAAATAACAAAATATATGGTAATTTTAATGGGAGATCGGAATATTTATACGTTTTTTTTTTTTTTTTTTTTTTTGATTTGCCAATGACTGGATATCCATACATATATACAATTTTTATACATAGTTCCACATCATACATACTCTGATATGCTACATACCTCATCCTTCATCACCATGGTCAACTTTGGTTCTTGTTCAATCAAAAGCCAGTGCATTAACTCTATCACTTCTTTATTTATTTGGCACATCTTATCGCAGTCATTCAAATCACTTAGCAGCATAGACAAATTAGGAACTTGACTGATGGTTTCACGCTAAAATAATAAAAAGAAAAGCATAAATAAATTGTTAAAGCAAATAAATTAAATATTAGTTCTTACCAATCCATCGATATCTCGCTCTAATCCATCCATGTACAGGGGTGGGAAAGGTTTAAGACATGAATCAAAACGATAGCTCTGAGCGGAAGCAACAAAAATGCTCCACTTTATATCTGCAGCTTTTACATCTCGTTGCAGAATTTTTTTCAATGCATTAATCTTTTCATTGTGATTACTAATTGATGATTTGTCTGTCCCAGTTAAATTTAATCCATCTCGACCCTGGGGTCGACTTGAACAAGGGTTGGAGCAGGTATCGTGCTGCATAGTGTTGTCCGATACACTGCCAAGTGAGTCTTTTTGGTCCACATCCATTATTAATTTTATATTTTGAAACAAAAATTTGATTAATATTTTACTTAAAACTTACAACGTTGTTTTTATGATAAGAACTTTTTCATTATCAGGCTTTTATCACAAATCGACCGATTTTCTTTAGAGCTCCGGAAAAATTGCCAGCTGATAAAATTTAAAATTTGTTGAGCTCGTCGTTACCCGAAAACTACTGCCACTCATGTCCAGCTCATGTCAAACTGAAATTATTATATGTTTGCAAACCATTTACCACTCAATCACATGACATAAAATGGTTTGCTCGCATCAGCCTATAGAGGGCACCACGCTACAGCAAAACTCAGCAAAACTCGACAAAAAAAAACAAACATAATAAACAAAGGAATTATGGTAGTGGCAATGGACAACACGTGGGCAGATTGCAGTAAGAAATTAGACGATTTTACAAGCAAACCTGAAAATTTTCTCCAGTAAGTTATATCTACATATTTATCAATGCATATTCTTCAAAATAAATATAAATTATTTGGTGACAACCATGTGTATACAAGAAAATAACGAGGTTCAAAAATGTCTTTCATACACCGGCGTGTGCTGATTTTACTTATATGATTTATTTTATTGTATTTTGGAATTCTTTTCAATAAAATAATTTGTCTCTTTATTGCAGCGTTCAACATGACCTTGCTGAGGAAATAAAGAAGTTGACAAAACATATATATGATAGTGTAAAAAATGTAGAAATTGAAAAACCAAAAGATGCTTTACAAGAACTTGTTATAGAAAATTTTGATGATGAGCAAATTTGGCAACAACTTGAGTTACAAAATGAAGAAAAATGTAGTATGTTTATTAGCCAAGTATCTAAACTTATTGCAATCAAAGATAAGATTATATTTCCTCTTCATGAAGAAAACGACGAAGAGACTCCTTCACCGGAGCTTGGAGAAGGAGGAGAGTCAGACGAGGTAGATTCTGACAGTGAATTGTCACAACAAGAAACGTTAAAACAGAAGAAAAAGTCGAAGAAACAAAAATCTGGCAAGAAATCACGTACTCGAGAAAGTACAATCGTGGATGATAAGTTTTTTAAATTACGTGATATGGAAGCTTTCTTAGAACAAGAGGAAAAAGGAACAACAACAAAAACAACAGTAGATTCTAGTAGTGATGAAGAGTCGGTAGATCTTTTTGAGGAAGATTTGTCAGGCGACGAAGAAGAGGAAGAAGTAAATAATTTTCTCTTGTAGAATTAGCAGTAGAAATTTTTATTTTTCTTCATTGTCGTATAAAGCACTTTTAGATAGTATACAGCATGTTAATAGGTATAATATGAAAGGAAAAAAATAGGTTAACCAAAAGGCAGTATCTTACTATAATGTCGTCAAAAGCTACCTATATTTCAGTTTGACAACTTTTGTCGCACAGTCTCCTCCTAAAGCCCCCCTTCCAAGAAGAGTATCTTGCAGCCTCACAGGTCATGTCGCAGTGGGGTAGCTATTTAGTAAGATACACCAATCGATGCACCCTTATTTCCGTCATTAAGTTACAGTAATCAGGCTGTGCCGGTTGGTTGTGGTGGTTTTGGGTTTGGGGGGTAAAATAAAAATCGTAGAAGGAGCCTGTGCTACAAAATTTGATGAAGTTATTAATTACTGATGTTTGTAAACCCTGTTCCCTTGCACCAAAAAATGCGCAATTCCATTTTAAAAGCATTAGGTGATGGTCATTTTATTACTTTTTTTTGTTATTTGGGGCATGAAAAACGGGCTACGAACATCATTATTGACAGTATTGGTGAGGATATTGATGGCGCAGTTAATACAAATACAGTATTTACTTTACCCTTGCCTTCAGTTGCTTTGAATGCATACAAAAACGATAGAGTCTTGTTTTGGCTCAAGTTTCAGTGTAAAGTTAAAGCTAAGTATATTAAATTTTGACTAAATTATACAACACAAATTATTACAAAAATTAAACATTTATTACAAGGAACCTGCCAAAAAAAAAAATATATATATATATATAATAATTAATAATAATAATAATACTAAAAAAAAAAATTAAAAAAAAAAAACGAAAAATGACAAATTTCTCTTATCTCAATTAGCTTGCATTACATCAAGTTCTGCAATGCTGGTTGGTTTCCTATAATTTCCTTTGATATTATATTTAAAGCAAAATATTTCTTATTTTTTTAATTAATTATTTAAAGGTGTAGAACACCTTGAACAAAAAAGTTGTGTAATATCCTAACAAACCTGAAAATCAATGTTGATTTGTCTGGAGTCATTGATTTCTAATTTATTTTCCATTCACAAAATGGCGCGAGCAGTCATTGACATCACAGCTTGCTAGTTTTACTCGTACGTGGACCAAGCTAGCTGTGACGTCATTGACCGCTCGTGCCATTTTGTGAATGGAAAATAAATAAGAATCAATGACTCCGGCCAAATCAACATTGATTATCATGTTTGTTAGGATATTACACAACTTTTTTGTTCAAGGTGTTCTACACCTTTAAATATTAGGTAATATGATACCAATTTTTTTTTTTTTTTTTTTTTTACCAATTTTTAGGATGATGATGAAGCTTCCTCAGGTGCTCACTACAAAGACTTTTTTGACCCATTGGGGGGAGAGGAGGGTGAAGAGAGTGATTCAGCGAGTGAAGATGAAAATCCTGACTTGGAGGACGGAGAAGAAGTAGAAGATGAAGAAGAAGCAGAGTCGGAGCTCGAGGAAGAAGGAAAGCCAGGTGTCAGGTATGTACTGGCAACTAGTGCTGTGAAATATGTAGCATAGTACACACAATTTTGATAATTTATTGTATCATTAAAAATTCGAGGCTTATTTCTTTCATAAATTGTTGTTCTCGTAAGAATAACATGGCAAATGTAGCATAAGTTTTTGAATGGTAAAATATATTGTCACTGGTTTCATAAACTTAACATCAAAAGAGATGTCAGTTATTTTTTAAAAGAAATTAGCTGAAATTTGAGTTGAGTATGGTACTATATTGCCAGTGAAGTTTTTGTTTCTTTTTGCTCAGCTTTCTTTTTATTCAGGTATTTCACAAACTAATAATATAGCTCATAGTAAGTAAGTCAGTTGCTATGATGAACTGTATTCTAAATTGTATTTTCAGGTTTGCCGAGGCAAGCAGTTCAGATGAGAGTGACAAAGATCTTGATAAACCCAAGTCTAGCTTTGAAACTAGACAAGAAAAATTAAAACATCGCATTGAGAAAATCCATGAAGAGGCTTTGGGAGAAAAACCTTGGCAGTTGAAGGGAGAAGTGACTGCCACGAACAGACCACAAAATTCTTTGTTAGAAGAAGTGTTGGAGTTTGATATGACCTCTAGACCTGGTAAGTACATTTTTTTAATTAACTAATTATATCCTTATACAATTTGTTATTGTAGTCTAAAACAAACTTATCTGACATTTTTTTAATGAAATAAGATTTTATCTGTAATAACATTAACAGTGAAATTATTATGCACGCAAACTAGTGAATTTCAATTCGACTACCATGTTATTTCTATTGATAGAGGATTTTTCTCCCCACTTGTTCTAATTACAAAAAAATAATTAAATAATGTGTGTCCCAAAAAATTAAAAAAGAAAGAAAAATTTAAAATTTCATTTTTTTTCAATTTTTTTTAATAATTTAACGTGCTTGTGTGCAGCTCCTGTGATAACTGAGCAGACTACCCTGAAGTTAGAAGACATCATCAGACAGCGTATCAAAGACAAAGCTTGGGATGACGTAGAGAGGAAACTGAAGCCGGTGGAGGAGCCGACAGAATACAAGAAAAAACTTGTCTTAGATCAGGAGAAGAGCAAACTCAGTCTGGCTCAAATCTATGAGAAGGTAAAGTCATTGCTTACAATTTAACTCTACTTAATCTTACAGCAACAATGTCATCACTTCTTGGGGGGGGGGGGGGGGGGGGAAGCTTGCTCGCAGCTAGTACATACCCCCTTTGCAATTTGTAATGCTGTACACGTTTAGTTCAGAACTTGGTTAAAATATTCTCTCTTACATGCAAGCTGCCCCTGTTGTTCTCAGCACAATCCCCCATTTCCCAATTTTTCAAACCAATCTTTGTGATAACTATCAAATATTTTCATCAATCAACTGTTGCAAAGTCGACTTTCTATAATTACAGTGAAACTCATTGATTTATTATGGTTTGACTAAAGCTAACATTTTGTATAATTATGCACACAGGAATTTTTGAAAAAACAAAAAGCAGTTACCCCTGGTACAAATGACGACAATGAGAATCAGGACCAAGAGGAGCCACCCGAACACGTAGAAATCAAGAAAATGATGCACAAGTTGTTCATTAAACTGGACGCAATGTCCAACTATCATTTCACACCAAAACCTGTAAGTTGGATTACAGTAATCTATTGTATTCTGCGAGTTGATTGACAACTTAACAAGCTGCCAACTATGAGACTTTGATCATATCCACTTCCAGTTATTGTAATGCACTTGTTAGGTTTGTTAAACGTTAAACTGCATGTGATATAATCAATGATAAAGAAAAGGATAGAAAAACCAGCAAGGGCCTTACCACAGTAGAAGTTCTATGGAGAGGTCGAGGTCTTGCATGGCACAGTATAATGTTATAAAAGTTTCTTTATAACTTGAAAGCTTTCGTCATATGATATGATATGATAATGTCATTATCATATGACGAAAGCTTTCAAGTTATAAAGAAACTTTTATAACATTATACTGTGCCATGCAAGACCTCGACCTCTCCATAGAACTTCTACTGTGGTAAGGCCCTTGCTGGTTTTTCTATCCTTTTCTTTATCATTGATCCTAACCGCGATGGTTTTTTCCTTAAATTGATTGCATGTGATATAAATAAATAAAATTTAGGAATTCAGGAGCTCACAAGTTTTTTTTTTCTTTTATTGTAAAGAGCCGCGGTTTCTATAGGCTGTCATTGCATATGCCGGGTTGTGTATCTAGGACGTGGCTTGCCCATGCATGCAGTGCCCATTAAAATGTTTATAACTTTGACGGGTCTATGGTAAAGGTGTGGCAAAATAGCAAAATGAATAATTTTAATAAGTTGACAAGCTCAAACCTTTCTGTAATTGTTATTATTTTAATAACGACATTTTTTTTAAAGTAATTAATATTTGCAGGTTGCTCCAGAAATAAGGGTGATCACCAACTTGCCAGCAATTGCAGTGGAAGAAGTTGCTCCTGTTGCTGCTAGTGATGCTACTTTGCTGGCACCAGAGGAAATCAAACGTGAGTTCTTGCATATCATCATAATAAGTGAAGCCATGCCAAAATAAAAAGGATTTATTATTATTATTTTTTACCCTTGATGCGTATTAGGAAAAAACCATCGCGGTTAGTATTAATAAGTTAAAAAACATATTTAGAAAATAGTTGGTAGAGATTAGAGCACGTTGAATTGAAAATTAATAAAACGCAAAAATTCTCTAATTTAAATAGTAAATTGGGACTAGGGATCAAATATTCTAGCTTGAGCTAGTTAAAAAGTAGACGTTAAAGGGATGGAGGTATAGTGTCAAAATAAAATACGATGTGCCTAGCATCTCACGTTCTCACACTACGTCAAAGACACAACATTATAAAACAGCATCAGACTTACTCTTTGCCTTAGACCGGTTTCGTCCTTTACCTAGGACTCATCAGTAAGGCTTGGCAGAGAGCTCTGTACAGCTAGAGATGGCTCACACCACATCTGCCAACTGACTAAGCTGAGAGGTTTTAAACAGCAAGCCGAGTTTGCGCGCGCGATTTTAACCAATCAGCGCGTGATTTATATCATTTATTTATATCATCGCGTATAAAAACGCGACTGCCACTTGCTTCCTCAGCTCAGTCAGTTAGCAGATGTGGTGTGAGCCATCTCTAGCTGTACAGAGCTCTCTGCCAAGCCTTACTGATGAGTCCTAGGTAAAGGACGAAACCGGTCTAAGGCAAAGAGTAAGTCTGATGCTGTTTTATAATGTTGTGTCTTTGACGTAGTGTGAGAACGTGAGATGCTAGGCACATCGTATTTTATTTTGACACTATACCTCCATCCCTTTAACGTCTACTTTTTAACTAGCTCAAGCTAGAATATTTGATCCCTAGTCCCAATTTACTATTTAAATTAGAGAATTTTCGCGTTTTATTAATTTTCAATTCAACGTGCTTTAATCTCTACCAACTATTTTCTAAATATTTTTTTAAACTTATTAATACTAACCGCGATGGTTTTTTCCTAATACGCATATTATCGCCAAGTCGATCTTTTTGTTTTAATTTTAAGCTTTTGTAAATAATATTCTTTCATTTTTATTTTATTCGGCCCTTTTACTTGCCAACGTCAATAAGAGCACGTACTAAATTAATTAAACTATATGCCAAAGCGCATAATATTTATTCTATCTCTCCTACTCTATCATCTTTTTGCTTTTCCTACCCCAGTGTCAACATATAAAGCGATGTAACTAGCGTGAATCACGATACTGTGCAGTCGGTAGGCGTATAGTGTTCTCGCGATCTTTCTAGAGTTGGGGAACTCTGGGAAGGGAGGGAGGACACTATTGCTTGCTGGCTGCCTGTCTTACACCTCTCTTAGACACGATTTTATATTACAGTGTGAGGATGAGAGGTTTTAAACAGCAAGCCGAGTTTGCGCGCGCGATTTTAACCAATCAGCGCATGCAGCTGCGGGGGCATCGCGTATGAAAACGCGACTGCCACTTGCTTCCTCAGCTCAGTCAGTTAGCAGATGTGGTGTGAGCCATCTCTAGCTGTACAGAGCTCTCTGCCAAGCCTTACTGATGAGTCCTAGGTAAAGGACGAAACCGGTCTAAGGCAAAGAGTAAGTCTGATGCTGTTTCATAATGTTGTGTCTTTGACGTAGTGTGAGAACGTGAGATGCTAGGCACATCGTATTTTATTTTGACACTATACCTCCATCCCTTTAACGTCTACTTTTTAACTAGCTCAAGCTAGAATATTTGATCCCTAGTCCCAATTTACTATTTAAATTAGAGAATTTTCGCGTTTTATTAATTTTCAATTCAACGTGCTCTAATCTCTACCAACTATTTCCTAAATATTTTTTTAAACTTATTAATTTTTTACCCTTGAGTCAGAATAATTTCTAACGCAGACAAAATTGATGCATTTAGTGTTAGTATAACTAGGGTATGTACAAAGCTGCTCATAAAACATATGTTAAAGGAAGTCACAACTTTCCTGGGACTTTGGCCTAATCAAAAGTTAACCCTAAGTCAGGGGACCTTCAGCACGTTTCACCCGCCGTGGTTACTTAGTACGCGAGAGCGCGCCCCTTAGACTTCGCTGCGCCAGGGTAGTATATTTTTTTGCTACGTCACAAAAAATTTTTGGAGGGGTGGCAGAGAGTGGGGGAAAAAGTTTTAGACTGCCTATCTGTGCCGTATCGAATGGGCAAGGGCGAAGTCACCTGTTCTCGGCGGAGGTACACGAAAATCATCTCCTCTCTTCTATTATGCTATATCTCAAGAAAATCTCTCATTTTGCTGGCGAAGCGAGGCATTTTATTATTATTTCAAAATTATTTTGTTTATCATAAAACAACAGCAAATATTTCAACAAATATGGAGAACAAGTTAGAGAAATAATAGTCAATTATTATGACATTATAATCACAGAGAATAATATAAATACGTCTGCAATTTTATCTCTCTCTCTCGCTCTCTCTCCATCACTCTCACACACACACTCACAATTTTAATGTAAATTATATTATTTTCAGATTATAAGTAACATTTTTTTCAATTGTTCGATTTTAATTGTTTAATTTTTTTAAAGTAGAAAGAAAACGTAAAAATCAAATTCAATAAAAAAAGAAAAAGAAGAGAGAGAGATAGGAAAGAAGAGTGAGATTTTTTTATGATATAGATAGGCACAGATAGGCAGTCTAAAACTTTTTCCCCCACTCTCTGCCACCCCTCCAAAAAAATTTTGTGATGTAGCAAAAAAATATACTACCCTGGCACCGCGAAGTCTAAGGGGCGCGCTCTCGCGTACTAAGTAACCACGGTGGGTGAAACGTGCTGAAGGTCCCCTGACTTAGGGTTAACTTTTGATTAGGCCAAAGTCCCAGGAAAGTTGTGACTTCCTTTAATGTTTAATTAATTTTATTTATCATTTAAATAATAATCATATTTAATCCAACATGAGCATACATCAAAAGTGTCTGTCCTTGTCAGCTAAAGCTCTACTCCCTCCCCAATTTTTGCAATCTATATCTGTATATCGAGGGTGCTCTGCTATTATGTAAGTCGACATGATCTTGGGGGAGGGGTGTGTGTGTGTGTGAGCTGAAAATAACATATAACAGAAAAATTTATTGGCGTCAATTGGACAAATTTTTATTTTTATTTAATTTTCATCAGAGCACCCTCGAAATGTTTCCTATCTTATGTTTATTTACATCTTATATAATTATTTAAATTATTGCAATAATGCTGACAGGCAAACCTCGAGGCGAGCTGCTGGCCAAGGAAGAGCGTGCTGACACTGACAAGAAAAGAGAACGACGTAAGAAGAAGAAACATCAACATGTGAAGAAAATTGCACAGGAGACAAAGGAAAGAGAAATGATAAAGGCAAATCCTGACGGAGTTTTGAAATTAAACAAGAAACAAGTTGCTCAACATATTGAGAAAGCCACAAAGGAAGGAAAGATCAAGAGGGTATGTATATTGCTATCATGTTTGAGCGTATATTTGATTATTAATTATATTGTTAATTTTTGTAGCTGGAAGAGTCGTCTATTGGTCACAAAGCTGTCAAGTCTTCGTCTGCTTTCTTCTCCCAACTTCAAGATGAGGTGACCAGCTTGATTAAAACCAAGACTAGTGATTTGAAGAGAAAGAAAGCAAAAGAAAGTATACATTCAGCAAAGAAACTCAAATTGTAAATTACTGTAATGTATATATTATATAGGCCTATTATTATGTATGTGCTTGAAAAAAAAAAGTGTTATTTTTTACTTTAAGTTTGATTTTTATTTTTGATACATTCCAAATCTCCAAATCACAATTTCTTTACTAAATTCAAAATATATTTATTCGTTTCTTTCATCCTACAATCACAATATACAAAATGCATATCAGCTTAGGTTATTGTATCAGTTGTTACAATTAGAAATGATAGTCAACAACAATTATTAAGTTTCGGACGAGTCTGTTTTGCTATTTTAGTTCTTGTTACCAATGAGATGAGTCATGCATTTCATCAACTTATATCATACTTCATTATTAGGAAGTGATATTGATATTATCATTTATAACTAGTTGATTTTTTTTCTTCTTTTTTTACAAAAATTTACTTTCCATTATTATTTATCAAAATAAAAATCCTTGTCTTCTAAATCAAACTTTCGATATCCGACAACAGAGGGCACAAGTTGGCCTGATTTAAATTTTTTGACTTTTTTCTCGCTATTTGCGAGAGAAATACTAACATGGCTACCAAAGCGCTGTAAACAGTGGTTGTATATTTTCTCATAGTTTTCAACTTTAATAATTTTTGTGCCAGAATATATTGATTTAAAAACTAAAACGTGGAAGATTGAAGTTCGTGAAACGTAACGTATGAGTTTGATGACCGATGTCTGCTGCAACAACTCAATCTGTTCCAGGTGAAAAAAATGTTTTCTTCTTTGTTCATCTGTATTGGGGACAATGGGAGGGCTATGTCATTCATTGAATTGTCGTCGTTATTAAAAATATAGGGCATTTTGAAATAAACACTACTGCATATTTCATTCTTTATTTAATTAACTTTCCAAAATAAGAAAATTATAGCTTTACGATAAGACAGAATGAGTTTTATATGTAAAATCAAACGCATCATCTTGAATTTTACTGCATAGCTTAGCTCATTCCAGTATAGAACGAAAAATCTATCGTAAAATTTATGAATATATTAAATATATTAATTTAATGAATATACATTACAGGCTGAGCCTGATAAAATATCTATTGCATAGGTATAGTGTGCTCATATTACACACGGTCATACTTTTATTTATTGAGGTTTTATATAATCGGGTCTACCATACATAACATATCGTTAAAAAAAATAACAGGTATGTATGTATGTACATATGTACATATTAATTTTTTGACTATATGTATGAATATGTATCATTAGTATCATTACATATTCGCAGACACAGAAAATACCCATGTACTCTTAGGTTGCCTATTGGTTTGACTTATTATTATTATTATTATTTAGTCTTTTAAATCTACCTAAAGCTAATTAATTTTTAATTATTTGTGGCATAAATAAGCTATGAATATTCTCACCTATCTTTACCAAATTTTAATGAAATTTAGAACCCACGTAATATATTTGGTATTATACCCAGTATTGGTATTTTCTTCAGTATAGTACATAAAATGTGTATTTTTGGGGGAAAAAAGTATAAAACATATAACCGGTATGTATATGCATACTAATTAAAATATTTTAATAGTAAATCGTGAATATTTTTACTACATAGTTTTCATATGAGTAATATATTTGCTTCGAGAAATAATTAATTTCTATCGATTATTTCGTTATCATGTTCGTTACAGGTATTGCTTATCAGCAAATGAAACTATAAATATTTGAAAATTATGTAATTAAAAAAATAAAAGTATAATCGATGCAGTAATAAAGAGTGCCAATCATGTTACATTACGATAGAAATTTAATTATTATACTCGTGTATTTAAATTAAATAATTTTGTACAAGATTAAGACTTTTTTAAATCTAATTTCAGCAGCATATTTACTACTTTTTTTGAAACTTACTAAAACTTCATCGATAATACATATAATGCGTTCATTAATTAATATTATAATTTTATGTGGTTTCGGTAAACATATAAAGCCATAACTGCAGGATACATTTCTTTATTTCTCAATTGACGATGTAAGTAATGACATATTTTGAATTTAATTCCGATATTATTTTATATGGATTCAAATTCAAAATTCTTTATATTCATTTCTTTCATCTCACACTATTCATAACATTAAAATGCATTAAAATGCATGTTTATTAGAACTTGAATACGAAGTACGATTAATAATGTAAAATATTATTTATGAAAAGTTAAAAAAAAAAAAAAAAAGTTTTATGAAACCAAATAATAAATAATAAGAAATGAAAATTAATTATGTTATATTTTATTCGACAAAAAATTGATACTGTCTTTTTTTTTTATGTACTGGATAAAAGAAAGGAAAACAAGTAGTATAACGTCGCGTGATATTTATTTTGATTAACCTTGGCTGGACTTACTTACTCTTGAGTGTGTATCGAGAGAGAGAGAGAGATAGAAACAGGTTGTCATGATTTTATGTGTCTCGTGTCTTTTTTGATAATGTCGTGTTTTCGAGCGTGCACAAGCAATCTTATTTTCTAACAAGGGGACGGGACGAATGAGCCTTGTTGACCTACCTCAAAATTATCCGCAAAACTCTTCCTTCCTTGTCGACCACTGAACGTGCGTGAGCAAGAGAGAGAGAGAGAGGAGCAGGGAGAGAGAGCGTGCCTCCGCATCATTCTCTCACACTCCTAATTGTATAACTTGTTTTGTCCCATATTTTCATGTTTCTAACACATATCTATGCTAAATTTAATATAACTCTTTAAAAACATTTTTATTTAAGATGATTATTTTAGTTAATCATACAGCAATATTATCGTAATATTTTCGTTAACTTTTTTTTATGTGAATACTTGATTCTATATTTTAAATGATAACATAAATATAAAATGATAAAAATAACTAGAATTCATTTATATAAACAAAATAAAAATCAAACTAGTAATATTTGATGTAAAACAGCTCAAATTAAATGTTACAAAAAGAGACTAAACTAAGACGACGTGTATCCTGAAAGTTATGCAGCCAGTTGCTCATTTAAGTCGTGCAAATAGCCTACCTTACAGGCGTTCTCACTTCTCACCCCACTTTTTTCTTATATTATTATCATTTAGGTAATAACACACTCACAGAGTAAAATATAAAAATAAATCGATATTTATTTTTTACGTGATTTTTGTGTGTTATACTGCAAGTTAGTGCCGCGTGAGTAATATGAAGAAAAAAGAAAAAAAAAAAAGAAAGAGGGGAGTCTAAAGAGGTATATTGAGAATCGCGCGTGCCCGTCTTTTTATATTGGTTTACTTTGGTTTACGTATATAATATATAGAAGATGCTGGCCACGGACTTCTTAGCAGCTCAATGAGTGACGTCATAACAGCTAGGCATTGGTTTTTGGTTTGTGTTAGCAGATCACGTGACGCATGCGGCGCACGTAATAACACACCAGAGATCTCTCTCTCTCTCTCTCTCTATTGCTAAGTTATGTCTTATTATTGCAACTATACTACTACATACTACATAGACTAGGGTGCACTCTCTCTCTCACATCGTCACGTATTTCTCATTCACACGTGGTTAAAAACGTCTCACAAATATACCTCACGTGTAGCACGTGCGAAATTTTTGTGTTATATTTTCTTTATTCGCGTGTCTCGTCAATTGACCTTGTAACCTCACTCGTGTATAAACACAATTTTATTAAATCCATTCAAAAAAATCATGAAGTAAACAAATAACGCATTGTTTTGTGAGTTTTTTTTTTTAAACATATATAATATAAAATGATTTATAATTGAAAATACATGCATAGATAAGGGACTCTTGTAAAGAAATCAATTTAATAGCTACCGATGAAAGAATTTTATATTAGGTTTTCCGATTTGAATTACTACGCATGCCCAGTACCTTAAATTCAACCGGAAGTGAATACAAAAGAAAAATAAAATACAGTCAGATGCTTGTAAGTTGCATATCTTTGAATACGTTAAAAAATATATATACGATGTAACGAATACACTTCGCTTAAATTTCAGTTTTATGTGACATGGTGGTTTCAAGTGGCGTGTTTTAATTTAGTGATCTCCAGCAGCTCCATGCAATGAGCCTGAGCAGGATATATATTAGGAGGTATATAGTGAAAGTCAAGGTAACGCTTAGTCAGGGACAAATGATATCCGCGTGCATCCCCAAACATTAAACTTATCAGCCCTCACTCAGTACCTTTCTAGTAAGTACGAGAGTAACTTGCGATATAAACCCAATCAGGTAACTAATTATTATTTTTATATATTAAATTGAGTAAGCGAATATTTTTTAGCTATACGTGTATGTTTCTCAATGTCACTAACAATAATTAATTTCAGTAATTTATTTTTATACCAAAAGCTATAAACATTAAAAATCATCATTAATTATTATGCTTTTATAATTTATTAGATCATCAATGTGCAATAATTTTGAGAACATAATAAAGAATATAGAAATACGGCCTTCAAAAAGTATACACGTTAATTCGAACCCTATTTCGATACTATAAGACTATCAAAATTAAACAAGATTTCTATTACTTTTTGGTCGCGTAAAATTTAAAAAAATTGTTATTCCAACTTAAATATTGACTTCGTTATGTGTAACCTAGAAATTTATTTTATGGATAGTATATACGCATTATACTTTGTTTTAGCTTCGTTGCTTAAGCGTGAAATAATAATATATATTTTAGTGACAACGGCCAGAAATCAGCTGCCGTCTTATCAATAAAAAAAATCTCCCTTATACATACAGGGTACCAGCTGTGATGTGGTATACTTTATTATATGAATAAGGTTTTAAACCCCCTGAGCTAGCTATCAATGCGTGATATCTAAAACTGACATTATCGTGTGACGTCATGTCTATATATATATACAATACTAACAATACACTAATTAAATATGTTTTTTTTATGTATATATTTAGATATAATCATGCAAGTATGGTAGGTACAGTACATACATACATACGTATGTATTTAATGTACTGCCTGTCACTTTATATGTATGTTTTACGTCAATTATTTCTATTTCTCTCCCATGTATATTATAATAATAGTCGACTTTCACTTGTACTTGCTGCAATATATATGCAGTTACATGAGTTATTTGTAGCTTAACCTAATTATACTTTAGAGTATTTATGGCAACATTAGTACTGTTAAAATCTTCAGATCATCTTTTTTTTTTTTTTTTTTTTTTTTTTTTGATAAAATCGAAATAAGTATGATGTCATCTTAACTTGAAGGGAGATACATGTGATATTTTTGTATTTTTTTTAACTGTTTGCCATCTATGTTGGATGGTTTGAACTAGACTATAGGGGTTGGTTAGGTAAAGCTAGAGGGGCGCGTGCTACCCTAGATATATATATATATATATATATGCGTGGTTTGAGAGTTGTAGACGGTACGAGCGGGGGTGGATATATAAAGAAAGAAAGTCACGCCTAAACGGCTCGATATATTTCTTTTTGTTTCTCACTCATGCCTACTTTTGTTTCAACAGGAAGTGATGCTGCTAAAGTCATCCAAAAACGTCGTGCTGGTTCGATAGGGTAAGTAAACTGTTACATTTATATATCATCTCATTTACATCATATAGTAACCACAATAATTATCATTAAACCTTTATTGTTAACACTATAGTTCTATATATACCTCAAGAGATGGCGTCGTATTTCAAATAATTTTCGCATTACTATATTTTTTATTTTTGTATTTTGCTGCTACCTAGTGACGATTCCATTTACTTTCAACTGACAACAACAATAAAGAAAAATCAAATCTTAAAGTGAATCTTTTATGTCGCCATAAATTTCACGTAAAACAAACACACTGGCAGGGAGGGAAGTTTGTACTTAGCGGTGTGACGTATCCATGACAGCATAAGTAACTTACTTTTTTACTGCACCAGGAAACATTAAATAACGTTGAGTACCACGGGATTAGTTTTAACCCCTTGGAGCAAATATAATACGTACACTAATAAAAACAACGTTAAAGGTGACAAAAAAACACTCTTTAGTACTATTTTTTTTTCCAGTTAATGGTCTCTCTTTTTATATATAGTAATTTAAAGTTTTAAAGTATATTATTCATGCATTACTATAATTATTTTAGTAAATAGAGATTATCGACGAGAAACGGAAAAAGCATCAGGGTTCCCTATAATTTCCTTTCTTTTAAGCATTGCGGGCCTTTTTTTTTTTTTTTTTTTCTTTCTTTTTTTGAGGCTGTCAATTATTGAAAATGAAAGTTACTAGACACTTACGAGTTTTATAAGCTTTAGTATGTATATATACTTTTTTAAATCATCGCTTCTATTAAATAAATTATCATTAAAAAAAAAAAAAAGATCGAAAGTGCTTCTATCAAACCTCTATGTGATATTTATACATAATACTGATAATACACGATAATTGTTATAACAATGTAAAGTATGTTATTTTATTGCATATTTAATAGCTCACAGTACATTTGCGGTTTATATAATCAATGATGCAGCATTTACTTTGTTAAATATATACACCTTTGCACCGTATATGTACTGTATACATTACATACTATACCAACATCATAAAAAACGCATAAACTTTTAAATTAAATAGTATGTATACTGCTGTACAAATGGAGATATTTCCATTATATATATAGCAAAGTAAAGTGAGTTTGAATGAAGCCTACACATAACTGTATAGCGATATGTATAATATTTATATGTAAAAATATAGTGGAGTTGCATGATGCGGTTGAAGTGACGCAGCTTCCGTGATCAGTGAACGAAGTGCAAGCAGCAAGTTTACGTTACGAAGCACGGAGCGCGTGTCTCGGGCATCGCACCGTCTTCAACTCAGCGTAACAATAACAATAATATGTCGCTGACTTTATTCAGTAAATAACCCTCAAGTGTCTCTCTACAAACTTTATTTCTGCAAGCTTTGGTGCTTCTTATATTACCTAGACACTTTGTTTTCCCTCTCTATTCTTCTTATTCATACACGGAAAGAAAAAATAATAATGCGTGCATTCAGAAATCCGATATTTAATCTCAAGCACAAATGTTTAGAGAGTGAGAGTATATTACCTATATAAGGAATGCTTTTTGAGGAATGCGTCAAAAAGCATTATACGACTATTTTTAATAAACATGTTAACTGGTAGAGGCTAGTGTCGATGAAAGTATAGAAAGTACACCAAAACAAAACATTATTTACATTTTTTTGTATTAAATTTTTACATATTCTCTGCATTAAATTGAGGCAATGTAACGCAAAAAATATGTGTGTGATAAAAAAATTATCGGATGCATATTTTTTTAGAGCGATATACCAAACGATACTGTACAGTATACCGCAGTTCCTCCCACAAAAATTGCTTTCATCCATGCTATAGTATGCACTTACGTATCACCATATTTTTATACTATGGTATCACTTTTCGTGAAAACTGAACCATGCATTTAACTAATATACCATATAACCGCATGCATGGGAGTGAGTAAACATTCTCTGCAGAAAGTAAACATTTTAAATATTTAATCTCTGGTATAATTATTTTGTAGGTATAGTTTTAGATACGTTATGCTGTATAGAATGTGAAGTATAAACATTGGATATTTAGAGACACTGCATGCATGCACGAAAAGTTTAGAAAATATCAGTTTTGAACTATACTTATAGCCTGTAATACTTTGTTTTCTTACAGTGTAATAATAATGCTAGCGATAATTTCAGTAACACAGTTTATCTTACTGTGTAACAAATATTCTGCTTCATAACATAAATATTATGTTCTGTGCAGCATAAATATTTATATAATTTTTTAATTCAGCGAAATGTATGTAACGGAAACCTATTTCTTGGAGTATAAATTACGTAATTTTTTTTTCCGTGTATCATACAATCTCTTTTCTGTAAATAATATACTTCAGTATTTTGTTAAGAATTATATTTCAGTAAAGTAAAACTTAAAAACACCTGGATTTGAGTTTTCAACATATAGAATAATATGTCATTCACGGTTGATATCGCATTATCATAATATCTCGTTACTATTTGTAGATAAAATATAGAAATTTTAGAGTTCCTAGAATATTACTTTGGCAAAGTATATTTTGGCAGAGAATAGAGGACATTTTGCTGATATGTGGAAGTATCCGCGAGCTATACAGTGGGTGGGTGTGACGGACCACCTTGGTGGCACTCGAACTGTAAATCACTTCTTTCTCTTATAACCAAAATAATATAGCAGACGAAAATCACACGCTATTAGTCTGCCCTGCTCTCTCTGCTCTCGCGCAAATTATGGTTATATCTTTCTTTATGACGATTAAATTACATTCTATATATCTTCTCAAAAATCTAATTTTATATTTAATATTTATTATTGCGTTTTAATATACATAATATAGAATCAAAATAATTTGATTTAGGGATTACATCCTGAATAAGGATTATAGGAATTTCTGTATATAAAAGAGTTTACTTATTGCCATGAATTAATTTTTGTTTTTCGTTAACCTTTCGATTTTTTATTGTTTATTTATATACTATCAGCTATTTAACTTTATTATTAAAGGAATAGACCAGAGAAAAACATATGCATTTATATCACAAAACACTTCATGGGATTTACATTATAACTTTAGTTTGTCTCAAAACCCAACAGTAACCCCGTAGCAGTGATCAGAAAATTCGATTTATGCAATCCGCACAACATTTTCATACTAATTTTTGCATGTTTCTGACGTCATAAACATGAATTTTCACGCAAATTGCATACTTTTCAGTGTTTTCATGCTCTCTCGTGGGGCTACATTAACATTCTGATAAAAATTGTCATCAGTTTTGAAGATCCCATTTCGTGTTTATTCATTAAAAAGCACATGTTTTTTTATGTGGTCTATGGCTTTAAGTTTTTTGTTGTTGTTGTTTTAAAGTGCTTCTTTTTCGACTGAATTCAATATACCTTTCGCTGCATATATCGCTATATAATAAATTTTATTTTCACTCATAATATTACAATATATCACATTTTGAATCTGTTTTATATATTACTTTTATTTATAGTCTCATATTGGTATTTGAGAAGCGAAAAAAAAAAATAAAAATCACGAGCAAGTATCATCCTCTCTCTGCTTTAGTGTTTTACACCTCCACATGATGGTCTCTCTGTCTATATGGCTTTAACACCTTCTTATAGCCAGTATGTATATTATAAAAGTTAGATCACCATGCACCCAGGTCTTCTTGTAGCTCACTCCTGCTATGCATGCAGTCAACAACGAACGATCCTTGTCGTTCTCCATCTCTCCAAAGATGTTATCATCATATGGAACACAATGCTAGCTTCTGCCAGCAACAATACTTACCTTATCCCAAGCATGCATTGTTGCTTCACTACTTACATACATTGCAGCATGCAGGAATTTTATCTTACCCAAAAAAACTTTTATATAATATACAATTTTACTTCAACATCGCTTATTATTTTAATTTTTTTATATATAATATAAACTCTTGTCAGCTATATAAATAATAATAACAATAATAAAAGTTTTATTTTTGACGTTATCCAAATTACAACTTGTGTGATGTGATTTCATCATTATAATATTTAACACTATGAAATAAAATAAATGATTCATGTAAATTTTACGTATATATAAAGATAAACTTTTTGATATTATTATATATTATCATTTTGAATGATGATAAAAAAAAAATTATGTCTTATTTTATCTTTATTAAAATTGTTAAAACGTGTGTAAAGTAGTTTGTGGATATTTTATTATAATGACGTATAGATAGATGGCAAACAATTAGTATAGACATCTATACAATGTTCATGTGCGTAACACAGAGAAAGGTAATTAACGCTAGGAGGGAGGGTGGGTGGGTGGGTGGAGCACAAGTAAAGTTGGTACGGCGCGGAGCCGCGGGCGTTCGGGGGAGCAAAAGTCGAGTTGAAGTTGAAAATCGATGCTGGGTCTCTCTCTCTCTCTCGTCAGCGAACAGCCCCTCCTCTCTCTCTCTCTCTCTCTCTCTCTCTCTCTCTCTCTCTCTCTCTCTCTCTCTCTCGCCTGCCTTGCTTTGTGTTGTTTGGCATTACAGCAGCACAAATGACGACGGCGTGCCGACAAAGCGATTTTCAAACGGAATATTATTATTCTTCTTCACTTGGCTTTGTCATTGAGAAAAAAAAATCACAGAATCCTCTCTCTCTCTCTCTCTGCCTTATTATTTTCAATAATTAAGCAAGACAAGTAATTAATACATCTAATAAAATTTCATTAAAAATTTTTACCCTGAGAATTTGGCAATTTAAAAAAAAAAAAAAAATAGCATCATCTCCTAAAAAGAAAGAGAAAGAAAGATTGAATCTTTTGCATCTTGATTTATAAATGGGCGTTTTCTTATTACATTTTATGAAATAGAAAGAAGAGTACAATATGGAAAACCCTATATGTTGTTTATGTCGATTTTTGCTCGCGATTGTTCTTAGGATGAGTTTTATGAGGTGTGATGGTTTGTGATGATAGTGAAAGGGCGTGAGTTGTGGTTCATCTCTTTGGCTATAGCTTATAGCTGTCTGTAATACTTGGTACGGGTCAAAGAGAGCAACCAGCTGTGGTACCTCTCGAGTGACCCACGCTGATTTGTATTCAAACAGGACGTATATACATAATACGTACGCGTGCGAGAAACTCTCCTATATATACACACACAAGATACTAGAGCACTCGTGCATCTATCATCATCTACACCATAATATACAGACTGGAATTTTTGGTACAATGCTTTTTTGTTTTTTAATTCTTAGTGTGCCATATATGTAGAAGAGAGAAAAAAAAAAGAAATAATATTAAAAAGAGAAAAAGGTTGAGAGAAGATTATAAGTTGAATCATGTGTAGTGGTGGTCGTATACTTGTGGTTTGCATACCTCCACGCTTTGCTTCTTCTTCTCGTCAGTCAGACCCTAAGCTCCATTATCGTCATCCAGCTAGCAGCAGCAAGCAGCCACCATAGCCCCAAGGCATAATGTTGTGGGCGGCCGTCACTCGATCTTCTTATATGTACGTACCCCACAACTCTTTTGGTAGACCTGTACTTGCTTACACAGGGGAACATTCACCTAGTTTGTTGTTGATGTTGTTTGGCGGAGCCAGAGCAAAGAGATCACTTGGTGCACGAGGGGGGAGGGGCCTAAATATTAAAAAAATATATATATAAAAAATCATCTCTCTGCGGGTGATTGGGCTGGAGCATAGCAAAGATGAACCCGGATTTCAAGTGCTTTTCTTTTGCAGCTATATATATATAATACTAAAGTCCCACAAAGATAACTTTTTAGAGGGTCCCTCTAGCTCACTCATATTTTGATTGTAGGGTATGACGATGCTGTGGCGTATAATTTTGAAGCGCCGCTGCCATCAAACCCATAAGAGAGAAAAGAGAGAGAGAGAGAGAGAGAGAGACAAAAATCCTCCTCCTCCCTGAGTTAATAGCATACGACGACAGCTAGTAGCAAGCAAGCGGCACATTTTGTCTTCTTACTGGAGAAGAAAAGTGGCCGTGACCGATGTGCAAGTCGCGGAGAACAAATTTATCATCAAGCCATACATCTCTCTCTCTCTCTCGCTGCAGTAAACGCAAATTATACATTACTTCCTACATCGCATTTTATATATTTTTTACCTGAATTACTGTTTTAAGATTATACACTTCAACTGTTTACAAAAATTTTCTATCTTATTTTTATTTTATATTTTTCTTGTTCTTCAAAAAGAAATAATAGAATATTGTATAATAAATTAGTATAATTATTTTTCTTTTTGTATAAAGATAACCTTTAAGACAATAATATTTATATGATTTATATTTTTATGATTTTTATCAAAAACATAGAAGTTACCTCTACAATGTTGTTATTTTTCTTATTCTTATATTTAAAAAGAAAAAAAAAAGGGTTTATATTATTATGACTAATATATCATCAAAAGATCTAAATAGTTATTCTATCTCTGTGATAAATGTTAAAGGTAGAACACTTATTGCAGTATACCATGAAACATAACCACTTTCACTTTATATATAATACAGAATGCATTTTACATAAAATCATGCTTATATATAATATACTGTATGTACCGCAGAAAATAAGAAGTATGTACTTGTTCAATATCATGATACTGCTTATATTATAACATAGAATAATAATCCATGACTACTGCTACATATATATAGGAGGCTGAAGCTTGTGGCAGCCTGCGGGGGCCTTCAAGAGCATCTCGATTCCTTTCTCTTCTTCTTCTTTTGCTCATCCAGTCAACGACATAGCGAGCGAGGGAGGATGGATTTTTTTCCTTCTTCTTCTTGCCTTCTTCTGAGGCATATAATATACGATCTTTATTCTTCCCTTCAGCAAGTCTTCAGATTCAATATCCCTCTTTCTCTCTCTCTCTCTCTCTCTCTCTTTCTCTTGCTCATCTCAAGCTCATTAGGCGTCATGTCTAGTAAAGCTTTTGATCGATAGGAGATGGAAGAAAGAGAGAGAAGATCGATAAGCAAAGACTATGGTTCGGCTGCTTTGTGTACAAATTGTATCGTGTCAAAAAAGACAAAAGACTCATTCTCTTTACTGTCATGCACCATTGAGCTGAAACGCGTAGAAAACTTTTATAAAATGCAGAATATGACTATGATCCTGTCTTGATATGTTGAAACTATTGTCACAATTCTCAGCATGCTAAAAATATATAAGTTAAGTCATTGTTGTTAATTTAGATTATTTAATTAGGGCACTTTGCAGGATTAAGCAAGATCAGGACTTTTTCAAGATGCTTTTTATAATAAGCACTACGTCACTAAAATATATAATTAAAAATAAATAAAAACTATAAAATGTCACAAAGATATATCATGAAATTGTTATATTAATTCTTATGTTAAATAAAATTTTAAATATAAAATTGCCTTTACATGTTTTACTCTAGATTTAATTATTATTATGTTTACAAAAAAGATTATTATTTAAGATAAATTGAGTTTTTTTTTTTTTTTTTTTTTTTTTTTTTTTTTTTTTTTTTACCTTGGAAATAATATGAGAGTAAGATTATTCTGAACCCCTATATAATACTATGATTTTTTAGATGTTGTTACTTTTTATATAATATAAAATCCGGGTATAAAAGATCAATTTTCCAGACTGTTATTTTTGTTCTCTTTATAGCACGCCAGTTTTGTACCGAGGGAAAACTTTTTTTTTTATCTTGCATCAGAATAAAAAAAAAAGATTATTATCCTCATTTTTATATATAATATAAAATAGAAACATTCAAGACTTTTTAAATCCAATATGAAAGATTATTAATAAAACAAAAAGTAACAAAATAAAAATTAAATAAATAAGGACCTCGCAAGAAGATTGTTAAAAAAAAGAAAGGAAAAAAGTTTATTATCAAATTTCATCGAATTATTATGTTTCATACTATATTAAAATTATGTATAATATACATAAAGTACCAAAAATATTATATAACATCTTATTATCATAGTATATAAATAAAATACAAATTATAATTCTATATTATTGATCTATAGAGATAATTTGAAGTAAAGAAATTATCTGATATTTAATTTATAGGGTTATTAAATTATATACATTTCTAATTTTTATTATTTGTTAAAACTTGTAACATAAATAATCATAAAATTTTATGATGTGGAAAAAAAAAAAAGTTATGTTTTGTTAGTAATTACCTTCGTATATGGCAATGATTGGAAGTATTGAACGTACTTTTAAATAAAAATGATTTGTATTATCATTAATTTAAATGAGAGGATACTCAGTCAATAGAGATAAGCTACGTAAACATAAATAATATGACGTTGTGTGTGGTATATATTATTGTAATGCATGTTATTGCAACGTAATCCCGTATCGTGATGAGCTTTAACTTTACATATATTGTATATAGCGTGAAGAATTATCTCATTATAGTAAACAATATTACATGCAAACTTTAATATCTTCATATATGCAGATTATTATTAGTGTGTATATATATTGATTCATGTATTATATCAATATATTTATATAAAAAAATGTGGTGAAGGAATGGAATTATTTGAAGCCTGAGGGCTGGGCAAGACCTTGACCTAAGAGGTCAGGGCATATCTAGTGAGCTAGCGAGCGCACCTGGGCCTCTCTCTCTCTCTCTCTCTCTCTTACTCCCTTGTGAGTGATGCTCGCAGCTCTCTCTCTCTCTCTTGCCCTCCAGCACTCGGCGGCGGCATCTCCAGAGCGGACAAAGCTTGCCGTAATAATAGTGTGCTCCGGACACCGACCCCGGTGCTCTTTCACTCCGCCCACGCTCATTCTCTCCAGGTACTAAAACAAAATAGCCTTAGGATTAAAAAGCCCTCAAGTCTCTCTCTTATCGCACACCCATATTATTATAGAGCATCGCATATACATAAAAATGACAAGCGTAAAATTTTGGTTCCAAATCTTCATATATTTCGCATATAGACGTATATTATATATGAGGAGGAATGTATGAGGTACGTGTTGAAAAGTACATTAGATTGACGGGCAGAGCATTTTAACTTTTTTTTTTTTTTTTTTAGATTACGGTTATTTTAATGTGATATTATAAAAATAATAATATATTATAATAGAAATTGAACTTAAGTATAATAATGGAAAATACAGAATAAATTTTTAAAACTATAATGTTTTATTGTTTAGCAATGACAAGTTATTATTATAAAAAATATTTCATGTCTACATTTTTTTTTTTCCTTATTGAAATTAAATGACGCAATTATATATTATACATATTTAAAAAAAAAATGTTTTGAATATGTATTATATTTGAATTATACATTCCAATATTGCACCACGTTATAGTGAAAGTTTAAAACTATAAAAATTATATTCTTGACTTCCCTTAGGATAAATTGTTTAAAATAATAAATTAATGCAACAACAACACAAAAAAATCCTCATTTAATTTATTTGCATTTTTTTATGGTTAAAAATCATGTTGCGCAAGGAAACATGTATGAGCATGCTTGATGAAGTTTTCTGTTTAAATTATGAGAAATCGGCAAAGTATAAAGAAACTGTTATTAGTTTTACACTGCAGGAGAGGAGAAAAAGTTGTACATTTTTTTGGGAAATATAATTTTTGATGAATGATTAATATGGCAGACAATAAAAAAAAAAAAAAAGTTATACTCTTCCCTTTAAGAAAGTATAGTAAAATGTATGTACGTTTTGGTTACTGACACTTCTTGTCAATGTGCTGAAAACTACTGTAATTTTTATGAAGTGAAGGAGTATTCGCGGCATGTATGTATGTTGGGTCGCGGCTGGCGTGCTAGCCCCACGTCTGCCCGGCTTAGTATGCGTACTATAAGATGCACGTCACACGAGGCACCCACCAGATGAGACATAAAACATCGTGTTATAGACACAAATAACAAAACAAACTTTACTCTCTCTCTGTTGCAATAATATTAACATTGTTTCGCAATTTGTTAAATAGTAATTTAAAAATACAGTACGTATAACTTAAGAGGAAGACTAAACAAATTCTAGGGGGTAAATTCTAAAAGAAGACATTGTCCTAAATCGATTGATATGCAAATGTCAAATTTTATAGTTCATATTAAATATTTTTAATTAAATTTTGAAAATCAAAAAATGACGTCATGGGCTCATGGCTGACAACTTATGTATGTAGGCATAGGAAAAAGTTGACGCACGTTATGTCTTTTCGCGACTTTAAAAAATAATTTTAAAATATTTATAAAGTAAAAAATTAAAAATTCACATGTCTATCAACTCAGGATAATGTCCTCTTTTAGAATATTATATACAATAAAATTAACCCCTTTCTTTTTAAATGTAACATAATCCTATAATATGTTATGCCTAAAATTTCAAACATCCTTGATTTAAATTTTTGTACTTTTTAAATATTTTGGTTCCTATTGGTACAAATTGTGTTGAAAATTAGAATCAGTTATCTATCACATATATAGAGAGAGAGAAAAACAACGTATTGTCATTACTTACCTCCCGTCCCCTAAACGTCCTCGCTTCAAGGAACTTTGGAATAGAAATATTAACAGAATCGTCTTGTCAGTCGGTTTCCTTGTATCCTTGCTTGTCACTATAGTTTCCATTGTCTTTATTTTTAACAATGCTCTCTCTCTCTCTCTCTCTCTCTCTCTCTCTCTCTCTCTCTCTCTCTCTCTCTCTCTCTCATATCTGTTCGCCAATAAATGATGCATTTTGTTATTCTTCTATGGTATTCCCCAACAATATATCTAAGCAATTCAAAATCCTATTTCCATTTTTACTTCATTTATAATAATTATACATATCAAAAATATAAAATATTATTAAAATAATTCTATACAACTACATGTGATAGCATAGATAATTATATGATAATTTTTTCAGTTTAAAATTTAATTTTGCGTAAAATAATTATGTTCTTTTTTTAATAATAATAATAATAAATGCAAGAGAAAATAAAGAATAAATGTTACGATATGCCTTATTAAACTTGTGTGACTTGCTTCTTATTTTTTTTTTTATTCTAACGAGCTATATTTTTTTCCGCTCTATTCTTTAGTTGTTATACTTTTTTTTTTCTTCTTTGTTGATTCGTTCCAAACAATTATTTCGTATTCAAATTATGTATATTGATTTGAAATAGCGGTAAATTAGTGTAATGTATGTAGAGCCGGATTTTGACAGAGCAGGCAGGCAAAATGCTTTGTTATACTGAATGCTGCTGCTGATGCTGTTGATGTATATACGTACGTACATACGTATACGTATATATGATGCTATATACAAGCGGGTGGACTTGCTGAATACTCGATGAGATGAGGCGAGGCATATAGGAGGAGGCAACAGCAGCAAAGAAGAAGAAGAAAAAAAAAATGCACCACCCAGCGTATAATTCAATCCTCTCTTCTTCTTCTTTCTCTCGTTCACTTCGCGACACCCACGAGACCGGATCGGGCCCGCGGCAGGGGCGAGCTATACAGTGTATACAATATACCGTATAGTATATATATATATATATATATATATATATATATATATATATATATATATATATATATATATATATATATATATATATATATATATATATATATATGTATAGAGATGATACGGATGCTCCACAAAGCAGCAACGTTGGCACACCCACCCCCGCCCCATAGGCCCCCCCAGGCCCGAGCTGTGTCGGTGATATATCGACGCGAAACCAGGAGGGATACAAAAAACTGAATATATTATTATTATGTTAAAAAAAAAAAAAAAAAAAAAACTACACCCTATGATCTTGTTACATGTACATTTATTTTTTCTACATTTATTATTATATTACAATATTTTTCATTTATGGTATAATAATCAACTCTTTTTTTTTTTTTTTTTATATATAATTTTTATAATATAGGATATAAAAATTAATTTTTATATTGCAATAAAAAAACATGTTACATGATATATAAAAATACTGAGTCTATATTATTTTGCTATAAAAAAAATAATTTTATTATCACAGAAATAAAAAAAAAATAATAATAATGTCACATTTTTTTTAGTATAATATAACGTTTGAATAATTGATTTAAAAAATTAAAGCTTATAGAGGGAAAAAATTGAATTAATTTTTGTATTTTAATAAATTTTTAAAATTTAAATATATAAAATAAATATTTTTGGAGTTTATAAATTAAATTTTAGTGAACTGAAGTTTCTGATTGAATAATTAATATGTCAAACGAAAATGTATAGATATAGTTAATATTATTATACAGACAGAGAGAGAGAGAGACATAATAATGTATGTACATACACAAAATAAAATAATCCTTGACAGTGGTATAGTGTCAAGCTTTTATGTTTGAAATTACTGGAACAGAGTTAGAACTCTCCGTGTGTTATCAGAGTACGTGAGCGAGTTTTGATACCACTCTCGGTGTTTTTATTTGCCATTGTGGTACACTACAGTACACCCAGCCAGGCAAGCAAGGAAGGGAGGAAGGGGGATGATGATACCACATCAACCCCTATATAGCTACACCCACCCCTAACAACGCCTATAATACTATCTGCTGCTTTTGCTGTGACGTCGGCCGCTAATACACATGTCAACCCTCATACTAATATTTTTTTCCCCTTTTTTTATTTTTTTTTTCCATATTACACATTGTGTTACACGTACGTTCCTATTTTGTTATTTTTGTGATATTTAAATGCTAATGTATATTATTATTTCCATTCTTTCTTTTTTTTTTTTTTTTTTTTTTTTTTCAAATCCATCGTAATTTTTACCAGTTTCCAAGGCTAAAAAATATTTTTTTATATATAATTCTCTCTCTTTCTCTGTGTTTCTTGTCATCAAACAGAAATAGCTAGGAAGAGAGTTGAGTAAAGTAAGCAGGTAGGCCGTGACCCGTGGAGCACATGATTATAGATCGTAGTAGTCAGTAAGGCGAGCTATCTCGGTCTCTGCCACTACATACATACATATACATACATACATACATATAGTTTGAGGCCTTGGAGTGAAATAATGAGTAAACTCGCTCAGCAGCTTCGCGACTTTTTTTTTTTTTTTTTTTTTTTTTTTTTTTTTTTTTTTTACCTTAGTAATCTCCAGCAGGCTTACAGATTTTAGAAGTAGACCCACAGCGCTAAGTGCCTAAGGGAATCTCGAGCCAAATACTTAAAATATATCGCGACACCTGGACCAACTTTGAGAGCATCAAAGACGTCAAAATATTAATGCTGGATTGCGTGTACTTATCGTTATATAATAACAACTGATTGCTCTTTTTCTTCTTCTTCTTCTTTTTTTTTTTTTTCTTCCTTCCAACTAAAATTGTTGGCAAAAGTTCAATTTTCTTTCTTCTTTTTTATATTTTTTAAGCTTTGAGGGATTTTGATATAAATTTTTATTGTATTATTTCTCCACACTCGTATTAAATCGTTTATATTCGGTTTTAGTCGGTACTTTTTTTTTAGAGCGCCATGAGCGCCACGCTGGTTGTTTGAACGCGCGCCGCTCTCTTCTCTCTCTTATATTTCTCTCCCTTCTCTCTCTCTCTCTCCTCTCTCTCGGTACTCCTCTCATTCGAGGAGTTGACGTTAGTCAAGTCTGTGGTGTGGTGAGAAGCGGGGCAAGTAAGCGTGTTGATAAAAGTGAATCAGTTGTTATACAGCATGCCGCGTGATAGTGTTTCCAGATAACATAAATAACAGTGACTACTTAAGTAGTACCTTTAATAATTAAACAATAATAACAATGTACGCATACGCTGCGGGACCCCCTCATTATGCCGCACCCCCAACATATTTACCCCCTCAGATGCCGGCTTTACCCAGTGTACCAGTACCCCCGGTACCTCAAGCTGTCTTATCTCCACATTCTAAGAGAAGAAGGTATGTACCAACTGTTGAACATCATCGCGTAATGTCAATCGCGTATCATGATATGTCAAAATTATTCAAGTGTCAATTGATCACAGACACTTTGTCAAATCATATTTTCTACGACCTATGTCAAATAATAACAACTCAACATATTTTATTGAGCCTGACATTTACCTGGGCAAGAAATTTAATACCCTGTCAACTTATTATTTTTTTTTTCTTTTACACACATTTTTTTTATACATCTTTCCTCTCCTTCAATAACACGTGTTGTAAGAAGTTATACTTTATTTTTGCTATATATATTACAATTTTCAAAAAAAGAAGTTATGTAGTTCATGAGCGGATTAGTAAAAAGTTGTAAATAGATTTTATATTATATATGAAGAAAAAAAAAGTTAAAGGTATTCCCCCACCTGCTGAGGATATAATATAAAATGAAAAGTTAAAAAAAAAAAAAAAGGTTGACAAAAAGAAGGTTTCGCGGCGGAGAATAAAAGGCAATCGCATTCCTTTTTGTCCGTGTCCCAGCTGTAAGAAAAGTACCCTGTGTCGGTGTTTCAATGTGTAATATGCTCTCTACGCACGTATAGATAATGTTTGCTGTATAGTTCTGTGTATAGCAAGTGAATAAGCGAACGAGCAAGAGATCGAGAAGTAAGACGATGTGGCAGGCGCACGCCGCGTCTGCCGCGAATGTATAGAACAGACAGAGTAAACGAACCCGTTCTCTCGCCCGTCGTCCCGCAAAGTATATAAATACGTAATATTGGGACAAAAAAAAAGTGGGCTCTGGTTGCAAGCAAGGCGCCCGCCTGTTTGTCCAGCTTTTAGCCTTGAGACACTTGCCTTTATATATACAAAAATATATAATATACACGGGACATGCAAACTTTATATAATATGGCAATGGACCGGTTAATCAAGGGTGGTGATCCATTCAGGTGCAGGATAACTACTTCATTAATTATTCATTGCACACATATAGTAGTGTAAGTGCAACAACAGAAGCTGTGTTTAGTGATAACAGACTTGACTGCTGGAGCAGCAGTATTATAATATAACTTAATGCCTCCTACCAAGAGTCAGACACACGTATAATACAGACTTTGTTAATAAAGAAGTCGATTTATACAATTAGAAAAAAAAAAAAAAAGTTTTTTATTCTATATGCAGTCACACCCATATATACATAACTGCAATGTCAAAAAGATCTGCAAGTTTAATTTAAATAATGTATACTACAACATTTCTCTCAAGTCTTTTATTTTTTATATATATAAAAAAAGTTTAGTAATATTTATTACCTGACCTTTCAGCTTATTTAGTAGGAATTTCAATTTTGTAAACAAATTCATTAAAAAAATATTCTTAAAAAAAATTCGCGTATATATATATTTATTTTCTTTGATAGCAATCATTAAATTTTTTTTTCAAGCTTGCGATATTAAAAAAATAAAAAATACTATCAATGGAATTTTTATAAAAATGCCGAACAGAAGGAAAAAGAAATAATTGAAATATGCGAAGTAAAACGCAAGAGAAAACGTAAAATGATTTGTTAATTGAGCACCGAGCGGTGATCAGAGAAACTGTGGGAGATCCAAAGCCGTCCGTCCCTAAGGGTGTTGTCCCGTGTTGTGCTGATGTTATTAGCCATCATCAGCTTCTCATAAAAACGATCTAAAAACACTTATTGGAAACAGAAAAAAAAAAGAAGAAGAAAAAGAGAGGGGGAAAATTAGATAATAATAATACCTACAATTATATACTGTGAGCCGCAATATTTTTGAAGCATTTTTCTTAAAATTCGTATTTTAATTAATTTTTATACAGTATAATATACTCGTAGGTACGATTTTTATTTTATTCGCTTATTTCATTTCGCACGCAGATTATTTACGACTGCAAATTTCAGTTTTGTTTTTTTTATTTTCGAAATTTGGCAACATAAAATAAAATGATATAAATATAACAACATAATAAAACAAAATAATTATACACGAAAAAATTACTAAGCATACTAAGTACACAAGTCGTGTAAATTGCAATAGGTAAATATTAGCCTGGAACAGGTATTGAAATACTATAATAATAGCTAATGCAGGTATACAATAAAGTTATATCTCACCTAGATTAGGTGCCACATTAGTATATCAATACCTAGCTGTTCCAGGTTAATTGCAATTGGCAGAATTTGTGTACCTAACAAAATAGTACTATTTTTTCCGTGTATAATATTCAATTCAGTCAGTATTAAATCAAAATATATGTGTCGTAAACGAATTAAATTTCTACAAATAATATTAAACTGAAATATTAATAATAAACGGAATTATAATCATTAATCAATTCATTATGATGCAATTAATTATAGCTATGGTTGTCCTTCCGTTGGAAAGAATTTTTCTTCTTTTTGACGCTGTTTTGTATTTTATAAAGACTATAAGTATATATATAATGAATGTAAGCTGCTTAAGGAAGTTTTGCAAAATATAAAAATGTCACCTTGCTAAGATTTATTTTATTTTTTATTTTTATGTGTTTGGCCTTTTTGAAACTTTGCTTTATGTAAATGTGAATATTTAAAAATAATAATAATAATAATAAAACTGTTATTTGATCCCTGTCTAGGAACGAAAGTTCTTATTATATAGATGAGCAAAATGTTACAATATTTAGCCCACAATAAACTACGCAAAAAAATTGACTGTTTCTATATATATAGAAGAATACAATTAATAGTAATGATAAATATTTACATTTGCAACAAAAAAGGCATGCATTTTTTTATGTAAAGCTTACTGATTTTTTTTTTCACTGATTTTCGCGGTGTAAAAATAATTTTTGGGAAAAATTGCTGCTTTATTTTTCAAAACAAGAGCATCGCGATAAATAAATTTTTTTGAAATTTGCAGTTCGTGGGAAACCCGGATGTTTAATATAACGAAAGAGATAATATAGAGATGAGTAGCCGGTGGTCCTCTTTCTCTCTCTCTCTCTCTCCTACTCGCAAGGCAAAGCAAATGTACCAAGCGAACTGGTTCACTCGCGGATCTTCTTTTATTTCTTCTCTAAGTTGCAAGTAGAAATCGCGGGGGAGAAGAGAAGTAAGCCGAGATGACGTTTGTTTGAGCGTGGAGGATTTATGTGCCCCGTGAACATATAAAAAAAAAAAAAAAAAAAAAAAAATCCAAGCAAAGCAAAGCAAAAGCTGTGTGGTAATTAAAGCGTTGATCGCGGGGCCAAGAGCACGGCTTAAGAAAAAAAGTCGTGACCCGCGGTGCATCTGCCTTGCAGTGCACCGACCATCCAACATTTACACCCAATATTAATTGATCTCTTTACCTTGCAACTTCTTTTTCTTTTCTTTAAGCCAATTATACTTGTTGTAGGCGTCGACGTTGCATCGAGTCAGCAGTTCCCACGGGAATACAATGGCCATGTCTATAAATCCTCATCAATATCATTTTCTATTTCACTTTATAGGAAAATAAAACAAAAATCTATATATAAAAAATATAATATTATAACTATATAATCATATTTCTAGAGAGAGTAATTTGATAGTTCCAGATCTTAATAGTTTAATACATCACAAATATTTTGACATATTGAGGTTTAGAGTAACAAATAGTTTTGTATTAACTTTCATCAGTCAAACAATGAAAAACTTACTTCATGTTATTATGACTCTTTGACATCCGCCATATTGCTTTTGCGCCTGCAAAAATAGAAGCTAGTTTTCTCCCTCCGACACCAAAGTCACCCAGGTTGCCTACCCCTGCAGGCGCTCTAGCAAAAAGTCTATTTTCAATTGAATTGAATACAAGGAAGAACTAAATTAAATAATTTATGCTACATTTATGTCATTATAACATAATTATTTCTTAAGTGAAACAGCATAAATAATTGTATTACAAAATATACATGCAATTAATAAATGTTTTGCTAAAAATTATTAGCTAGCATATTATACGTATTTATTTTTTATCCCGCGTGTACATAAATAATTGTCTTTATAATGGGAAACTTAAATTATTAAAAAAAAAAAAAAGTTAATATAAATAATTAATTTAATATATATACAGCAGTCATATTTAATTTGCTGTTATAATAAAAATCAATTAAATATACACAAGAGAAATATATGAACTGTTATATTGGTAACATTATAAATAAGTAACAACAACATTGAAGTAAACGTTAATGCGGTTATATTAATTAAAATGCTAATCCTCTATTGTAAGCTTCAATTATAAAAAAAAAAAAAAAAAAAAAAAAAAGTAATTATTTCATTTTATATAGTAACAAATACCTTTAGCAACATTTTTTTTTATAGTCAGTTTTATGTATAGCATTAAATTATAAAATAAACGTTACATTAATCACTTTAGAGAGAGAAAAAAATGTATATACGACGCACTATTAAAATAAAAATGTGGTATATAGTAATGACGTCATTTTTTTTTTTTTTTTTTTTTGAATAGATTTATGTATGTTGTTTATTGGAACACTACTGTAGTAATAATTGCATAGTTGATGACCCTATATATAAGTCTGAGTGAGTGAGTGCGGCTGATCTGAGAGAGAGAGAGAGAGAGAGAGAGAGAGAGAGAGAGAGAGAGGTGATTGCCCTGATAGCTTGACAGATTACAACTACAAGCTAGCATTTCCCACACCTGGGTTTTTGCTCTATAACCTGTGGCCTGCTTGCTTTGCTAATCCCAAAGAGAGAGAGAGAGAGAGAGAGAGAGAGAGAGAGAGCAAAAAGCATCCTGGTCCATAATTACTATCCTGTCTCATTTTATAAACTAATCACTAACTAAAATATATAATAATAAAAATAAATTGAAATTATATTTATGATGATTTTACAACGTGTTGTACTATGTACACATATATGTTTTGAATTATTCACTATTTTTAAGCCTCATTAATAATTATATGTATATTTATTATATGAAGTGTTAAAGAAGGAAGAAGAGAAGAAGAAAAAAAGTTTATTTTTTTTTATACTGTCGTCATTTACAACAATCATAAAAACGTCCTTCATTTTTCATGTTAACTTTTTTTTTATGTAAACAAATAACAATTCGCGCAATCTGTTTTGTTATTTTTTTTTTCTGCAATTATGCAAGTTTTCTTTTGTCTTTTTTTTTTTATGCTTGTTTTATTATGTATTTATACCTGTCGAGGTAATGGCATTCGTTGCTTCTTTTCGTAAAACTTTATATTTATATTATATATTTTTTGTATAATAATATATTGTTAAAATATCGTAGAAGTAAAATTATAGACAAGTTATAGACAATCAAAAAATATATATATTTTTTTTCTAATGTTGCTATACAGATTTTTTCCCTCTAAATAGTAAATTGGTAAATATAATTGTAATGGGTAAAACAAAAACGTTTGTAATTGCATGTCGTCATTCAACCAGAAAATATGTTCGTTCTCTCTCTCTCTCTCTCTCTTTCTCTATCTCTCTCTTTCTCAAACTTGCTGACAAAGTGTGTGGTTTTAATTTTATGTTGCGGAATGAAATATTGTTTCTTTATATCGTAATTACTAATCTACGTTAGACGTAAATTTAATTTAATTTCTCTATGCAGGTGTTACTTTTAAGTTGAAAAAAAAACTGCGAGAAAGAGATTTGTTTTTTGTTGTATGTGTGTTCTTATTTATTGTGACGTTAGTGTGAGAAATGTAATATGTTTACACTTTGAAGTGGACACGTGGGTCCGCACGTGGCAAGCACACCACACGGTGGGGCGGGTCGCTAGGTCCGCGGGCGCCGCGATGCATGGTCCAGAGTAGAGAGGCTGAGAGGGCGGGGCCTCTTTCTCTCTCGTATTGGCTGCGCTGGCTGATAGTGTTTGATGTAGGTGTGGGACCGCCAGCCGAGCTCACCTCGCGACATCACTGATGACACAAGCCATTGATTGGTTATTTTACTTATACCACGTGTCGGTGCAATGTATGCAAAACATCAAATTGATATTCAAAATATTATAGTAGTTTTTTTTTTATTGAACAAACAAAGACAATGCATGTACAAGACTCATTACAGGTATTACAGCAAAAACGGTTCAAATCAAAGAATGTGATGATTGATGATTTTCAATCGGCTTCATACTCAGAGAAAAAAAATAGGAAACGAAATATTTTTTTTTTTTTTTTTTTTTTTTTTTTTTTTTTTTTTTTTTTTTTTTTGCATTAATAACAGAAATAGAAATTTAAAAATTCGAATTATTTTATATCAAAAATATTTTGAAGTTGAACTGACCCTTGAAATAACTATTTCATTCCTAGCATAACAAAGTAAAGATTCTGGACGTACAAATGTATAATGAAAATTTTCCCTCGTATAAAAAAGGGGTATAATAATGTTTAAATTTATCATATCATTAAAAACTCTATCCTCTCTTAATATTATTTTTGTTTATACTCACTCAGTATGGTGCCTCTTTTTTACTCTATTGTTATTAAAATAATAGAGATCGTCTGCCCCCTTTTGCTTTTTCTTTCATTCTCTCTTATGTATATTATAATGCGTGCCCTACAAAACAATTATTATACCATCCATTATGTTGGAGCAAGACAGTAATGAGCTAATCTCATTAGTAAATTGGGCAGCGTACAAAGTAATAATAATAATAACTCCCCCTTTTATATTCGTCTTTTCCCCATATATATTTTTTGTTGTATATATATATATACCGTGACATCGCGTGACGTGTGCGCAACTTCTAAGTAATTCTCTTGCGTGTATTCATTTTGTGATGCTCTCTCTCTATACGCAATATCAGCTGGGATTACATATGTTTTCATTGCTCCCAATTGCAAATCTTCCTTATCCTATACGTGCTTAAATGTGTGTTGATAATATGGTGGATTTACAATCAAATTTATATAAAGAAAAAGAAGAATAAAGAGGGGAATATAATAGAGATGAATTGAGAGAAAGAAAGAAAATCTCATCAATATCCTAGTAAGCATTAGTGTTTTGTTTTACTAAGCTAATGCTTCGTTTTTATCTTCCTTAATCTAAGCTAATAGTCATTATAAAAGACACAATAAGAATCGCTTCCCTATAATATAGTATTTTATAATAGCTTATAATATATTATATGCTATTTTATTTAATGTATTACAGTAGATTTCATCTATTTAGCGGAACAATTTTAATTTAAAGTATATAAAAGGCTCTTTTTTTTTTTTTTTTTTTTTTTGCAATTTATACCGGTATGCGCGAAAAGATCATAACTGAAAATAAATTAAAGAAATATTTTAAATTTTGTTTTCTTGTTTTTTCATATTTTCATTGCATGCTTTTGGCATTTTCACTTAATTATATAGCTTCAAAATAAAATATTTTGTATTTTCTTATGAGAGGAAAAAAAAAAAGGAGAAAAAAAGAGAAAAAAAGAAAGAAAAAAAAAAAAAAAGAAAACGAAATATATTTATATTAAATAAAAAAATATATATCCGGAATTTTAAACTCTTTTAGCATTGTATATGGTTATTGTTATATTATTAATATGATGTTAGGTTGTATATATGTATGAAATAAAAAATTTGCTGAATCACATCAGATTTTTTTACGATGACTTTCATAAATTGACCATCCTTACAAAAAAAAAATATATAAACGTTTGTATTTATTATATGATTCAATTTAAAAGTAAAGTAATATTATATATATACTAGTAATATTATGAGAGACATATAAATTATAGTTTTAGCCTTATTATATCAAAATTACATTTGCCTGCACATATCATTATTTGTTTATGTAAGGGACGTCCAGTTAATACAAACAAGCTAAGGATATGATATAATGATATAGTGATATGTTTTTGTGTATATATCTGTCGAGAGATGATTGTTGTTATAAAGGAATGTTTATATAGTCCGAGGAAATAAAAGTCGAACCCGGATCATCTTTTATATTATTATATTTTGTATATAAGAAGAATTGTTTAAGAGAATAATATTATATATAGTCAGAGAGAGAGAGAGAGAGAGAGAGCAAAGAGGTAAAAGATCCAGGCTATCTGCTCTCCGCGGCTGTAGCGGGTTCCCACGCCCCATCTCCCGCCCGCCCGAGCCGGCCAAGTACCGCGGTTATTACCTCAAGTGGAATGAGAAAGAGAGAGAGAAAGAGAGAGAGAGAGAGATTTGTATCTAGAGGATGGTCCATGAAAGTATTTGTGTGTTATATCTAAAGCAAATTATATGCGGGTGCATCCTTAGTTCCCATAGCATCATATGATAAAAGTTCCGGAGTATATAGAATATATTATAGACGTGTCATTTTTCTATCTCATATCTCGTCATTTTATTGTTTAATCATAAATAAAGAATTTTTTAATCTATTTGTTGATTTTCCTATATCAGTGCTATAATATATATATAAAGAAAGTTTTTAGAAGTAATTATTAAACTCACTCACCCAGAAATATCTCGCGAACTTTTTTTTTTCTATATATATTTTGTATATTATACTTTGATTTTATGGCTAATTAAACTTACATGAAATTCATATAATAATGTATATAGTCAGTCAGTCTGTGAGTGTTGTTTTATCTTTCTAACCATTTTATAATTTAAAACGAGATATAGATTATTTATTATACTCAATGCCATATGTAATAATAGGTTATAAATATATAAAATAAAAATGTTTTTTTTTTACTATTATTTGGAGGTATAATAATAATAATGTGATATCAAATTATCTTAGATAAATAATGTTCTGAATAATTATACTTGCAGTTTAAGTGAGAGAGAGAGAAAGAGAGAGAGAGAGAATTATAGTTGTAATCTATATAATGTAATAAGTTTAAAAGTTATAATCTTCGAATTAAAATAGTTCTATATATAATATTTAATATATTGATATTCTAAGAAAAAAGAAATATTGTAAAAATTTTAAACTGATGAACTTTAATTACTAAACTTTTTATTATTTATTATTATTTATCAGATAGTAATTCTCTCTCTCTCTCTCTCTCTCTCTCTCTCTCTCTCTCTCTTTCCCTCCTTTATTCTCATAGCAATAAAAATATTTGAAATTCCATTTTTATTTTTAAACTTAAATAAATAATAAAAGTTATTGATGATAATATTTTATTATTATATTATATTGAAAAGTCACGTAATGATAATTATTAATTATATTTATGCAAAACTTGTGTTTTCTCAGCGTCACATGATGATATCTTTATATATATATATATATATATATATATATATATATATATATATATATATATATATATATATATATATATATATAATATGAAGTAAAGAAATAATCATTATGCATAGAAGATGGTAGGTCTTAGGGCGCGGCCTAATTAGATTAGCTGTTAGTGAAGTGACAGTAGTAGAGAGAGAGACTCAAAGGATGATAGAGAGAGAAGGAGGGAGGTGTTGTGAAAATGTGTTTACCACCTTAGTATGCGGTTACTTTGAGTTGATGTGCTGTGTATATAACTTACACACAAACTCTATAAAGCAACACCTTCAAGAGAGAGAGAGAGAGAGAAGCAAAGATATAGTACGTAATGTAACGTGGTGTGTGAGTGAAAATATAGTATATGGGGAAGTTAGTTGTAGCATGGTGCCTTGTGAGCCACATAAACCAATTCCAAAACCCCAGCTTCCTTTGATCCTTTCTCTCTCTCTCTCTCTCTCTCTCTCTCTCTCTCTCTCTCTCTCTCTCTCTCTCTCTCTCTCTCTCGTCTTGCTATACTTTTTGTGTTAAAAAAAAAGAGAGAAGCAAGGCAACTCATGAGTTGCATTCACAAACGCATATTGTGGTGAGTTTCTTGTCTTAGATATCACATACACACTACGTTTTGGTCATCACTTTCATCACCCCCCTCCACCCCCCCCTCTTTCTCTTTCCCTTCATCACTCGCACAAATTGACAAAGAGAACGTCTGAAATCTTTGTTTACAAAATTTTTTATCTTGCGTGTTTTTATTTTTTCTTTTTTCTTTAGGGAGGAAAAAAAAAAAAAAAAAAAAAAAAAAAACTTGGTATTTTATTACTAGATGAAAGAAGTAAGACATTCCTTGTCCTTTATCGTGATTTGTTTACTTAATTCATACTGACCAGAAGAGAATATGTAAATTATACCTGTGCATTTGTTTTATGAATAATTTAACAACATACATAATATATACTATTCTGATTTGTATTATGATATGTATTATATTATTTATATATTTGCGAAAATTTTCTTACATAATCTTATATTATTTAAGTTAAATATAATTTCTGTGTTTAATATAATATAGTTTCTAAATTTTTGCTTTGCACAACTTTATTTTAAAGAATCCTATTGTAAATTTGCATTATTCTCAGAGAAAGAGAGAGAGAGAGAGATACTATATATTATATTGTATGATTCATAATTTTATTTTAATGACTCAATGTCATTATTTATTGATTCATTGATTATTATATTTTTATATAAACAATATTTATGTTATTTTAAAAGAAGCGAAAAAAAATATATATATCCGTGGGAAATAAATTCTTTATAGTAAAGTTGTAATCGAAAGTCTTTATAAATCACTATGTAAGATATAAAATTTATTTGTATTCTATCAAAATAATGATTTTATATTATATGAAGATCTCAAAAAGATAAAAAAATTATATATAAAAAGTTAGTTGTTATTTTTATTGTGTGTTTCATAGATTTGTTGGTATCTTATTTCATATTGCAAAGGATAACCATCATGCATTTTTTTTTTTTTTTTTTTTTTAGAATTATAGAGGATGAACCCCACAATCAAAATAAGAAGACGTTCTCAGTCAGTCCCAAGTCAGACAGGCTTATATAATAGTTTTGGTTTTAATATCGACATATCCCTGCAGCAAAATGATTCTCTTCATTGTAACTTTAGAGAGAGAAAAACAAAATCGACAGACCATATAGGAAAGGACCGCAGCTTGTGGTGTGCGCTAATTTCATACCTCAAGCAAAAAAATATATATAATAATATCTCGCAATTTTTTTTTACTTTGTCATTGTATGTGAAACAATTTTTATCTATTTTCACAAAAAAAAAAATAATAATATTAAAAAAATATATATATTAGATAATTCTTTATTTTTTTTTTCCAAATACTTTTTGATGTCATAATCAACGTTTAACAGTTATATTAATATATAATTATATATTTTAAATAATATTACAGCGCTTACTTTAATTGTTCTCTTGTGCAAAAGGTTGAACAAAGCTTATATTTATAACGACCGTTATATATCAGTGATAAATAATATAAAACCACATTTATCATTTTTTTTTCTGGGTGTATTTGTAACGTAATAATATCATTATGCTTTTTTGTTTTGTTTATATTTGAATATATGGAATCGCAGTTTGCAGTATTAAATATACATATATATTGTCTTTATCTTTTAAAAACAGTAAAATGTTGCCACAAAATTGCCTCATATTTGCTATACACGTCATCGGTGTTTAAAATTCAATAAAATATATTTTGTTATTATTATTTATTTTATATACTGTGTACGATGACAATAAAATGTCAATACAGTCGCGGCAGTGCTCGCGCGGAGTGGATGAAAGTACTAATTTGTGGTTCACTTCAGAAAGTCAGTTATAGTTCATGTCGCAATGTTAAAGACAATCCATGCCTGTCTGTCTGTCTGTCTGTCTCTGTATGTGTGTGTGTATTGTCTCTTTTGGCTTGCTTGGATGACACGGCAGCCTGAATAGCTGCGGTGAAAGCTATATAACGTGGACAAATATATAAACTTGCATTATAATGCTCTTTACTTTATCACTATAGGGTATTTCTGTCATGTAAAATATAAAAAATATTATATTAAAATGATATGTAAATGTGTATACACTGATTGTAATTACTTTATCATTTAAAATAAGTGGATGTTTTTCTCATACGAATAACATTAATAATGTTCGTAAACCGTTTTTTTTTTCTTGCTCTAAACAAAATATATATATATATATATATATAACCTATAATGTTTAAAATGTAATTGCCATTTTTTTTTTAATTTTTTTTTGCAGCAAGGAAACAGGGCTTACCGGACATCAATGTTGCAAATTCAGTGCAAAATTATGAAAGATAAAATATATTGTCGCACAATTTTGTGTATTGCAGTGATATAAAATTTTACACCCTATATTGCGTCAATAACAGATATTTATTTATATATGGAACGTAACGTTAACTTGAGTCTCCCTATCAATGTCATTGTCATATCATAAAGCTAAAGAAAAATATAAAATTGTATATTATTATAGTGTATGTAAAATAAAATTAAATTGTTTACTCCGGGATATAAATCTATGCGGTAAAATTACGTTTGATCACTTCTATTTGGAGCATAATTTTTATATGGGGAAAAGAATATTTGTGAAAATCTATCATTATATAATTGATTTTTGTTGTATACTTAAAATTACTAAAATTATGTAAAATTTTATTCAAAATGACACAATTGTATCAAATTTAATTCAAAATGACTTTGAATGTGCACGCACTCACTAAAAGTAATAAAAAGTAACGTACAATTATGGGGTAGATTAAAATGAATGCTTACTCTATTGATCATTACTTTATTTCCTAAACAAGCACAGCTGACGCATTATGCTAAATATTGTCTTCTTTTATACATAATAAATATAAATCGCTCTATATTATCTTCAATTCTTGGACTTATATACATTTTCTAATTTTGCAATATTAATTTTTATTTGCAAGTTACATGAACAGTAAAGTATATGCCACGCAAAGTATAAAAGAAACAAAACAAAATTTCACTTCTTGGAAGAGCTGCTCATTGATATTCGGCCCGAGGGCCAAGATCCTAAATGTGGAGGAGAGCTGGGAGCGGCCACGTTGCAATAACACACGCGGACTGTATATATGTATATTTATATATAAGTTTTGAGTTGTGTTTTTAGCTACCGTGCGCTCAACTCACTCACTATATATCTATACACTCGCGGTACCCGGCAGCTAGCGGACCCGCTTTGCTGCTTCAAAACGTGGGAAACCTCGCAATTCTTTAGCACATACTTATTTACAACATGCTCATAGCTGCTTATTTTTTTTTTTACCACATCTTCAATATATATGATCAAAATGCAATGGAAATTATTTTCTGATAAAAAAAAAAAAAAAAAAAAAAATCGAAGTCCGGTATTATATTCTCTCTTCTCTCTCTGTTTCAATTGATATAAAATTCTAAATATTTAAGTACTTAATTTTATCAAAATCTAAGAAAAAAAAATATATACAAGTATAATAATAAAATATGTTCAATTAAATTAATTCCATGATTAAATTCTTTGTATATAATATAAACATGTATAGTAAATGTATAGTTAATACATTGATTTATTATTATATTATGATCATGAGTATTTCTCTTGTTGTACAGAGAGAGAGAGAATGTTCTAATAAACGCGGCAAATTGGCGTGATTTTTATCTTCTTCATAAAGTATTAAATAATCGGGTATAAGACACTTTTGCCTAAGGATATATTATATATACTTGAAGTACTGATATGGCATTGGGCACATGCTATACATACATAGGTATATATATACATACATATACATCCCCTTGGGTCACGCACGCCCTATGTCCCGAGTACATACTCCGTGACCTGCTCGCGGCCGGCACCTGTTGTCTGAACAGTAGCTAATACTACCTGATAATTGTCTGTCTGTACTGAACAAATCTTTATTTGAAAATATATATTGAAGAAATATAATACACACCTTAGGCTATTTCCCGCGCTCTCTTTATAATATAAAACCGCTCCTTTCTTATCGCTGTAATGAGATCGATCAGAAAATAAATACTCGCATTATTATACCACGTATATAAACAGTGAATTACTTTTCTTTATTATATTATTTTTTTTATCCCTCTTTCTCTACATTTAAATTATCTAATAATATATAAAGTTTAATACTTACAATAATATGCTTTTATAAGAATACTAAAAGAAAAAATCTTACTTTTATTTCTCATAAGAGAAATTGCTCGCTGATTTTTTTTTTTATGTAATCTAATTTAACGGCCAAATGAGTCAAGTCTTTTTTTTTTTTTTTTTTTTTTTTTTTTTTTTTTTTAACGTTTAACTTTTTTTTCTATAAATTTTTTTAGTGCATTGAACTTGTCGTATATAGTATTGAATTTTGTATTGTTAGAATTTTTTTGTCGGTAGTGCATTATTATAATGTGCAATTGCACCTTTCATATTAAAGTACTTTATGCATTGTCAACGTATAAGCACGCGAAGGTCTTTTTATTATAATATATATTTTAACATGAGAAGTATAATGGAGTGAATGTGATATATAATATTTGATAACAATATTTTATATATTTTTATACCGGTTGATCTCATTCGTATGCACCAGTAATTTAAATAGAAAATTATAATATTATATTATGTATATAGTGAAAAGAGAGGGATGCAGTATATCATTATTTAAAAATATACTTAAAAAAAATTGAGAATTTAAATTAAAATATATAGATATTCTGAAAATAACTTTACTTTTAACAATATTATTAAAAAAAACTGATATGCTTCATTTTTAAATATATTAACATATTAAAATATCAATTTTATAGTATAGAAATATACAAAGAAATTAAATTTCAATATAATAGGCAACCCGTTGAGCGTAAAATATCTATAAATATATGTATAAATTGAAAATAATTGCATGCATGAAACTTTTTATATTATACGCGCGAATAAGCACTAAATTTTGATAAAACTGTTAAAAAATATTATTATTATTGTTCAAATAATATAAATTTCAATTACTTTTATATTCATTGAAAACTATAGGTATGTATAATGTTACTTTCATCATCGTAAAAAAGAAAAAAGAAAAAAAAATACAAGGATACATATTTCATTATTGTCCTTCATAAAAGAAAAAATATTGTATGAATGAAGTATATAGATATATCCGCTTTTGATACATAATATCTGCGTGCTTATATAACAATTAAAATACAACTTTTTATTATTATTATTATTATTAAAAAGGAAGGTATATGCAACCCGGAAGTAGAATAAGATCTTTTGCATGGATGTAATGTTACGTCACGCTCATTTCCGGTGTGCAATATGATGTTCATTTTATACCTAAAGTTTTTTTTTTTTTTTTTTTTTTTTTACGCCTTGTAAGATTTAAGGCGTTCGCTTTTCTTGTATTTGCCTAGAAAGGTCGTGACCGTAAGCTCCATTACATTCAGGTCAAATAGTATACTGTCGTATATATATATATATATAAATTCATATAAATAATAAAGTTTTTTATTATAATCTAGATTTTTTTTTATTATTCTTTTAATAATAGTCATTGTTACTATGATATATATTCATTAAATAACAACAAAAAAAGTATTTTAATGCTCCAATTATTTCTTTTTTCTTCATTTTTTTTTTTTTAATATTTATCATCCAAAAAGTAAAAAGAAAATAAATGTTTAAATGAGAGAGAGAGAGAGAGAAATAAAAATCTTGACAGGCGTATAATTCTTATAGTAGAGTCGGATATTTTGCTTGTCTAATCGTGTGTTGGGTGAACAAAGCTCTCTCTCTCTCTCTCTCTCTCTCTCTCTCTCTCTCTCTCTCTCTCTCTCTCTCTCTGTAGCTAGCTAGCTATATAGTTGTGTTTACGATGATGCTAAAGTTTTCTGCTCTACTGGAGCTCGCTCACAGAACACAGAGAGTATATAAGCTGATAAAGCACTCATTATTCTTATTGTAGTGCTTATCTGTGAGTGCGAGAGAGACACGCCCCTCTGGGAAGTAGAAAAACCTCGGTATAAAATTGCAAGTGGCGTGAACCAGAATCCATCATCCCCTAGGCAGCAAAAGTTAGAATATTACAAACTACCACCCTATACCCCTACCTCGTATATGTAAAGCCCTAGCCTTATGAGGTGCCATCAACTTTTTTTTTTTCCGAGAGAAAAATCCTTGCTATATATAGTATACATGTAACGGTGTGAGAAAGAAAAAAAAAAAAAAAAAGAAAAGATTTTTACATAATAAAAATGAGCTTGAATTGCCTGTTAGTAAATGTCATTTTTTTTTTCTTCTTCTTCTTCCATATACTCACTTGATGTATAAAGTTTAGACAAGAACCCTAAGGTGATTTGCTTGAGCTCTCTTAAAATATGGGTGCCTCTTTACCTTACACAAGCAGGCAGCCACTTTTCTCCTAAAGTCTTGTTTTCTTCAACCCTCACTTACTTTGATAGCACGCGAGCAAGTAAACGATGCCCACCCTCTCACCTAGTAATAAGTACCGGCCAAAAGTAAAGCCGCCCGAAATGATGGATGCCTGATTGTGCATATCGGATGCTTGTCACTCGATTGACGTGGATTTGCTGTAGACGAAGATAAAACGACGCCGGGAAAAATATGAAAAATAAGGAAGAAAAAAAAATGTAGGGGAGAAAAAAAATATATAAGGGGGTTATGAACTATAAAAAAATAAGGATATATTTTGTAGTAAATCGGAAGCTATATTATGATGAGGGGGTTTGAATTGAAGATGTTTTTATAAATGAGAATAACTTGATAAAATTGTGATTATAATTGTGGAGCTCGTTGCATGTTACCGCCTTGTGATAAATATGTCTTTGATTTGTTGCTATAATGAAGCAGTTTCTCTCTAGATGATTGTTATAATGATGTTCGTTCATCATACCACGGAGAACAATTAACAAACTAAAAAGTAAAATAACAAATCAACTATATATTATTATATAGAAAGAAAGAAAAAAAGAAGATTCCCTGCTGTTTTTTATTATTATTTCTTCAAACTTATATTTTTTTTACAATCTTTAATAATCATTGCAATCCATATATATTTTATTTCCTTTATTAAAACATAATTATATTTTATGTGCGTGTAAACTTTTTTCTTTTTAAAGAAAATTTAACCCTAATAATAATATCCAAATATTTCTTTTCATTTTATTTTTCCGTGGGAGAATTAATTTTTATTTTATTTTTGTATAAAATCTGTAAATATCTCGTAGTTTTTTCATCTCAAAGGTGTGATTTTATTGCTTTTGCTTTAAAAAAAAAAGAAAAAGAAAAAAACAGCATCTTGTTGATTATTTTATGGTCCACTTTCTATAACTCTAAAACGATGAGCTACTATATATGTTCTTGAAAATAAAAAAAAGTTTAAAAAAATCCATGGGAATATTTTTTTCATAAAAGACTTGAAGGTAAAAAAAAAAATAAAAATTCTAGAACGGCAGATATAATTGACTTTAATAATCATAACATATTTTAACTTTTAGAGTTTAAATATCTTATATTATAATATAATATATAGATATGAATGTTAATTAAGTTAAAAGAAAATCCAACATTTTTGATGAAGTCGTATTTTAAAATATTATAACTAAAAACAAAAGATTTTTATTTTCATATCGTTTGCATTGTATGGTTTTTGGCACAAACATCATACATCACAAAGAAGAAGCAAAGTAGTCGAGAGGGAAATATGATTGTGTTTTTGTTCTTCCTCAAGGCTGATGATATTTCATACAATTGTAAGTGACCAGAGCCTCTTGGTCACATAGAGCTTTAGTATTTACGTCTCGTTCCATCACAAAAATATATATAATATGACGTCACTTTTTTTTATGCCAAACCTTAATAACAACAAAACCAAAATATATATTTTTATCCATTTCTTAAATATATTTTGGCAAAACTATTCTGATATGTAACAAGGACGCTTGCAAGTAAAGCTCTCTTCTTATGTTTAGCAGTGGTAAACTTAGATTGCGTGTAACCCTGAAGCGATATTTTACTGGTAATAATCAGACTGCTTCTTTTTTTTTTTTTTTTTTTTTTCTTTCCAATCTTTACTAAAAACTCGCGGGAGCTACTAATATAAAAATTTTCTACTCTTCGTATATTTATATATATACATATATATATAAAGTCAGTGGTCTGTTGGTGTATAGTAATATTCCCTGGAGCAAGGTGGAGGGCTGACTGGACAGACTATATAGACTCTGCACGCGATCTCTCTCTCTCTCTCTCTCTCTCTCTCTCTCTCTCTCTCTCTCTCTCTCTCTCTCTCTCTCTCTCTCTCTCTCTCTCTCTCTCTCTCTCAGAGTAACCTCTTGAGCTTCAGGAGCATGAGAATCGCACTATACACGCGCGTTACACACAACATATATATATATATATATATATATATATATATATATATATATATATATATATATATATATATATATATATATACAACAGGAATGTAACCACTTTACTATTATATACCTTGATTACTTATTCAGGTATCTCTATATTTTCATAAACTTCTAAGAAATTTTTAATATGTAGATTTATGTTTAAATTTTTTTTTTGTCTTTAATAATATTAAAAAATATATTATTATGTAATTGTCTATTGTAATATTATTTTATATATAAAGTAGTACAATGCACTCATAAATCATTGTGATGTATGGATTTTTATATACTTTACTTTTTCTTATAATATTTTATTATTATTATTATTTCATTCTTATATGCATGTTTTAAGTCCTTGAAAATTATTGCAAGTCAGCTATACACTGTGACTCATTTCTTTCTCTGCTGCTTATAATATCTTTCTTTTTTTATTCATATCATATAAATTCAACTTTTACAATTGCATATTTTGCCTCTTATTAAATCAATAATACTTTTATTATTCAAAATATTTTAATGTCTAAGTTATATATGTATATACAACTTTTTTTTATTTTCCTTAAAAAACTTTTTATTTAAATAAATGATAATGACTTTTGTATACATAATTATATATTATATATATTTTAATTCTTTATTCAGAAATACTCAGAATATAATTTTTTTTGATGTGTATAATTTAAATAATAAAATAATTTTTAGAGAGCTCTCTTTTTTATGTATTTCTATCTCTTTTATTTCTTTCTCTCTTTTTTTTTTATTTTTTTTAGGTAATGTTATAAGTAAAAGTTGTCAGAAAAAAAAAGTTTTTTTTTTCTTCCAAAAGTTTTCATATTTAATAAGACGTTGATGAGATGCAAATTTTTTGGATTCTACAATTTAAATGTTGCGTGATGTGTCTGGAGGTTTCTTTCTTCTCTTCCTTCTTTCTTTTTTCTTTTTTATTTTTTTCTTGTGATGTCTGTTATTGTTGATGATGAGTGACATGTGAGCCAACTTGATTGTTCCTCCAAGTCAGGAGACTTCAATGTGCGCGCGCGTTGCAATTCTCCTGCAGATATGTACAGGAAATTAAAGTTTGTTTGTTTAATGGAGAACTTCGGGTCAAAAGTCATGGCGTTCAAATTTGTAATAATAATTTAGTGCAACAAGAGCTCGAATATTTTGTAATAATTATGATATGGCCCAATTTCAGCAATATATGTTCATTACAGCATAATTAATGCTGTACTACATAATAACAACAGCATAAATATTATGTTGTATATTTATATATAGCATACTTATGTATACGGTTTCAATATAGCAACATTAATGATATAACTGCAGCATTAAGTTCTTCTTTCTGTATGAAATTTAAAGAAATTTATAAAGAGAAGAAATTGTTGGTCCACAAATGCGTAAAAAAATGAAAGGCAGTATAAACTCAATTAAATTAAATCGTATGTGATTCCAGAAAATTACTATTTCAACTTAAATAGCGAACCTATTCTATTATGTTTTAACTTTTATATAATGATGTATTATAGATTTTATTTCAAAACGAAAAAAACAATAATATATTATAATAGAAATTAAGGTGGAAATCCAAAACTATGGCAATCAACCTAAAATAATAATAAAAAAATACATCATAGAGATGGAATATAATTTAACATTACATTTTACCCAACCCAAACTAATTCAAAACAATAAAATACCATTGCAACATTAAAAAAAAAAAAAAAAAAAAAAAAAAAAAAATCGCCCCTCCCAAAATAGTTTTCAAGGATCCGCCCTTGTTTTGTTCATATACATCATATTATATATATTTTAACAGAAAGTTACTTATACATTATAACTGCATTTAAAGTTCATATTTGATAATATAAAATAATTACATATATTTATTTCGCGGTTGTAATTTCTTTAATTGTTTTATAATAAGAGTTTGTATAAGTAAATAAATTGTTGATAAAGTTACTATGGTTACAGTGTTGCAGTAAAAAGTTCAAAAGACCCAAAGTATACAAAACATAAACAGTATAAGTACAATACATACAATGCTTGTTGACCCGAGTCTGAAATATAGTCACATTTATGTCGCTCTTTCTTCCGGCATTTACAATAGTTTTGCAAAATATATGGCTATGTACTTCATAAATACAAAACTTCATATATAAAGTGAGAATATATTTCCGTTATATAAAGTAATATTTATATATAAACTTTTTATCAGATGCATTGTAATAATTTATACGTCATTCTGTGTAAAAATGCAGGATAATGCAGAAGAAAAAAAAAAAAAAAAAAAAAGCGTTGAGTTTAAACCAAAAATATATTTTTATAGACTGAACAAATCAAATAAATTTGACAGTCTATAGAAAGAATTTTGTCTGCTACATTTTTCACACGATTTGAAATCTTTTTATATAAAAATTGTTTCAAACTATTTATGATATATATATATATATTATAAATCTCACTTTTTTAAGAGATGTTAACTATATCCCGCTATAAAGAAAGAAAGGTATGGATTATTATTATTATTTATAGAGTTAGAGATTTAAGTTACAATGTTGCATCTTTTTTTTTTTTTTTTTTTTTTTTTTTTTTTTTTTTTTTTTGATAGTATGATGGTTCCGCTCGGTTGCTATACGTATAGTGTTGTGTCCCAAGTGAACGTAGTGAGACCCTGAGCTATAGCAAAGGTCATATACACAGTACAGCATCCCAAGTTGCAGCATCATTCAGATTGAGGAGAAGAAGAAGGAAGGTTATCGACCTAGTATCAAGCGGAGCGTGACCACCCACCCCACATTATATACAGATAATAATATTAAAGTAAAAAAAAAAATTATTATTATATAAAGATTGCTAGATCTAATTTAAAGAAGACGAAGGAAAAAAAAAAATGATATCAGTTGGTGGTTATTGCGTCAGTGCAGTTGTAATAAAGTTGTGTGAGCTGCTTTAGCTGGCCATGTTAGGGAGAAAGAGAGAGAGAGAGAATAATGCAACTGGTAACAGCTGTACCAGCCCTTACTTTCCCTTTCGCTTTATGTTATAAGAAAGAAGTTATTACATCACTCACACCCTAGCCATAGCTAACTCTACTTTCTTACTGTCTAAAATCACACTTTGATAATAGCAGCCAGAGAAATGTAACAAAAATTTTGCAACGTCTTTTTGAAACTCAAGAAATTACATTTTAAAACTTATAATAGTTTTCTCAAATAAAAAAAAAATATATATATATATTTAATTTTTTTTATTATTATTATTATTATTTTTAATGGATTTACAAATTTAAATATACATTAAATATTTAATCCGGATTTTTGTTTATAAGGTAATAAAAAATATATATAATGTATGTACATTTTGACGAGAGAGAGAGAGCTCATTAGGCGATAGTTGATTGTTTTATGTGTATTTTATGTTTAGCACCAAATTTTTATTAGGACGTTAATGTGTTGCCCATGTTGACGCCTACTGCTAAAATATCGCAGACGATGTGTGGCAAGAACGGGGCAAGTGAATAAGAAAGAAGTTTTGTCATGTAACATCGGCTGCAGATCTCACAAAAACCAGCTATACACCGCGCGAGCGAGCGAGCGAGCTAAACTAAACTAAACCTGAAATTCAAGCATTAAAAAAAAAAAAAAAAAAAGTTCAAAACTCTTCAAGGACTTGCTAATAAATTTTTAAGACCACTAAGAAGTCTCCAGTATATATAGGTATCATAAAATTGGTCTAAATTTTTAGTTTCATTAATATAACTTCCTATATAATATAGTTTTTATTTAAATATGCATTATAAAATAAAAAATAAAACATGGACAGGTATCTCTAAAAAAAATTGTTATAAGGAAATAGTTATGAAAAATTAATTTATTAATAAAGTTTATAGTGACGCACTATTTTTATTTATTTATTTTAATATTATTTTTTTTTATGAATAGTGATGATATTATTATATTCTCGGAAATTCCTACATATAGTGATAAAAATCTGTATACAAGCTGCTGTTTGTGCTGCAGTAATTTATGTGAAAGTATAGAAGGCCATCAATGCGACAGTATTATTTATTATGTTAACAGCACAGAGATAATATAGTTGATGTAGCGTCTTACGTCAATCGTTGCCGGGTTGACAATCTTAATAACTTAATATATAATGAAAACAATTATTATGAAGCCAAATATGACTCATTAAATTGCATGAGCATTACGTATAGAAGCTATATATATATATATATATATATATATATATATATATATATATATATATATATATATATATATATATATATATATATATATATATATAATGAGAGAGAGAGAGCTCTTATTGTTCTATACCATCAAAATCACCTGTTGAAATTTACGTGCCGTAATGAAGTCCATTCAATGAATGAAAAATTGTCGAGTTGCAATTGAACTAATTGTTATTAACTTTTAACTCTAAATTTAAGACCATTATATAAGATAGTATAATGGGAAAAGAATACTGAATTAGCTATATAAATAAGTATATATATAGGGTAATTTGAATTCAGTTTACGTTAATATACAGTATAGCGGTATAGAATGGAGCTATATATTATACTATAGGATTTTCTGATAAAAAAAAATGTTTGTTGCACCTATCTATTGCTATACAGTGATACTTGTAAGGGATAATTTGTGGATAATATTAACTTTTATAATAAACAAAGAACAGATTAAATATGTTGTCTCAACTATGCTGTACAGCAAAGTTACTTTTCACCACTACATAAATAAAGCTCTATTGCAAGGGCACTCTATTTTACAACATAATATACTACATAGCAGTAGATTTTTAGCAACACAATATTATGTTTTAAAAGCAAAATAAATATCTTGTGCAGCAGAATTTGAGAGATTTTCTTTTCTTCGTCCAGTGGATTGTTGAGCGGAAAGCCTATTTACGAAGCTTGCAGGCGCTTGTCGTTTCTCTTGACACGTAATAAAGGAACAGTTTTCACAATGGTCATAGAATTCAATGAACATATTTAATCTACATTATTATTTTGGTCACTTTGTTGGTATAGTTATAAATTTACATGTACAAAATTATATTTATTTACCAAATAATATGTTCACCTTGTAGAACTCTACGCTGTCTTGAATGTATTGGTTCAGATATATATAGGGCATGTCATTGCACCTATTGCCTATTTGTTTTGTAATTAAGATATTATTTTATTTATTTGTATTATAATTAAAATTAGTATATTTTGAAATGCACAGTGTCTAATGAAGTGTTCTCCATTGTATGTTATAGGTCGGATGAAGAGGACGCCAGTGGGAGCAAATATACTCGGATGGAGGAGGAAAGCATTCAGGACAAGGAGCGTTTCGCGAGGTAAGCATCAACTTCGCGATGCAACTTTTCATGTGTTTGTTCTCTTTCTTTTCTTTGTATAAGCACTGCTCATGTTGTTACACTGCAAACATCGTGAGCCATTGTTCTGCTTAACTTCACTTTTTTTTTTTTTTTTTTTTTTTTTCTTCTTTCTCTTTTCTTTTTGCTCGATATTCGAGTAGTCATCTTGATTCGCATTCCAGTAACAACAACTCGCAACTTAGAATAAAAAAAAGTAACGACGAGCTTTAGTTGCGGTGGTCTCATTCTCTCTCTCTCTCTCTCTCTCTCTCTCTCTTTCTCTTTCTCTCTCTCTCTCGCAAGGTGCAGTGTCGAAGGTCAGTGAGGGAACAACCGGCCTGGCCAGCTCTTTATAAATAAGCCAGTTTTTTTTTTTTTTTTTTTTTTTTTTCATTCTGTGTCTTAAAAAAACACTACACAGAATAATGTTGGTTTGGCTAGACATGGTGCTCTTTTTTTTAAAGCAGCAGACGACACGGGACATTAGGCGACTCTTCACACCTCGTTTGACATTACATGCGACCTTGTTGCGACCTAAACATGCGTCTTATTTGAATACTTTTCTCTCTCTCTCTCTCTCGATACAGTAACGACTACCTCATAGTGTCACACCTTTTTAATTCTTGTTTTTTATATACCGTATTTTGCTACCTTGTTATGTAGTCAAATATTCCAACATTTTTATAGTGTATAGCTAATAAATTTTAGTTTTTTTTTTTTTTTTTTTTTTTGTATAATTTAAAAAATATATATATTTTTTACAGTTTTAGTTATATACCTGTGGATTCTTATCAATGTTTTACTTTTCTTAACTTGAATATGATTATTTCATTCTTTTTTTTTTTCTCGTTTGTTTTTCCACAATGAAACACTCAAAACCACACCTTTATTCTTTTGTTTATTCTTCTATAACATTATATATATTTTTATTATTAATATTAAAAAACAGAGAGAGAGAGAGAGAGAGAGACTTCCGGTGATGAATCTTGATTATAATAATATATAGAAATGAGAGTGCCAGACAACATTTAGGCACGTTATATACCTTTACCTACGTAATCATGTGTTATGCGTATAGGTAGCGGGAAGTATATATAATAATAATATACGCATAGGTTACGTATATCTTATATATGTGTGGTTGTTTTTGTGGTAAAGGGCTTGGCCAGCCTGACTAAAAAGATGTGTCGTACATACATAAGTAGCTAAGAACCACAGGTATATATATATATATATATATATATATATATATATATATATATATATATATATATATATATATATATATGCACAAGCAGTATGTACATAGAACAATGCCTTGACATAACCATGCTTTTGCTTACGTATATCAAGTAAAATAGATGGATGATAGTCTCTCTCTTGGTAAAAAAAAAAAAAAAAACATGGAGAAGATAGATGAGCTTGTATAGTTTGTGTGTCTAATATGGGTCTACTACTATACAGTATATAGTAATATATTCAGTTAGTATTATATTATACACAATATGCTTCATGATCGAGCTTTATATATTTATAAAATAATATTATATTATGCACTTTTTTTATGCAGTTGCAAAGAAAAATCAATAACTTTTATTATATATTTATAATCGCGTGATCTTGTATAATATAAAATATATATAAATATATAAAAATGTATAATATTTTTCAATATTTTATATATATATATATATATATATGAAACTGGATACAGTATTAAAATAAAAAAAATTAAGTACCTCTGTAATAAAAATAGTACTTTTTTTTTGTATATTGAATATTTAATAAAATATTTATATATATGTATTGGAATTCTTGGAATAATTTCTGTTACTAAGTCATAAAAGAAAAGGAAAAAACAGTTTTTTGTTGTTGTTGCATAAATAAAACTAAAACTGAAAGAGTGCACGAATGCATTAATTTGCATTGTTGTGAGTTATGATTTTGACATTGTCTTGTTGTATATAATATAAGATTGAGTTACCCATGCTCGCGGTCAGCTCTTTATATATATATAGTGTGATTAAATCAGGTATTCCCGTGGGAAAAAAATAAATAAATTGCAAAAGTTGTTGCTTTATTATTAGCACGTGTCATCTGGTTATTATATTATACACCTATAGCTCCCACTCAGGATTATAATATCGTCACTTAGTTAATTGCATGCTACCATATAGTAACGGGTTTCATGTTCAAGTATAGAAGAAGCTATTGCTGCTGATGATATTGCCTGGAGCAAAATAATTATTATTATTGAATATTCAATCTTGTGAACACTGATATTTTATAGCCGCAATACTGTTTTTTTAATAACACTCTAAAAATGTATGTATTAAGATCATAAAAAATTAATTTTGTTTTCACTTCTAAAAAGTTTTATGATACAAATTTTTTTTCTTAAGCAAAATTAGGGATTATTAATTTTTATTTTAGCTTAAAGCTTAATTTTGCTTAATAGTTAAACAATTTTTGAATAGTTTTAATTTTTTTATGTTTTTTCACATAATATTTTTAAAAAAGAGACGACTTCATGTTTACTTCTTAACAGTATAACCTACTTAATTTTTTTATTATTTTTATTGCTATTACTGTTTATACTTCTTATGGCTAAATTGAGTTGTGTATATTCTTAGAATTAAATGTATAAAATGAAACTGTGGGAACGTAAAGCTGTAAAAGGAGCAGGAGGAGAAAGATGGTCCATTGCAAGTGCATTTTAGGGTGCACAAATAATCGCGAGGTAGCCAGCGTGAGTATTGGTGTGAGGTGGCGTGCGGGCGGTGCCGTATCGTGATGCATTTAGCTCGGTATTTTTCACGCTCTTTCTCTCTCACTTACTGCCACGCGGGTAGGCGCACGCGGGGGCGGAAACACACCTCACCTCACCTCGTGTGGCCCGTACACATTACATACATATACAACACAATACAAAAACAAAGATCTATCAGTAGTAAAGTAAGTAAAAATAAATATAAGTGCAGTAAGAAGCGTTTTCTTCTTATTGTTGTGATCGTGACTTTAATCCCCCCTACTTCTTCTTCTCCAAGTTTCATATTATATACAAAGAAAGTGGGGGCGTAGGTATATAGAGTGTACTCGGCTGTTCCCACGCCAAAGAAACTGACTTCTCTTGCTATTGCGGAATTGCGGTGCGGTGTAAACGGCGACGAGCCTAAGGGACAAGCACCTGAGGCGAACGGCTACTCAGTTTGCCCAAACTATACCTGAGTCACATGCACACACACAAACGTCAAAACAAAACAAAAGTTAATAACAATTATTTAGTATTATTATTGTGTTTGTCTTAAGGCCATACGACCCAGTTAATGATTAAGATTTTGTTGTTCCTCGTATAGTGAACATTGATAATGATATGAGATAATAGTTCAAAGTGACAGCGGCAGACGAGGGGGGGGGGGGGAATTAGCCAAACAATGTGATAATTGGACTCGATTGTTAAAGGTAGTTACACATAAACTGCATGAAAGCGTGGGAACGAATAAAAACAGCAATCAGGGAGGGCATTATTGGCTGTATTATTATAAGTAAGCTTTGGTTGCATGGGTCGCTAGGTGCATGTGGCTATTGCTGCTTGGCGTTTGGCCCAATTGGCTTCAGCGTAGTTATTACATCGGTGAACACACGGTACGGGGGTAAGCAGGCCTATTAGGGTGCGAGAGAGAGAGAGAGGACAGCAAAGTAAACGTGGACTCGTCATTTGTGGCGGCAAAGGCAGCGGCTTGTTGGCTGCAGATCCAGTAGTTATTGATTAGGATGAGCAGGAAAATAATGTCGGGTGATGAGGCCTGATGACCCTTCATTGGCGGCGCCCTCTGGCGTTCACTGTACGGATGCGGACGTTTTTTTTTTTTTTTTTTTTTTTTTTTTTCTCTCGTTGGCAATATTGTGACGCGCTCGCTCAACAAATTAAATTGACTATAGCTCTCCTTTTTTCTTTTTCAAACTAAACGTAAAGCTCACCGTCTCTTTCTCAAATTATTTTTTTATATGCCAATCAATATAACTTTACGTTGAAATTTTGCCAAAGAGATATTAAATAAAATTAATTGAATTTTATGTATTATACCATAAAAAAAGAAAGAATAAGAAATGGTTTAAGTAAACAGTAATTTCATTTTAGTTTTTATATCATTCTCTGCCATAAATATCACAGGGTGTTACAGAAATATATTCTAAAATAATTTAGTGTGTTCATCGAGTTTTTTTTTTTTTTTTTTTTTTTTTTTTTTTTTTTTTTTTTTAAATTTCTTGGAATTAATTTTATAATTTTGCTATAAATATAAAAAGTATTTTTCAAGTATTATAAAGTTTTATTCTATATCGTAGAATTTCATTACCCTTCTATAGTTTTTTTTTTTTTTTTTCTGTTACAATATAACGTCCGATAAACGTAAAATAAAAAAAAAGTAATATAATAAAAAAAATATAAAAAAAGTTGTGTATATTATTATACCTGGTACTGTTGCTCGACATCGCGCGCTAAGAGTTATGGTACAATACTACTGTGAGCAGCCTGCTGCTTTTATTATGTCGGAACGGGCGGGCGGGCGGCGGTAGTGTTGGGGCCGGTATATCGATTAGCCGTGGTACGTACGCGGCACGCGATCTTCTTATACATATTATATATATATATATATATATATATATATATATATTACATACACTATATACTCTCGTTGAAGTTAAGGGAAAAAAAAAAACGGTGGTAGAAGTAGTATAAACCGGCCGCCGGCGCTAAAACTCTCTGACTGTTGCCTATACCGGCCCTCGGGGACAGAAACAGAAATTTAGTGGGAAAACGAGAATAAGATTGCAGCTAAGGCAGACCCGCATAAAGATATTTTTATCCAAACGTACCAACTGTTATCAACGCAGAACAACAGCTCTGGCGAGAACCATTTTTCTCCTCGCACTTTTTTTTTCCTTCTTTTCTTTTCTCTCAACTTTTTTTTTTTTTTATATATAATATATATTTTCCCCCCTTAATCGCTCACAATGTAGGGCCAGAGAGAGAGAGAGAGTTCCTTTTCTTTTGACTGAAATGCAGTCTTACTTACGTCTTCATTATATATAGAGCACAACACAACGTAAGGTTTAGATTTAAATTTGATTACATCTTTCTTTTTTTTTATATATATTAAAAAATAAAAAAATAATAATACAAAAGATTACCTGTGAGTGATAATAAACCTTTGATAATAATCATAAGTTTTTTTATTATTATTATTAATATAAAAAATAATTTTTTATTATAATAAATGTGTGTGATATTCAACTTTTTTGTATATTTAAAATAACAATTTTATGTTAAAAAAAATATTATAATGGTCTAGTAAAGAGCAAAAAGAAGAGGGAGAGACATAATTTGAATACGTAACATCAAGGTAGAGAGAGCTAGGGTTCCACCCCTAACTTCACTTTTATATTTCAACATTTATTTTCCCTTCATACTGGTCGTACATTTGTTACAAAGCCATCAAAAAAGCTTTCTGAATTAATTTTTTATTATTTAAGGGCTACATATAAGCAGTTCCTTAAAAAAAAAAAAAAAAAAAAAAAAAGAAAAGCTTTATAATATATAAGTATTCTGACTTATTTTTAATTTATGAAAAGTTTTAGGACATAGTTTTTAGATTATAAGTTTATAACTGTAAACATTTGATGTTGCGTTTTTTTTTTTTTTTTTTTTTTTTTTTTTTTTTTTTTTTTTTTTAATGTTAGAAACATTTGTCACTCTCGCATCATTTTGTATCAAAAATACATTGCAATCAATAAATAATATAAATGGAGGTGCTATGTTTTTATAATCTTCCACACCGCGGTATAGATAAATATAAAGTTTCCTCACTCGACCTTCGATTATCAACCAAAAAAAAAAAAAAAAAGACACAAATAACTTAAATTGATGACTTCTCAGTTTTTAAAAAACTTTCTTACATTTATCTTACATTTATATATTTAAAGGTCAATATTCTTCAATTTTTTTTTCTTCTTCGTCTTCTTCTTTCTTTTTGTCTCTTCCTTTTTTTTTATTGAATGTAGTTATTATATTATTTGTGGTTGCGCTTGCACAAAATCAGTAAGATTCAAAGTCTACATTGTCATTTTTATTACAATTCTATCTATTATTTCTATAATCTTATATATATATATATTATGTAAGCATATATACCACATTTTATAAATGTACAGCCACTGCATAAAATTGTACTTACTATTGCCTTATACTATTTGTATTTTGTGGTAAAAATATCGTGTTTTTATTGTGACAGTGATATTTTTACCACTGTCTCTACATATAAGACTTAAAGTTAACATGTAAATCAGGCTGTCTATACGCACATATTACAGTATATCATTATGATGTACTAGTTCACACAATTTTAATAGTATATTCTACCCAAATCCAAGTGAGTGCTTTTCTCAGAAGAATAACACTGAAAATTTAACGTCCAGTTTTTGAATAGTAAAATAATTATATTATTACACATGTGTGTACTGTACACGTTTTCTCCATAAAACAATAATAATAAAATTTTACATCGCTTTCTGTATACTCTGTGTCAGATTGATGAGCGGAAAGCCTACCTGTGATAGTTGCAGGCGCAATCACAAATTCAATTTCCTAATGGCAACTTTGTGTTTCTTTGTATGTTGTATATTTATATATTTTTTTATATTGTCCACTTTTCGTAAATGACATAATTACCTTGCGTTTGTGTCCGTGTGTCTAACTGTAGGGAGAACCATTGCGAGATTGAGCGACGGAGGCGCAACAAGATGACGGCATACATCACAGAGCTGAGTGATATGGTACCCACGTGCAGTGCTCTGGCACGCAAGCCGGACAAACTGACCATTCTTCGCATGGCTGTGGCTCACATGAAGGCACTCAGAGGTGAGTACTGTACACCACGTATCTATTTAACTTAATTTAAATCTAATCAACGCCACTCATCAGATTGTTTTGCACCAAAGAAAAAAACTAAACTTTAATGAATTAAAATATCAAGAAATATATCCTTTCATTCCAAATATACTTAAAATTCAATAATATATGATCATAATGTTATGCAAATAGAGAAAAATTACATCCAGTATAAAGAATTAAATAAATGACTTTATTAACATGACTAGGGGGGGGGGGGGGGGTATTGTATTGTTTTCCACATCGATAAGTATGGGAAAAGAAAAAAAAAGCTTAAAATAAATTCAATGTAATTAAGTTGCTATAAAGTAGAAATCCATTTCCATTTAATATATTTATAGAGCAGTTAAAAAAGTCTTAATTATAAATTTTATTTTATTACATTGTAAAATATTGCTCAATTAGCGTCTAACAATGAACATTTATTTCTCTTTATTTGTTACTATAACATATTATATATCCATCCTATATAAAGTATGATCCTTTTATACGTAAAACACTTAAATTGTTTTACTTTATCTTCAAGTAATTAATTAAGATTTTTGAGAATAGTTTATATTTCTTTTGTATAAATTCTTTTATTTTTTTCGTGCAAAACAATTTTTTTTTTAATTAAAAATAAATTGCATGGAATACAAAATTATGTGAATATTTATACCAAAGTTTAAACAAAAAATTAAAATTATTTACCTCGTGTTCTTGTCAGTCACATCTCTCGTTTTCTATAATTATACGTAATAATTATAATTTACTTAATATATACATTTTTATGACATTTCATATTTTTATTATTTGCCCTTCAGTTATATGTTTTAAAGAAAATATATTATACATAAGGAAAAGTGAATAATAAATATATAAAAAATTTAAGTGGAAAGTTAAGTTTGAAAAAAAGGAAAAAAGTTGTTCCCACAAAGTATCAGGTGTTGGGATGTTAAAACTAAACAGAAAATTTAATCCTGGCAAGTTGGAATAAACTTTTTGTATGTGTAGCGAAAACCTTTTTTTTTCTCTCTCTCTCTCTCTCTTTCTCTCTCACTTTTTGGGTCCCCACAATGTTGGTACTGTACTGAACTTAGAAACTCTCTCTCTCTCTCTAATGCACGAAGCTCAGCTTGAAATCCTGCTCTTCCTTCGTATTTTATAAACTTTTTTTAACACTATTAAATTTGTGAAGACAGCAAAGCACATTGTGTACGTACAATTTCAGAAAAAGAAAAAAAAAAGCGTATATAATTGAATTAAAAAAATAAATTATTATGCTGTAGAAGCTCGAGTATAATTTTTTTAAACTAATTTTATATATTTTTTCACTTCATAAATAATTTTACAAAAGGTGTTATGAATTTATAATTAGATATATAAGTATTATTAAATAGGAATTCAATACGATTTATACTTTGTTGCGGTGAAAGCGTGAAACTCATATTGTTCATGAAGACTGGTAATATATAAAAGTTGCGGGAGTTGCTCCTGTTTGTCAGCATGATGTGGCATATTAACTTCTTTTTTTTTTTAAACCAGTTTATTAAATTATGAGACATTATATATAAATACAGTTCCGTCTTTATCTCTCTTACAAGATTACTTTCAAGTCATCTATATTATTAATAATATATTTATATAAAACGTATATCAGTAATAAAAAAAAAAGTGCTCTTTGACTTTTTAACATGGCCCGTCCATTTAGTTGTATAACATAAAAGTGGTTCATAATGTTATACTGCATGGTGATTACGTTTTACATGAAAAATAAGTCTTCGGCTTTGATTTTATATACATATATGTGTGTATATATATATATATATATATATATCGATATTGGAGACTTGTAAAACAGGATTGAGAATATCAAATATATACATATTATACATCAAACATCGCCATATATATAAAATTAAAGAACTTACCGTGCATGGAAAGAAATTTATATACTGAAGAAAAAAAAATCAATTTCAATACAGTTAGATGATTTTTGATTGGCAAATACTATGTTTCTGTGTGTATATGTATGTATGTTATATATATGTCACAATTCCCAAAGTTATAGACTATATACCATGATATCAGCTCTCTGTAGTTTTTTTTTTTTTTTTCTGTTTTCTGCTACGTGTTATAAAATATTATATATCGCTGTCATGTGTCAAGGGATTAGCTTTTGCTATATAATTTCATATATATACTGTATATATATATATATATATATATATATATATATATATATATATATATATATATATAATGAAATTTTTTATTTTATTATTATTATATTTTGTTGTTGATATGATACACCAATATGGATTATTGTTATTATTATGTAACAACCTATTTTGTACACGTTTATCCTATATGTCAACATATATATTTAAACTGTGTATACACCATAGTATAAAATCATAATAATAATCGTTTACATTGTTATGATTATTATAGTATGTGTGTAGGACATTAACGAGAGAGGTATATTGTTGTTATTTTTGTTTTATTATAAAACACAGTGTATGTACTGTATGTGTTGACATTGATCCCCCATGCAAATGAATCTTTATTCATTATACATGAGATAAATGGTATATTATATACTATATATGTACTGTATGTATGCGTATACATATACATGTATGTATAATAATAGCCACGTGTGTACTTTATGGTTAAAATGTATAATATCAGGTACTACATACTCTCTCTCTCTCTCTCTCTCTCTCTCTCTCTCTACATACATGTCACTCGGCGTGGTAGAATAAATTTGGTTATAGATAGCATATGTCACCCTATCATGTAATATACCATCGCTTTTTATATATTAGTTAAAAAATAGACTTTTTTTTTTTTTTTTTTTTTTTTTTAGGATGAGAAAAAAAAAAGTAGATTGTAAGATGGATGGGTGTTGCGGAAAATGGGTTGGTAGAGGTTCATTATCTCGTACGCCTGTCTTCACGTGTGGATGCTTGCTGATTGGAGACTTCTGCTAGGCGGAAATGTTGTAATGTTCGCCTTATATACCTCCTTGCCTTTTTGGATATACCCCCAGCCCCAGCCCGCTACCCTCTATATATATATAGCTAAGCGAAGATCTCTTTGCGCTAAGGAATTTTTCTCCCTGATTGCAACTATCACTCCCTCTTTTTTTATTCCTTTCTTCACTTCTCGTTTAATTTTTTTTTTTTTAACTCTCACATCAAAAGATGTATTGACTTAGTGCCAACTGAAATAGAAAATTTACATTTCTTTTTTATATGCTGAAATAAAATTTAGATAATATAACCTTATATATATCTATCATATAAAGTTTTTACAATTTAATATAATACAAAAAAGTTTACTATATCATAATGTATAGAGACTATTTTGATATACATTTCTTGAATTTTTCATTTGTCTTTTATTTTGGTTGATAATCAGTGTAAAAGACTGAAGGTACATAGGATGGGATTAGTGTATCTTACTTACGTGCTACAATGAAACTAGTTGCGATTGTTGCAAGTAAAGTGAGGGTGGTACAGTATAGAGCAAGGA
>OX439131.1:2417808-2577808 GCA_949318235.1 Ecdyonurus torrentis | reverse complement strand
ATATACATACATATCATATTTGATCATAGCCATATACATACATATATCCATATCATATTTATTCATATAATTACTTTTTCACTAAATTATACTATAAAATATAATTATATAATATTATACAATATAAACTATCAAATTGATAAATTGCAGTTACATGTAACGAAATAAATTTATTGGTCGTGTAAAACCTTGGAAATTTTATAAAATAATTAATACTCATCGAGTCATTGTAATTATTTAATTCTATTTCACAATCTAATCTTTTTACTATCATTTTTTTTCTCATTGTTATAAAAAAAAAATTTAATAACATTTATATTATAATATATAAAAAAATAAATTCATATTTTATTTATAATATATTTTATTAAATCCATCAAGGTCTATTATTTTATAATATTTATATTTTTATAATGTGAAATCACAAAGTATATTTGATTAATTTTCATGTAAAAATTAATTCTAACTTGTTTATTACTGTTTCGTTATAAATTTATATTATTTAAATTTTTAATTAAATTAGCAATAAAACGTGAACACGCAAAAAAATTTGAACTTTAATGCGCAAACAGTCATAAAAACCTTGTGAAAATAATGTTAACAATTATGTATGTAACTTTTTTTCTTTTTTTACAACACTTTTTTTTGTAACGTTTTACTATGAATGTTAAAAATTAGAATTATAGTATATTTTCATAGAAATAATTATTTTTATGTTATTATGTATAGTTTTTGAAAGTATATAAATAATATAGGTCTCTTTTATTATTTTTGTATAACATATTAAAATTTATTGCTTATAAGAACATAAATTTATAAATATATTTCCATTTCAATAAATATAAGTACAAAAATATATAGTACTAAAACATAAAGTAAAAATAATAATAAACTTTTAAAATAACTTTATTTTTTTTTGAAAGAGAAGACGTATTGCTAAAAAAAAGTTGATTGCATATTACTTGTGTTTATGAAGTGTATCTAATTTCATATAATATTACTTTTGACAGGATAGTATTAATATATATAGTGCGATGATTTATAAATCATATATATATATATATATATATATATATATATATATATATATATATATATATATATATATATATATATATATTATATATATTATATATATATATATACTGCAGCAGTGATTATATGTACTGGTGACCCTTGGGTTTGTAATGTGACCGCGAGACCATGATGACTTAGGCACGCGTGACCCTCGTATATTGCACGTCTCAAGCTAGTATAACAACTTTTTTTCTCTCTCTGTCTTTATACTTGGTTAATTAAACCTGCTTCACAACAATATTTTGCTCCAGTATATATATATATATATATATATATATATATATATATATATATATATATATATATATATATATATATATATATATATATATATATATATATATTACCAAGTGCGTGAAGTAATCTTCACAATATACTTGCTCCACTGGACTATAATAACAGTGTCATTACAGCACGCGCACGCTGCGACTTTATTTAATAAAATCTAAGAAAAATATTAATCAAAACAGCTGTTTATAAAATGAAAAAAATATAAGAAAAAAAATCGTCGTTTGTTTTATTTATATTAATATGATTTTTTTTTTTTAATAAATATTATTATTAACATTTTTATTTTAAAATAAATTGAAGTAATACACACGTGGAAAAATTCCTAATAATAATAATAGATAATATAAATCCTATGTTAATTGTAACAGGTAAATATTAACTTGGAACAGGTAATGATAATACCTAATTTAGGTCAAACGTACTAGAATAAAGTTGTGTCATCGCATATAAAGATGTCATTTTATCTGCATTAAAGAAACCGTCCAGACCTTACAACATGCCTTTTTAATTTATTAAACACAATAAGGATGTTCAAAAATACAATTATTTTATCCAAAAACCTATAATTTTGACACCCTAAATACGTTTAATCAAATTTTCAGCTTATGCAACCCGCACAACTTTTTCTATTGAATGTGAACAATCCTGACGTCAGAAATGTTCAAAATTTGTGCATTTTTTCCTACTTTACAACTTTTTTCGCGCTCTCTTGCGGGGTTACATTTGAGTAATAGTAAAAATTGAAAATGCTTTTTGGTGTCCCATTTTGTGTTTAATGAATTAAAAAGGCATGTTGTTAGGCCTGGACGTTCACTTTAAATGTCATTGTATTATTAATACCTGCTACAGCTTAATATTTAATTATTGCAATTTAATTAATATATACTGTGTGTGTGTGTGGATATATATATATATATATATATATATATATATATATATATATATATATATATATATATATATATATACATATATATATATATATATATATATTCTTGTAGGTTTTACCACCACTAAAATTCAAATAGTTATGATCGTTTTAGATTGGAGCCTATTTATACGAGGCATTTGCATGATAATAATAATAATAATAATAATTAACGGCTTTTATTGGGCGAAATCAGGCGTACAACCTCTCAATTTAACCCAACTGTTTAACAGTACAGTCAGTTACAATATTTGTTAGTAGCATTAACATATAACGCAAAATTTATTTTTTTAAAAGATTTTTATTGATAATTTTTTAATTGTGATTTAGTAATTTATTTACTGGAATTTTAATTTAAGTCAAATTTCTTTTCACTTAAATTATTTAAATTGAGAATATATATACACTTAATAATTTATTTATATAGAAAACAAAATTTGGTTAGTAATTATGATACACTTATAGTAAATCTTACTGTATACAAATTTAAAGATACTGATTGGAAGCAATAACAATTATTACATAATAAATAAAATAAATAAATCTATTGTTCAGAAGATTACGTATACATAATATAGTACACAACAATTTGGCTGGCAGTTCAAATAATATTGCTCCGCCAAACCGGTTAAATAAATTATAGTATTCTTGGATAATTGTGTTTTAGTAATGATGTTTGTAAACTTCAAATCATGAAAAAAAAAAGTTTTGTTAAATCAAACTATATATATATAACTGAAAAAAACAACAGATAATCTTACCTATATAGTTTTTAAAAAAAAAAAGTGGTTGTTTCTCTTATTTGCATATAGAAATAATGTGCATTTCATTAAGAATACCGTGTGATATACTTAACAGTCGTTAATCTGACAGCATCATGACGTGTAAAGATACAGGAGATTCTGTATAAGCAAAGATGAGGTTAAGATACGTGAGAGAGAGAGAGAGAACATTATAACGTGATCTAATTTACGCACTACATTTTTCACGATTTATATATTCAGCATCTGTTAATTATTTTTGAAATCCTTCCCATGTCAAGATCTTTCGTAACCTTATTAAATTTTTTTATTATTATTATATTCTCATCCTAAGATTTTATATTATAGATTATAAAATATTTTATACATATACATAAAGATAATGTACATATAGCTGTGAGCGGCTGTGAGAGAAAAAAAGTGCTTCAAATTCAAAAATTCTTAATAAATAAATTCGTTTTATGAGTTTTTATTTACTTATTTTTTGTGGTGTCAACAAATAATTGTGGCAACAAGCTTTTCTGACGTTATTTAAAAATATGTTTATGGAACGTCGGGAAATATTTAGGATCGGACATTTATTTATTGATAGTCGAATGTAAACAATTACCAAAGTGTATTTACCTTTTAATAATAATTCATTTTGAGACTACAGTATTTGTTTATAAAAACATTGTTTTTTTAAGGAACTTGTAAAGAAAGCTAGAGAAATTATTTCAAGTTGTACATTGTGTGTAATTGAAATATTGTTTAGTTTCCGTGTTTACAAAAGTTGCTGCTTTATATTTACGTGTACATGAAAATGACAAGCAACTGTGTGTATATTTATGTATACTTTAGTAGTTCGTGTTTCTATTATCATTTACATTTCCTTGTTTATTTATATATATATATATATATATAATATTTTATAACAAATTATTGTTTATTATTGCTAAATAACACAAAAGTAGTATTTTTATAATAAGTTTATTAATTTTTTTTCTTAGTAATTTTAAATTTATTTTAATAATGATAATAATAAATTATGAAATAAAAATATGTATATAAATATTAAGCTTATTATCCATCCACGTAGTTGATATAATATACAGTGTATTGAGAGAGAGAGAGAGAGAGAGAGAGAGAGAGAGAGAGAGAGAGAGAGAGAGAGAGAGAGAGAGAGAGAGAGAGAGAGAGAGAGAGAGAGAGAGAGAGAGTATACAGGGTATATAATAATAAACGTGCAGCATGCTGTAAGTAAAGTAGGAAAAAGGGGTTTGTGGGAGAGAAAAGAGGTCTATGCAGAAAGCCATTAAGTGACCCCAACTCTTTACTTGGCTATATAATATTAGAGAGAGAGAGAGAGAGAGAGAGAGAGACCTTTTTGGTGTGCTCTCTAGTATATAATATAACTATAAGGTATACTCCTTCATAATATAATATTATACAATATTATATTGCTATATAGAGTGGACCCTTGTATAGTATAGTCGTTTGGAGAGTTTCCAGCAGCATTTTTTTTTTTTTTTTTTTTCTATTTTCAAGCCTGCAAGACTTACTTGTTGCCTGGTTGCATATTATGTATATATGTTCTCGTTCTCTCTCTCTCTCTCACTCCGAAGTATGTATCTCACGCGGGGCTATAGCATGCTATGTTGTACATGGTACAACCAACCCCACTCTTGCCTGCCTGCCTGCCAGTATCGATTGCATCGTGTTGATCGAGCCTTGCAGCTTCCAGACACACACACAGTCGAGATGTGATGTGTACCCAGCCATAAGTCAAAGTCAAACCTTACACTTCGCTTTTAAATACTAAATAAACAAAAAGAAGAAAACAAAATGTACACTTTAATAATATTACTTTATTTATATACTCTATATAATAATTTAACACTTTATTAACCTATAATAAAATGATTCATTTTGTTAATTAATTAATTTAAACATCATTAACTATATGTTTACATCCTCATGCTGTTCAAACGTGTGGGATTTTGTGTTTTTTTGTGACCCTCCTGCTGAGCTACCTATATAAAGTAATCTATCTTCATTTTTTAACTCCATGATCTATTATAGTGCACGCTATGTGGCTGGAAAAAAAAACGAAAGAAAAGAACTGATGAATGAATACGAGATGATATAATTTTACCCCGTGTTGCATACAAATCAAAATATTGTTTTTTGACATGCTGCAGTTGAGTACATGAATAAGCTTACGCTCTTGCTCGCTAGCTGACATGCGTGACTATATTTTGCTAGTTTTTCAACACGCGAGAGGACACTTAATCACATTTAGTCTCAATTTTTCAAAATTATACTGATTATCGTGTGTAACTTTCTTCGGACGGTACGTTTGTGTGTGTGTGTGTGGGGGGGGGGGGGGGGGGTCTGTTTGTTGGTGCATGCAGAGCTGGGCTGAGGACTTGTATAGGGGCTGTAAAGGGCTCTTAACGAGACGTTGTTCATGTGCGGGGGTGGGGTCAAGAGACATTGAAAGCACGTGATTAGAGAGGGCCCAGGAGATGATTGCCCTATGCGTTATATTATAACCAACCTATGCCGGACAAAGCAATAGTAAACGATATCCCGTACCTTACTATGTAAAATAAATATATATATATAAGATAGCTATTTATTGATAAATATGCGATTTTGCATGACTTAAGTCACATGACGTTGTAAAATTAATTAATACTCTAACCACACATAATATTTTTTATATTTTAACGTTTGTGCGTACGATGGTTGAATGACGACTGACTATAGGGCCGTGTGCAAGTTAAATGTACATATCATGTATGTATATAAACTTAAGGTATTCTACTCACGGGTCCCGAGCTTCCTCACACCGCCCCGCCCGCCACGCCGTGTAACAATAGACAATAAACAATAACGGCTGACTCTCTTGCATACCGGATATTCTTTTAAAAAAAATATTATATATGATTTTTATTTAATATTAATCCAAGCTGGACATTATGGACACGTGCTGACCTCTGAATATAACCTCGCCTCTGCATAATTTTGTTAATGTTTCACCTCAATTTAATATGCGTGAAATAACTTTTCTATCCAAAAAATTTAAACTTTAATAATCTGCTGTTGCATGCAAATTTATAATCTCTATACTTGCTTGCCGATACTCACTATAGGAGACTTCAATATAATGATCATTATTATTATTATAATTTTTCAATTCAGATACGCATATTATAAAATAAACTTACTTTTTTTCTTCTTCTTCTCCTTCGTTCTATTTAAGTTCAATCTCCTTTAAAAAGCATTTCATCGTCATTTATTGTACGAGATTGTGTGAGATTGCTTGTGTGCGGAGTTTGATGTATAAGCTTCAATATATGATCGACTTTGAGCGCGTTTCTAAACGATTTGTAACCCATGCTTTGTGCTATAATATGTTTTAACACAAGATTAGACATTGACTCGCGGAGATAAATGTTACTTTTGTGACCGATAAGCGATAAAAATTTGAAACTATATATAAATATGCTTCATTTTTTTAGCTTCCTATATATATATTACAATTTTATTTTTACATCGTGAAGAAACAATAATATTTTTTTTTACTGCCCTTTTTTTATATTTTTCGTTCCAGTTATATACCGTTGTTTTGTTATATCATATAATATATAAAGACTTTTAGTTATTTCGGTGTATTTTCTTGCATGAGAAACTTTATAATAAAAGTAAGCTAGCATAAAATTGTCTGCTTTTCCAGCGGTGGAGTTTCATTTCCGAGTGGGTGGGTGGTGCTTTGATAAGTAGCTTGGAGAGATTATAGCGGTCCAAGCGAGTGGCGGAAATTATGTTCTTGTACCGAGAGAGAGAGAGAGAGAGCAGAGAGGGTTGCCGAGTTAATAACACTGCAGGCACAAAACTCCATTGCTGGCTGCTGATAGCAAATTAAACCAAAATGAAGAAAAGAGAAATGAGACTGTCTTTAAATTTCATTTTTCTTCTTTCTTTAATTTTAACTTTTCTTTATTATTATTTTTAAACGATTTTGATATACTGTAAATAATTTTACAGATTTTAAAATCATAACTCAGAAAATCTGATTAAAATTGTAAAGACAAAAATCTTTATATTGTCTTTTAATATAAACTCTTCGTATTATAATATACACAAAGTTTTTTTTTTGTTTTTTTTTTATTTATTTAAACCAATTTTACAAACCAAGTTTTTAGCAAGGAAACGAAGCTTGTTATTTTATATTATTTAGTTTATTGACGTTTAATATAAACATATTTAAAAAAAACTTTTGCATGAGAGATGTGATAATAAAGTTTTCTATTATATATATTATTATATATAAGAGAAGTAAATTCCTTATTTAAAATGATTTATATAAATAAAAATCCTAATTGGATGTTTTAACTTTGGTATAGAAATAAATGTATTGTGTTCAACAGATTTCATTAGAAACAAAATTTTGCGAGCCTCAAAAATAAAAATAAAATTCTATTTCATATTTTGAAATTTTTCTAAACGATACTCGCAACATTTTGGTTCAAGTGTTATTTGAGATTTGTGTATCACCGAAGTATTTTGAGAGATTGCGTATCAAGGAAAGCGTACTATCAGCTGATGACGCAGGTACTGGGAACACGAGCTCGGATGGAACCTACAAGCCTTCCTTCCTTACGGACCAGGAGTTGAAACACCTGATTCTCGAGGCTGCAGATGGCTTCCTCTTTGTGGTTACCTGTGACACCGGCAGGATCATCTACGTGTCAGACTCCGTCAGTCCCATCCTCAATCAACCGCAGGTAAGTCTGTCTGTATGGAATAAACAAACAAATCACGGCATTAGTAATGAGCTAGGAAGACTATACAAATATTTTTAGGGGGTAATTTTATTGCATATTCTAAAAGAGGACACTGTCCTGAATCGATAGATATGTAAATTTCTAGTTTTTTTTTTTATTACTTAATTATGTATTTTTAATTAATTTTTGAAAGTTGTGAAATGACATCAGAGGCGACAACATTTTTCTATGCTCACATGCATAAGTTACCGCCCGTAACGTCATTTTTTTATTTTCAAAAATAAATTAAAAATACTTAATGAACTCAAAATTAGAAATACACATATATCAATCGATTCAGGATTATATGCAAGAACAGGACCTAAAATGTTGTTATAATGTATTAAACGTTTTATAAAATAACGCAATTTTTTATTAACTTTTTTTTTTTATGGAGCAGTATTATTATATTTTATTACTATTATTTTTAAATTGAACCAAGCGGTGATTAAAATCTGCCACTAATGTATAATAACATGGTAAAGTTTCTATACTAAACGTCACTAATATGTGCAAATTATCATATTAAAAAAAAAAAAAAGTTAAAAACAAAACAAAACTGAGTTTAACAAAAAAAAAAATCTTTAAGAATAATATGCAATAAAAATTATGCTGTCTAATTAGCTCCTCTAATAATGTAACATTATTTTCTTTTTCTTAAGCTGATTACAATTTAAAAGTAATTTACAATTGAGAAAATTAATTGCAAGTTGTCTCGTCTTATCAGTTAACTATAAAGCTAACTATTTTTTATTTTATGAGGTCAATTTTGAAAGCCCTCTCTTGATGTGCTTTTCTTTTACGTAACCTATTTGTATCGATGCAAAAATATTATTGAAAGTTCTTATTGAGCTTCATGCTTTTAGAATTTTGTTTGTTTTTATCTATAATGCGTCATGGTTTAAAAACAAAGAAATATTATTGTTTATAGCTTTTTTTTTTTTTTTTTTTTTTTTTTTTTTTTTTTTTTTCGGTTACCAAGAATTTTGTCTGGACCATTATTAGGATAATTACAGAGTGGCAACCGCGACCCACAACCCTAATACAATTTGTAGTTAGATGTTACGAGTGTTCTAAGGATTTTGTACTTACTAGTAAATTATGAAACGTAGTCTCGTGTATTTCAGTTCTCTTATATATTATTATATTTCATGTAAGAATTTTTAACTATAAAATAATAATATAATAATGTTGCCCATCTCAAGATTACACCTTAAATTAATTTGTTTCTAATTTTTAAATATATTAAATTAATTTTAACAGTATTGAAGTACCGAGTGCTCCCATATACTGCAAATTTATTGATTTATTTATTTCTGAGCACCATAGTTTTTGTTTCCTATTTTATCATACAAAAATCGAAATCGTTGACTCTGTGCAAATAGTAAATAAACAACAAGAAACAGCTCATTTTTCATTCACGTTTTTTTTTTTTTTTTTTTTTTTTTTTTTTTTTTGCCTAGTAAATATGTTTTAGTTTGTAATATTCGCTTTGTTTGTTGAATAAAAGAAAAACTAATAACTTTGCGTGAGTTTTTATTTATTATTACTTTTTTACGTAAGCATTTTTTTTTTTTTTTTTTTTTTTTTCTCCTACACAAGTCCGACGTTATATTGATATTTGGCGTGGAGCGTGTAGGCAGGCAGGCAGGTAGCTAGGTTTCGTTTTGTTTTCTCGCGGGTGCAATTACTGACTGAGTGATGTATCATGTGTTGTTTAGAGCGAGTGGTTCGGCTCGTGCATCTTTGACCATCTTCACTCCGAGGACGTGGAGAAGGTTCGTGAACAGCTGAGCACCCAGGAACCACAAAACACTGGACGTATCTTGGACCTCAAAACTGGCACTGTCAAGAAGGAGGGACATCAATGTGAGTGCATTTTCTTTGAAGTCAGATTTAATTTATGAACGTGGTGCAATAACTGCATCGTGCATCGTAAGAATGCATGAAATTAAAAAGTTTTTATATGTATGCAAAATAATCATTTTTCAATTAATGTATGAAAATATAGCCTGAAAAATTGGGTTTATAATTACTTAGCTGCATACCTCGTAATAATTTAATACTTATAAATGGTATTTTAATTTTCATAGCCTCGATGCGACTTTGTATGGGTTCTCGACGTGGATTTATCTGCCGCATGAAATTAGGCAACGTGTCGCCGGACGGCATGGTAGCGGGGCATTTGAATCGACTCAAGCAACGTAATTCTCTTGGACCCTCACGTGATGGTCAGAATCATGCCGTGGTCCACTGTACCGGTTACATCAAGAACTGGCCGCCTACCGGGGTACAGATGGACCGTCCTGACGATGACGCCTCGGGTCATGGAGCTTCACATTGTTGTCTCGTAGCTATTGGACGTCTGCAGGTCACCTCCACTCCAAACACCACCGACCTCGCGGGCTCCAATTCATCCTCAGGTAAGTGTGACCTTTGACCTGTGTTGTGTGACGTGTATCTAACGTGTTGTTATTGTGCAGAGTTCATCTCACGGCATTCTATGGAGGGAAAATTTACGTTCGTCGATCAGAGGGTATTGGGTCTGCTCGGCTACTCTCCCCCCGAATTGTTGGGTAAATCTTGTTTTGATTTCTTCCACCCCGAGGACCAGACGCACATGAAAGAAAGCTTTGAGCAAGGTAAAGTCATTCACAAATATTCAAAGGATATCGAGTACTGATGTGTGTTTTTATCTCCAGTTCTCAAGCTAAAAGGACAGGTAATGTCCGTCATGTACCGTTTCCGCGCCAAGAATCGCGAGTGGGTGTGGCTTCGAACGTCAGCCTTTGCCTTCCTCAACCCCTACACGGACGACGTGGAGTACATCGTATGCACCAATACCTCTGCCAAGTAAGTAGCCCCTCCCCTACCTCCCTGGTGCCTAGTGCACGTGGCAGCGATGTCTAACCACGTGGTCGCTCGTGTTCTAGGACGTTGCAGAGCCAAGGTGACACCGTGGCAGATAGCAGTGCACCGGACCCCGTGTCTTACCAACAACCAGGTCTCGACTACAGTCTACAGCGCCGAGACGTCTACTCCACTCATATGATAGGCTCGCACATTCAACGTGAGTACTTTTGCTTAATGAGCATTACTGAAAAACTAACTGGTTTTATTTTGACGTAGCTCAAGCACAACAGCAGCAGGCGCGGCCGGGAAGCACGCAGAACGTGTACAGCAGTTATGGAGAGCCGACGCCCTCGCCTATCGCGGCGTACGGTTCACCACAACCGCCCCCACCGAGCGCGGGAGCCGCGGGATCATCCTCTGTACTGAGCCGCATTGCAAAGGCGGCTACCACCAGCCCTACACCGGCACAGACCGCGTGGAGCCAGCCACACCTCCGCCAGGTAAACAATCATCGCGAGTCGCCGGTGATATCTCAAACCAAGTCATCGTATCTCATCCTCTTTAACACAAGTTTACTTACATAAAGTTATTTTAAAGTTATATTTATTTTGTTATCAGTTTATTATTAAATTATTGTTTAGTTTCCTTGTTATTAATTGCGACATTCAAGGTCTTATTTGTGAAAATTAACATTGGCATAAAGCTGTTATGGTTTTGTTAAATTGCTTGCCCTTCCTAATTGTAATGTTGACTTTAGTGATGCGAGCGACTGTGTTTGTTTATCCCCCTGCCTTCTCAATAGCCTTGCTTGCCTTGCTTAGCCTGCCACCACCGCACAATTATTTCTCCAAATGTTCAGTACTCACATTACTTCACAGAGGGCTGCACGTCGCGCATGCTTGCTAGCGCCATCCTGTGATTATCGTCACAACAATACTTTATATACCTTTGCCATTCTTGCTTATATAATACATTTAAAAAAAAATCAATGCTTTTTTTTTTTTTTTTTTTTTTTTTTTTTTTTCACTTTTCCCCCTTTTGGATATTATAGAGGACATTTTATTTTATCACTTATAATGTATTTTATTATTAGAAAAATGTGAAACCTACCCTTAATCTTGGTATAGACTTTATTAAATTTCATTTCCTTAGCAATGTTTGAGGGAAAAAAAATCTTTTTTATTGCGACCATTCAACTTTATAGCCAGAAGAAAAAAAAAAAGGCATGAATGTTGCTTTGTTTTTATTCTTTGGTTCGCATTTCTATTATTATTAATTTTATTTTTGTTTCAAACATGACTGTTTGTTGACAAAATATTACAATAAATAGCGCACAGTTAACAAGAATACACAAGCCAAGGTCACTTTGACATTGGTAAACATACCTATTTGTAAGGCACTGTTGTTACGCAGATAATTAAAACAATTCACTACTGACTCTTTTTTTTTTAACCATTTTTAATAATTGATACTAAAATAAAAGGATAGAAATGGTGTGAGAGAAATTAGAGCACTGTGTATTGAAAAATAAATGCAAAGCAAAATTCTCTAATTGTAATCTAATTAATTAATTAAATTTTAATAATCTTAATAAAAATATATGTAATGGCAAATTTAGCAATCAAAAAGTTCTTTGTAACTGCAAATTATTATTCTTTGTAAAAGAAGTTTTATTTTCAATGCAACTTTAAATTTTAAAGTGCCACAGACACTAAATTTTTTGAAGTTGTGTTTAATCCACTATTTAATACTACTATTTATGAAAATAATTGTAAATGTTGTATGGAGCTGGTGCGCCTCTTCCTTTTAATTAAAAAGTTAAATCAAAGTTTGTCACGCTCCCTTATATACTCCGCTTCACGTTTCTTCAGAACCGTCTCACGCTATTTGGTCACTTTTGGTGATCAAAATCACATGAACAGTTATTGCCGCTTCATACAAGGTAATACCTATTTGTCATTTTGACCATAAAATGTGGCTGAGTGCTGATTGATTAAAGCTAAAAACTTACATGAATCGAAGTATAAAAGTCAGCTGATCATTGTTTGGCCAAACAACGATCAAACTTTCATTTAATATTTAAATTAGAAGGAATAGTCGCATCAGATTTTAACAACTTGTGAAATTGTTTTTGTACCTAAAAGATTCGAAAAAGCCAGGGTGTCTGTGGGCCTTTAACCGCTGAAATTATTCATGAACTTGATTGCATGTAACATAAAAACACAAGTTCAGTAGAAAATTACTCTTAAATATGTAAAGTGTCTAGAAAATACCAAGAAATCTCACCAAAACCATTGAAAACCTCACTCAAGTTGGATGTACTTAAATAGTTATTGTGACCCCTCAGCAACAAGAAATAATAATAATGATGATGTTCGTTAACCCTGTTTTTCGTGCTGCAAACCTCAATAAAAATGGCCATCACCTAATACTTTTTAAATGGAATTGTGGATTTTTTGGAGCAAGGGAACAGGGCTTATGAACATGATTAATGATTCAGTATACAGTGAGAGTACTTGTTATTTTCTACGGGCTTTATTAAATATGGTTTCTGACATAATTAATGGCATGACTTGTTAAGGAAAACTAACATAATTATTACCTCATGAACCAATAAAGTTATAAGGTCAAACTTAAAATGCTTGGAAACAAAGGATAAAGATATTTTGATAAAGACATGCTCACCAGTTACGTCAATAGTTTTGCATATAAAAAAATCAACATTGTTTTCATGTAATGTCATAATAGCTATATTGAGCCTGGGGTGACCAAGGGTATAAGATTGATCAAAATAAATCTCAGGTCAATATTTCTGGCAGTTAATAAATTGATCCATTAAAATAACCTGTAACAAGCCTTGAGACTGTAATTAATTGTGTCACTATTATTAAGTGTCTTTTCCTTGTATTTTATCATATTTCTAACTGTGATGTATGTTTTGCAGCAACCTGTGACGGAAGGCTACCAATACAGCCAGATCAGTCCCTCTCGATCACCAAGTGGTCCTACGTACACACAACTCAGTGCTGGAGTACGTGGTGCTCTCACTCCCTCTCAGAGCGGTTCTTATCATCCAGCAACTACCGCACCAGGTGCAGCAGGTGCGTAACTCAATCAAGTTTGAGGAGTATTAGGATAGAAAACCCATTGAATGGCTTACCATGATGATTTTCATAGTTTAGTGAAGATCTTGGTGTCACAGATATTTCACGTGATCTCCACTAACAATAAGCAGGTCAGGGAGGAAGAAACAACCTCTGAAACTTAGTGACTAATGTGATTAGCTGAATAATCAGTGAGCTAAAGATCTTTACTTAGCTATGGGCATCATTACGGTTAAGACATGTCAAATTTTAAATAGATATCCAAACTAAAATGGTTTAATGGTTCCAATTTTTGCTGACCATTCATGAAAATTGCTATTTGCACTTCTTAATAATTTTTCAATCTATCAACAACCAGTCAAAATATTTATCGCTATGGATTTGTTATTTTTTTAGCATTTAGAAATGTTATCTTGAAATTACTCCTACAACTTTTATAACAGTAAAAATTCGTGTACTTTTTTCTTCTTCAGATTTTCTTGTGTTTCTAAGTATAAATAACAGGATCGTATCGTCTATGTTTTTTCCTATAAAATCTTTCACAGTCGATTTTTTTTTTCTAGGCTTTCATATAGCATTTTCTATCTTGTTATTTATGCTATTACAACCATAATGGTATTATCTCTAAAATATGGTACAGTATATAGCCCATCCAAAACTAGAAAAACGATGCTTTCAACTGGAAGTACCCCTTCACCTAGCTATGAATTGATAATATGTATATCGAGGTCTCTGCAACATTTTCTACAAAATTTGTGCACACATAATTGATACGTGTATTCTCCATGCTCCTAACTATTGAAACATCTGCAATTTTGTGCCGCACCTACAATTGAAACATCTAAGTAGGCCTAGCGTACTCAGGTACATCAATAGCAGGTGTGGTGAATAACATAGATGTTTCAATAGTAAGAAGCGTGGACGATACATGTATTTCAATAGTGTGCATGAGAGTTTTTTACTAGTTCCAAAATGTCACGTAGTCCTTGATATATAGTACATTGATACTATGTATTAGTAATGAAATGAGTATTCTGATATTTTGTGCTTGACATTTCTAATTGCTATATTAACTTGACAGGTATGTGGCAATGGCAAGGCTCCAGCCAAGCCTCTGACTCTGGCCCAGGTTCCAGTGGCTCCTCAGCAGGTCCTCCTACAGGAGGTCCACCTGGTAGTCAGGGTCCTCAAGGTCCAGGCCAACCTCAGGAGCTAACAGACATGCTACAAATGTTACAAGATCAAGGAGGAACAACAAGTTTTGAAGACCTCAATATGTTCAATACAAGCTTTGAGTGAGAGAGAAACAAAACAAAACAAACTGTGCAGTGCCTGTGAACTTAATAATATGAACAAGAAAGACATAAGATAAATAATAATAACTGTTGTATCACTACGTTGTTGCTAGTGCCTGCCCTAATATATCCCCTCCAACAAAATGAAATAAATAACATAAAAACAACTACATATCCGAGGGACCTTCTTTTTTTTTTTTTTTTTTTTTTTTTTTTTTTTTAATGTTGTGTAGTGTGACCATGTAATTTTGTGCAAGAGAGACTTGAGTGTCAATAACACATCAAAGTAAATCTTCATTTTTTTATTATTATTAATAGTTAATTATCAATTTCATGTAGATTATTATAAATATATTATTTTATAACTTTATTTTTCAATGTATAGAGTCTCCCTTATGTTAAAACTTTACAATATAAATAATAAAAAAACATATTTTTTTCTTTATTAAATATATTATTAAATTAATTGGTTATTATAATTTTAATTAGTATTGTTTTATTAATATTATTATTCACTTAAAAATAATTATAAATTGTGCCATGAGCAGTGATGATAAATTATATTATTATTTTTTGTTTTTTGAAAAATATGATACAATTTTTATTTAAAAAAAAAACAAAAAAAAAAAGATCCAGTGAATAATTTAATTTTGTTGATTTTTCTTTTGTAGAATGTGCATCATGTGTTTGTTTATTTAGAGCTTCAGTTGCCAATAGTTAATTTTTAATATAGACCTTTTTTTTTTTAAATATACACAATATAATTTTTTTTCTTTCTGTTAGATAATTGCCAAATATTAACTTTTAGCACATGTCAACAATTTTTGTGTTTTATTTTTACCTACGTGATCTCTGCAGAATTATGTGCTCTTGAATGGAACTCATTGAGTGGCCTGCAGGTTTCCCCCACCCCCTTATCCTCCCTCTCTCAGTTTTTAATCCCATATCAGCTCGCTGAACTCACGATGGCGATGAGTATCAGCCACATATCATCACCCCACCCCCCCACCCTCCTTACAACCTCGACGAGAGCGAAAGTGTGAGTGTCAAGGTAGACTATAGACTTAATGCTAGTGGATAGATAATTTATCTTAACAAAAATAAAAATTAAAAAAAGTGACACCATTTAAAATAATATATCCATCAATAAAATATTTTCTTTCTATTATTATTATTATTTTTTAATAAATATATTGGAGCTAATATAATATAATTCTGTATAAAAAAAATCAAATTAGTTTTCATTTGTATTGGTAAAAAAAAAGTATATTAATAATGTGGCTCTAAAATAAGCAAGGAATTCTCAAAAAAACACCTTAAAATGTATGAATATATAAATATGAAAAAACCATCGCGGTTAATGATACTAAAACAATAGGATAGAAATAGAAACGAGAGAAATTAGAGCACTATGTATTGAAAGTTAATGCAAAGCGAAGTTCTCTAATTTTGATAGTTACAATGGGATGGGACTCAAATTAATTCACTAGCGTTTGCTAGGACGTTTTTTATGAAAGAATTTAAAAGGATGGGTTATTCTGTGCGAAAACTAGCCATACATACCAAATATCGTCACGTAAACTATCTCTCAATCAGGCTGGACGCGTTTGAGAGATAGTTTACGTGACGATATTTGGTATGTATGGCTAGTTTTCGCACAGAATAACCCATCCTTTTAAATTCTTTCATAAAAAACGTCCTAGCAAACGCTAGTGAATTAATTTGAGTCCCATCCCATTGTAACTATCAAAATTAGAGAACTTCGCTTTGCATTAACTTTCAATACATAGTGCTCTAATTTCTCTCGTTCTATTTCTATCCTATTGTTTTAGTATTAAAATGTATGAAGGTGGAAATTTTGCTACATCAAGCACTGAAATTATTATAAATATTAAATAAAAAGGAACAAATGAGATAATTGTCCATGTTTCTGTACAAAATTATTATATTTAATGATGATGGTGATTTATGTATAAAAAAAAAGTGTAGTAATTTTTATATCACAAAATAATACATAAAATATCCTTTTGATTGATTGTATGTATGTATACTGATGAAAAACAAAATAATTAAAAAAAAAAATAAAGAAAAAGACCCAGCAAGGTTTGTTAGCTTTTATTTTTTGAGTCTGAAAATTATTGAATTTGTAGAGCATGATTTTGTGTTGATGTTTTACTTCAGCTTCAAATCTTTTTATGAGAATTGTTAAAAGTATAATTTACAGACCAGACTTGGAAATTTTAAGGTGGTTGTACATGATATTTTGTAATTAACATTATTTGATAGCAAGGCAAAATTGAGCAACTAAATGAATCAATTCCATGTGAATTCACTTTTAATGGACCACTTGCAATGAAATGTTTTTAATTGTTGCAACGAGTAAGTGAAAACAATTTTTACATAAGATATACATTAAGAATATTTCAAATTATTTTAAAAAGTTTGTTCATTGCAAGTGGTCCATTGTTTTAGAGATGTGAAAGAAAATAAACCATTGTGGCTAGGTATGATAAATTTGAAAGAAAAGAATAGGAGAAAATCAACACTGGCCTTACCATAGTGAAGAGAGTATCTTTCTAAGATTTTCTCCAAACTATTGGGAAACTTTTTACTATGGTAGGTCTGTTGTTGGTTTCTCATATCCTTTTCTTTCAAATATATCACTACTCTTACTTGTTTTAAGAGTTTTATTATCTGCTATAAAAAATTCCAATAAATTTTGATGTACCTTAATTTAAATGTATTTCTAATTGTGCTTCATAAAACCTGTGCTTTACAAATTTCAATTTTGTAGATTTGAAACACTCACACATACACACACACACACACACAATTTCAAAAAAAGCATATCTCTTATAATGTCAAAATGAACTTTCAGAAAAAAAAAATGAAAAATGAAAGAACAAATATTGTATATAGTTTTTATTCTGCAAATTACATAATTTTTGCAGGTTGTATCCATAATTAGAGAATAATAATAAAATAAAAAAAATTATCATATATATGTACAAAATATTAATTTGTTTCTTTTATTTTACTTTCTTCTTCATAATATTTAAATGTTTTTGAGTGAGTGTGAATTATACAAGAAATATAAATATATAATATTTAAAAATAAAAATGCCCTTTATATAAAAAAATTATAAAAAAAAAATTATATAAATGCAAAATTGTGTACAATATAATTTGTTTTTGTTTTGTACTTGTTCCACTAACTGTAGTTCTTGTTCGCCAGCGTGGTACTTTCTATCTGTATGTACGTAGTACGTACTACATTGTAAGTACGCTTACATAAGTATGTATGTACTGTAAAGTGCTAACATTTTATACCATGCAAATTTTCATCTTGGATGAAGTGGAACAAAATTATAACATTGCATTGATTGTTCATTGGTTATTTAACATTTGAGATACAATTATTTTGTTTGTCACCAGGTAGTGTGTGCTTTCATCTAGCACTTCTAGCATGCCAGACTGGCCGTCATCTCGTTCATGCAATGCAGATGCAATCAGGCTGGATGCTAGCTAGACACCTACCTGGTGACAAATATAATATTTGTATATAATACGTAAAGCCTCACAGTAGATGATACAGTGGTCCATCTCCTATACTGAGAATGTCAGATCAATGCGCGCCATAATTCCGACTGGGTGAAGCGGGCTGAACTACACGCGTAACGTTACTTCAGTTACTTTCAGCCCGCTTCACCCAGGTGGAATTATGGCGCGTTTTTTGATCTGACATTCCCAGTATAGGAGATGGACTACTGTATCATCTACTGTGGTAAATCCTTGTGCCAATGCAATGTTGCAATTTTGTCCTGCTTTGCACTAGATATATTTTTGCATGTTAAAAAATATTACCCCAATGGTGTGTACTTGCTGTATGTACTAGTACGTACATACATTATGTTTGGTACGTAGTAAATACTACATTGTATATTCTGATGTGTACGCTCTGCAGACCAGCTGGGTCACAAAACGTTGTTTGTGCTTGTAAAAGGAAAAATAGGAATAAATAAATTCCTTCATCAAATTCATACATTTTGTATTTATTTTTTATTTATAAATCTTCCTTTTTTATATAATAATTTAAATTAAGAAAATATGCCAATCAAAGAAAAGTAATAGACTATAATTAAAGCACGTTATATTGAAATTTATATTACGTGAAAATCTTTAGTTAAAATAGATACAAAAAGGGGGACGTAAATTAATTGCAAGCTTAAGGCTGCTAATAGTATAATATGTAGTTGTTGTTTTTTAACCATGTAGTTGCTTTTTATAGCCATAAATTATCATTTTTAAATAAACCTATGGAGCAATGAAAAACATTAGTGTAGGTTTAAGTAGTGATGTTACGTTTTATTTTTTGGTATCTATAATTAATAGGTCAATTGAATTTTTTTTTCTTTTCTTTTCTTTTCTTTTCTTTTCTTTTCTTTTCTTTTCTTTTCTTTTCTTTTCTTTTCTTTTCTTTTTCACATAAAAGCTGAATGCAAAAATCTTTCAGTATGCTGTTATTGGTATAACAAAACATTGGTTGCCTCTTAAATTGCAAAATTAAAGAAAATAAACCACCGTGGTTAGGTTGATGATATAAAAGAAAATAATAGGGGAAACCAGCAAGGGCCTTACAATAGTGGTGAGAGTCTCATAGTTTGACTAAAATCTTGCTAGCTATTAATCAATATGTTAATATTGATCCTAACCGCGATGGTTTTTTCCTTAAATTGATAAAATCTTGCTAGCACAGATATAATTATATAGAAAATAAAAAAAACTTTATGGACTTCTCCTTATAGAACTTGTTTTCTCTATATATAATTAAAATTAAAAAACATCATAGTGGTAATATGAGCTAACAGTACATCTTGTTCTGAGCTTCATGTGCCTCTGATTTCTCCCAGGGTTGAAAATTATTTAATCTCACATGGCACCTGTGTTGATTAATACTCAAATCTCTTTCCCCAATTTTTCAAGTATATATTATATTATAACTATGTATTTCTTTCTATCATTTTCTGTCCTTTTAATATTACCTCAGCCACGATAGCTTTTTAAGATTTTAAAATATTTCCTTTGGTTTTTTTAGTGTGATTAGTAAAACAAATTTACAAACTTAACTTTTGCAAAGTAGGTTTTCTATTTTTTGTCTTCTCTGTTTTAATAGAAAATCAAAATGTGTGACAAGGGAACTAAACTCAAATTTTAAATTAACAGAAAGGACTGTATGATTCAATGAGTGTTCATCAAGCAACATCAATGTAGGGTAGGTAGCTTTAGTTTGTAAGAATTCAGCTAAAAAACTGCTTGATATTAGCATTCATCAATTTAGTATGTATACACTCCTCCCGAAAAAATCTGACCGGTTGCGTTAAAGTTTCCCCATGTATTTAACATTTGGAGAGATCGGTCAGATTTATTTGGGTTGGTTGGTTGGTTGTTTAGGGTGACAAAACAAACAGGATTCTGCTTGTGCAGATTCCTTACGTCTGTTCTGTAGTTGGTTAAATCTTGCGATTATGAAGCCATAAGCTGCTAATTAACATCTAATTAATTAATTGTTGGTCAGGGTGGCCAAAATCTTGCATTGGTATTACCCTACCAATTTAATTCACTTTTTTTTCCACTTTTTTTTTCCTTGTGTGTGGATTTATTTGGGAGGAGTGTACATTATTATTATGTATTATTGTCTACACTCTACATCTTTGGGTTCATGGGTGACACAAATAAAGGCTTATCTAACTTCAAGTGAAGGTGGCTAATAATAATAATGAAATTGCACGTTTTAATGATATTATATGTTTTACGTATTGTATTTTGTGGGAATTTTAAATACGTGAAATCATTTTTGTTTTAATTATAAATATATTGTCACTAAGCTATTGGAAATGGACAATTGTAATTTTCTAAAATCTAGTTTTGAAACACATACATACATACATATATATATACACACACACACACACACGCGCGCGCGCGCGCGCGATTGTAATTTTAATAAAATTACAATGAATTGTTTTTTTGTTTTTTTTTTTTAAACAACGATTGTAATACAAAAACTGTAAAAACGAAATATCGTAATTTAAAAAAAGGATTGTACAATTTGAAATTGTTTTAAATTTAGAATCGTTATTTTAATTTTTTGTTTTTCAATTGTAATTTTTATATTTAAAATTGATAGTTAATTCAAATTTTCTTCCAAATTTAAGTTAAAAATAATTATTATTATTAATTCTTAAAGAGTGTAAGATTGTATTAATAATTAATACAATTAATTAATTACATTAATAATTAATTAATTAATTAATACAGTAATTTTTTTTTATACCTAGTCAAGCCATCAACATAAGTAGAAGTTTCTGATGCGATTCAACAAAATTAAACTTCTGAGCGCGTTAATAATGGGACGGGACTAAAAATTGTGTGACTTGTGCCAGGGTAAGTAGTAAGTACCATCAACATTTTATACGTATTTACACAAGAGCTGAGCTAATTTGTTTATTAAAACTACAATTCAAATTTCTTTTAGTAATTCCTCTTCTAATCCTACGACCATAATACATAAATATATCGCTGGCCGCATGTTTAAATGGGATAAAAAGCAATTAATTGTCATATTGTCGCGAGTGGTGAATATATGCGACGGCCGTGAAAATCTGAAAAGTGATCACTGATCACTGATCACCACTCGCGACAATATGACAATTGCTTTTATCCCATTTAGACGCGCGGCCAGCAATATATTTATGTATCAGCTATAATGTAATTTTCTTTTATTTTTAATCATAAAATTTAATTTAAAATAATACTAATAAGAGCAAATTGCCAGGCCAGACTGTATGTATTATTATTATTATTATTATTATTTATTTTATTTATTTGTAATTATTTTGTATTATTAAAAAAATTACATATTATATAGATAGATATGATTGTCAACAAAAGGAACTAACAGTAAGGAAAGGTTTAAATAAACTGTATTTTCAAGTAAACTGCCGCTGAGAACAATTTACTTCTCATTGTTTAACTAGCATTGTTTCATCTTATATTATAACATTAAGGCAAGGTCCATATAATAAAGAGGTTGAGCGCAGCACAAAACTCGCGCATTCGATTTCATTTTGCGATGGTTTTTAAGCCAATACGATGCCGTTCACCAGTTACGTCACTGATAAGGTGAACTTCAAGTGGTGATATGACGTCTTTGGTGAATTCCTTTAAGCTGCACGACCTTGGCCAAAACTTTTCCCGGAGCACATAACCTCTTATATTATGGACCTTGATAACTAGGTTATAATCGATGAATGAAATTCAAACTGTTTTAGTTTTTTTTTAATTACATATTGCAGCTTTAATTTCATGAAATGAACTTTGTTTGTTATACTGTACATTTCACCTTCCCTTACATCAACATTTTTACATTTTACATTTTTACTCCTTTTATATAAAGACAATGAAATACGTTACATAAAATTGTTCACTTGCATATATATATATTATATATATATATATATATATATATATATATATATATATATATATATATATATATATATATATATATCAGGGGCGGCTCGTGAAGTTTATGACTAGGCAAGCACTCGGTGATAGCTTATATATTCTGGGGGGGGGGGGGGGGGGTAGCCCGCCGCAGGCGCCGATTTTTTTTAGACCACGTGGTCCCTTATAATCTTTGATTTTCGACAAAAAAAAACTGCACATCTGAACCTTAAAGCAATAATCATTTTGATTTTTTTATAACGAAAACTTTCAAAGAAATTGTGCTGTTAAAAATATTTTTTTAATTATATTTCTTAATTAGTAATTACTATAATGACTATTGAATAAACTATACATAAAAGAGTATTGTAAAAGTAGTGTATAAATTAGATTTTTCACAAAATCGTACGTAAATATTTTCATGAAGAGCACGTTATTTAATATTATTATTGCGCATTTATTTTTATTTTATTCTCGGGCTATTCAGTTTTTATTTGAAAAGAAAAGGAGAGAGAGAGAGAGAGAGAGAGAACTAACTGCCGATTAGATAATTGCAAATGTACACGGCCCTATTTATCGTTTATTATATTTGTTTTGCTTTAATTTATATGCCAAAACAAACTATATAAAAAAAATTATTCTTTGATTTTTAAATCAGTTCACAATTACACCATGCCCGAAAAAAACTAAACACAGTCATTTTTAATGTCACAGCTTTTATTATTTAAAAATTGACAAAATAAATAATAACTTTAGCTAAATTCAGGCACATTTGTTAATATTTCCCCTCCTTTTTTCGGTACAATACAGTAGATCATTTTAAAAATAAATAGTTCTCTCCGTTATACCTTATCCAGCTTATTCTTATATTAATATTTTTAATGAAGATTGTCGGTTTAGCGTGCGGGCAAACGTGGGGATGTTATATAAGGATCCTCTAATTTAACATTTATGCTTGGGCTTAGTTGTTTTGTTTTTTTTTGTTTTTTTTTGCGATTATCTGAACAAACTACACCAATTCTGAATTCCGTATATTTAAATGAGAAAAACTAGACACACTAAACTTTTACGTTTTTAAAGCCATAGGATTTTTTTTTTTCAAAGAATTTTTGACACCGATTATCTTCATATTGAGCTCATTTACTGTAAAAATTTTCAAACAATAAAAACCGCGCTGTGTCTTTAGAGGTGCATGTCAACTATACTCAAAAACATTTCCAAACAGCAACATTAATTTTTGTCTCGATCTCTCTCTTTATTTTTTTTATCAATAATATTCTTAATATTTTTGGCTATGTATAAATTACAAAATAATAATAATAAAGTTTCAAAGACATCATCAAATCGCGCCAGTGAAATTATTTAAAAGTATAATATATTATATATAGAAAGAAGGTAATTGAGAGCAAAAAATTGCATTTAATTGATTCATGTAATTTACTATTTATGTTTTTATAAAATAAAATTTATTTAAAGTGTGTGATCTATTGATTTACACATATGTCCAAAGTTTCGTATTTTTAAAACACTTTTTACATATAAATTACACGACTTTTTATTCATATTTTGGCATAGACTGCAGCATATCATGCTATTGCTAATTAGCCGTTACGCATACGACAACATTAAAGTCACACATTTATAGACAAAATAACACAGATTCAGGAAATGTTTTTATTTTTTCAATCCAACAATTACTTATTGAGTTATTAATTTTTTAAGAAAGGTGCAAGCATTTTATTGAAGTGCTTTCACGACGTCTATTCAGAAGCATTGCAACCTCCCGTCCCCCCGCTTTTTTTCTCAATGCTAGCGCTATAGCGATGTATGCTGCTGTAGTGTGGAGCATTCACGATTTTTATTGAGGAGGGCGCTGCATACGTGATTTTTTTTATAAAGGCGCGCTTTGTTTTTAATGAATCAAATTAGAAAAAAACATAGAAAATAGATAAAAATTAGCTACAAAATATGAAAAATAACTTTCTTTATTGAATTATGGAATAAAACCTTTTTGATCGATTTTCTATAGGCATGCACTGCTTGCAGGGCTTACATGCACCAGCCGCCCCTGATATATATATATATATATATATATAAATTTAACTTGGGTTAAATTGGGAGGTTGTATCCCTGAATTCGCCTAATAAAAGCCGTTAATTAATATTATTATTAAACCATGACAGAGCTTCCTAATCCCTCTCCATATTGTTGATCAATCATCTCTGCTTGTCACAAATCTAAATATCACATAAATGAATTATTTTGTCCACCAAAATGTAACTCTATATAATATTTACAAAATCAATTGATTGCTCTCATAAATATTAATGTCCAATATTAATTTACTCTCAAATAAAGTCCTAGCTCCATTTTTATATTAATGCAAATTTTCATTCATTTAAATGTAAATACAATTTAAATTAAGTTTCTATCCATCAAATTTAATTGAATTAAATAATTTAATTATATTTATAATATTGAATTAAAAAATATAACGTTGTCATTATTATATATATATATTAAATTTAAATATTATTTTAATTACATTGTTGGGTAAATAGTTTATAACTTTTTAAAAGTAAAATAATAATTAATAAGATATATAACGAGCGAGCGAGAGCGCTACTTATACATAAATAAGTTTTTACTTTAAAAACTTTATAATGCAGCTAAATAATTAATTTATTTCTCAACAGCACAACAAATTTTGAAACTCTTTTTCCTTATCCTTTAGGTTATATTTTAGCAGCCTTAGGGTTTTTAAGTCATAAAGAATTTTATTATGTAATTTTACTGAGGTGAGGTTTGCTTTCAACTGCAGCTTCACTGACACGTACAGTACGTGTACGTCGTCTTTTCGTCTCTTTTACTCCGGAAGCAGCTCCTTGTTTACACTGCTAACTTCAATATAAATGAGAAGTATAAAATTTACAAAAATTCCTAATATACTAATTACTAATATACTAATTCCTATATACTAATATCCTGGCAATTTTTTTAATTTATCCGTTATGAGCTGAGAAAAAGGGGTGGATCCGTATTGAATGTCATGAAAGTTTCAACGGCAATAGAAGTTGTTAGGAAGGCCAAGAATTTTTTAATTGCATGCATGCCATGCATATTTTTAAAAAGAGAATCATCTTGAAAGAGCTTTTAATTTAACCCAAGTCAAGGCTAAAAGCTCTTTTTTTTTTTTTTTTTTTTTTTTAACGTTTTGCCCGGATTAATTCTAAGCTTTTAGCTCGAAAACGCAGCGAGCTCTAAGTCTGTAAATTACTCGTATAGAAAAGTTATATATAAAAAAATAGAGATTTTGAAAAGAATACGAGCTAAAAAACAAACACATTGTTGAAGAATGAGAAGAACAAACAAAAAAAAAAAAAATGAAAAAAAAATGTAATTTTTATTTAATATAATGCATTAATTATCTAGCCACATGTGTAAAATCAATTATTTTTAATAGTTTTAAGAAAATTTTAATATAACTTTTGTGTCTTTAAATCAGGGGTTTGGACCCGGACCCGGTTCCAGCCAAAACCCTATATTTTGGGTGGGTCTTTTGGACCCGGGTCCGCGGACCCGAAAAAAAACTTAAAAGGGTCCGAACCCGGGTCCGCGGACCCGAAAAAAAATTATAGGGTCCGGACCCGGGTCCGAAACCTGGACCCGACTTTGAAAAAAATGAAAAGTAAAAAAAAAATGACAATGTTGATCAGAACAAACACATTATATAAAAAAATGACTATATAAAAAAATCAACAGGAAAAAAAAAAAAAGAAAAAAAACGAGTTTTATTCGGATTCCTCAAAGTATTATTTTCACATGACGCGTAAATTTGACAAAGCTCGAGAGCTCGTTTTCAAGTTTCTGCTCAAATCTCAAGCTTATACCAAAAGCTTTGGCTCGATTGAAATGTGTGATTTTGTTATTTTTGAGTTCAATAAATATTTATAATTACTTTTGGAAAATCATGATATGATGTTAGACGTTACGGATGATAACTTTTGCATGAGCTTTCACGCAAGTCAGAAATTCATTCAAAAATATTTCGTGTATATATATTATATACACAAAAATTAAAAAAACAAACATCAATTGATTCAATACGATGCCCTCTTTCAGAATATTCAATAAAATCACCCTCAAATATTTTTGGTTTTCCTCATTATAAATTATTATTAAAGAAAAAAGAAAAGTTTTGAATGAAAGAGATATGAAGAGCAGGTGCTATTGTTATGACGTATTTGCATTCAAGCACTGCTCACAGCAAAACCAACTCGTCACACGAAAGATAAAAAAAATGAAAGAAAAAAGAATCAGTTATTTAAAGACGTAAAGAGTTTTTCTTTTTTCCTCTTCAAGATATTTTTTATTCTTTCTTTTGTAGTTGACGTTTTTGCATAGACGAATGCACAACTTGTGTTTATTTTTTTATTCTAACGAGTTTGTGTTTACATGCATTTTTAACGCTACATCGACCACAGTTTTTCTATCTTTTTCTTTCTTCTATAGCGCTTTTCTTTTTGTAAGAACAATAATATTATACAGTAAGGAATAAAAATAGTAAGAAAAAAATCTGAAATAAAAATAATATTTCAACTCAATAATAAAAAACCCAGTCCCAGGTGTGACAAAAAAAGTCAAAGGAAATGAAAAAAAATAAAAGAATTTGCAACATAAATAGATATAGTATTAAATTTTATATTTTTTTGCTTATTTAATTTTTCTTTTCTTTCCTTTTTTTTTTTTTTTTTTTTTTTTTTTTTTTTACTTTTTTTTTTGACGTAACAATTTTTTAAAGTTATATTGTATAAAATTTCATACAAGTTTATATTTGCAATGTTATAATAAAATATTGTTTTTCTATACATCTAAAGAGATTTACACTTGAACTATTTTGTTCTGTATATTTGTTGAGTGAGATCAAAGTCAAATTATTTTATTGTTGTTCTCTCATGCAAATTCATTGTTATTCCAAAAAAAAAAATAAAAGTAAATCACAATTTTATAACAATCACGTAACATCTTTATAATAATATCAACTCGCTTAAACTAACCTCTGTACAGAAAAGTTAATTTTATAAATTGATTTTTTTACGAGGTTTAACTTATGCTAAATAATTATTATTCATAAATCTTTATTATATTTTTGTTGTTTGCGAGATTTTATAGTTTATCTACAAATGAAAAATTATATGATAGTTAGTTCAGTATAATTTTTAATATTTTGTTAAGTATAACAGTTTTTAATAAACGATAGGATATTTTTCACCTCTATATCTTCATCTCTCTCTTTCTCTCTGCCTCTCTTGCTCGCTTCTTTCATTTTTAAAAATGAGCTGAGTTTGTAACAAATGATGGAAAGTTTACCCAGTAGAAAAGCAATTTCTGTGTGTATGTAAGCTGATGAGAGACTCTTTTGACGAGACCAGGACAAGGTGCTTTCTCTCTCTCTCTCTCTCTCTCTCTCTCTCTCTCTCTCTCTCTCTCTCTCTCTCTCTCTCTCTCTCTCTCTCTCTCTCTCTCTCTCTCTCTCTCTCTCTCTCTCTCTCTCTCTCTCTCTCTCTCTCTCTCTCTACTGGAAAAGATTCACTTTTGAAAAGACACTACAAGAAGACGATATAGAGAGAGGGGAAAAAATACTTATATGTCATTTTCTATTTACATTTCTCTCTCCTTTAATCCGGAGCGCCACATTATTATTATTATTATTTGCCATATATGCAAAAGTTCCTCATTCTATATCAGTTTGTGTATAGATGATGGGTACGTGATGGCGCCGTATCGTGGCGCCAGTTGTAGTTTGGCTCCACGCCGTCTCATGGTTCACAAATCTCCAACTCTTGTAGCCTCCTCCAGTCGTTGCCCGTTGTCGTCGTGCGTCTTTTGCCAGTTACTCCTTCGCACCACTTCGGACTTTTTGTTGTTGTTGTGTGAATCACGCTCAACTCGATTGCTCGTTCACTTTAATTACATTATCTACAATAATAATAATAATTAAAAAAATGCCACCTTGGGTGATCAATTTTCGTGATGGTACAAAACCGGATTACTCCTAGCTTACTTTAGTGGCGGTAAGTTTTATTTATTTGTTATTATTATTATTTTAAAAATATTTAAGCGGAAAAAAAAAGAGAGAGATAAATGGTAATAATTTTAAAAAAACAAAAAACTGTAATAAGATTTATAAGATTATATTTTACGTTTAGAAAAAAGATGCTAAAATATTAAGATAAAGATTTGAGGATAAGTTTTAAACCCTTTGCGAACATTTTGTAAATTTATATGACTTGAAAAAAAAAAATTAAATCTCCTTCTCTTTATTTTTTACTTTAACTCTCTCTGGAGTATTGTAAATAATAATTTTGCTTCTTGTGATTTAATATTTGATTGTGTTTTTTTTATCTGTAGAGAGAGAGAGAGAGAGAGAGAGAGAGAGAGAGAGAGAGAGAGGTATAAAGAATAATTGAAAGCATCTCCAAAACTTTATTTTATTCCTTTCTTCTCTCTTTAGATGTAATTTTTTTTATTTTTTTTATTTTTATTTTTTTTTTTTTTAATAAAAATGAATTTGAAATTTTAATAAAAACAATGCGCGTCGCAGAACTTAACTTATACATCAGAATATTTTTAATTTCAACTTTTACAATAAGTGAAATGTTTCAAAAGATATCACGTTCTACACCTCCCTTTATTTCTTTCAAAACTTAATGAAGAGAGAGAGAAACATTTAAAAATGCTGAAACTTATAATTTCTCACTAAGAAATTTCATTTGTATAGGAATATTGATGGATGACAATAATGAAATTATAGTAATAAATAATTAATTACTTATCATAAAGTATTTACATTAACAACTTTAATAATTAATAAACATAAATATTCCATTATATTTATTAAATTATGGTTTCATTAGGTTTAACGAGATGGCTTGTCTCTTTATTTTGTTTCTAAACTATTTGAAATTGATCTATAAGATATCAATTTAGTGCCATTTCAAAACTTGATAGGTATACTCATCATGAACATTTCTGCGTAGATAACTGATCTATTGCGTTAAATATTGAATCTAGAGAGCTAAAACGAAGATTTCAAAAGTTGGTCCCTCTATTTTTATTATGAATAATATTTACTTTAAATAATGCCTCACATGTGGGGGGAAAAAAGGGGGGGGGGGCTTTCTTGTAAATTAGTTAAGCTATTTGACGTTTCTCCATAATGATGAAAAAAAAAAGAGTGAATAAAGAGCGCAACTCAGTGTTCGGTGTCTGTGTGTGTGTGTGTGTGTGTGTGTATATATAATATATATATATATATATGTGTGTGTGTGTGTGTGTGTGTGTGTGTGTGTGTGCGGGTGAGGAGATTGCAGAGGTCACAGAGCAAAATAACTGACAAGTCAAGCTAGGGAGGTGGGTGGGGGATGTGGGCCTTCTTATCAGCAAGCAGAGAGAGAGAGAGAGAGAGAGAGAGAGAGAGAGAGAGACTGTGACTGACAACATCACCACAAAGAGGATTATTTTCATTCTTTATTTATCATTCCATTGCGTAAGTGGCTTATAATTTCTACATTAGTGCTTTTTTTTTCTTCTTCAATCTAAATAAAATATAAACATAAATTTTAGTGCATTAATAATTTATGTCTTTTATTTGGATACAGGCCATAGTATATAACACACAACAAATTAAAGTAATCGTTTGTTCAAAAAAAGAAAGAAAAATATTAATAATAATAATCGTATTATCGCATTATCACATTTAAGGAACTAATAAGATTCCATACAGCTTTTTTTTTTTTTTTTTTTTTTTTTTTGTAATGTCAACTGAAAAGCGTAATTTGCTGACGCGCTGAACTCATACAATGAACACACCGACAGTTCACTTTTTATATCTTTTTTTTTTTGGTCCATCATGTTGTTTGATTGGCGGGGTCTTGTCGACGAGCTAAACTCAATGTAAGCCTATATGGAGTCAGCTTTATTGTATTATTGAACGAGAGAGAGAGAGAGAGAGAGAGAGAGAGAGAGAGAGAGAGATCACATATAGCCTGCATATAGCAAAATCATTGTATATTATACTCGTTATAATAAAAACCAAAATGAGGAAAGATATCTACATATTTACGTGAACTCGATTTGAAAAGAAAAAAAAAATCTCTATGAAAACTCTTGTATTACTCAGATTATATCATTAAAATATGAAATGAGTTGCGTATAAAAATAGCCAACGTTTACTCCCAACTCTCTAATATTGCGGTTATCTCTCTCTCTCTCTCTCTCTCTCTCATTTTTTTATGAAGGTTGAGCTGGGAATACGTATGGAAACAGAATACAACATTCATGTTTTTTTTTTTTTTTTTTCAGTAAAAGAATTACACTCGACAGTAACAAATATAACATTTTATATCAGCAGTTAATTTTATTACGGGTTACCAACTTGCAAAACCCTCTATGTACTTAAATTTACTTTCTTGAAAAAGAATAGCTTTAGAGCAAAATGAATTATCTGAAAATTATAATACAAGTATAGAATTTTGATGTTGAAATCATGCAATATGATGTTACACATCTCCAAATAAAATGTGTATAAAATTATTATACAAGCTCAATTTAAGCAACATTTATTTATATAATGACAATTGTAACGACAACACGGAAAACATAAACTTAATAGTTATACAGTTACATATATGTATGTAGCATTTCAGTACAAACCAATAACTTGGTTGAAAAAAGTTTAAACACACACGGAAAGAAAAAATTACGTAATTTATGCTGATATCATTATAGCATAAGTAATACTAAATTAGAACAACACAAATAATTATGCTGTACAACGTAATATTTATGCTATATGTAACACAGTTAGTATGCAGTGTTGCATAGATTATGCTATAATAAACAGCATAATTATTACGTGTTTATTTCTGTCCGTGCAGTAACTTGTTAGTATAAACGTAATTTCTACAGGGGTAAATAGTTAGCTTTGCACATCTTAACAAACTTTGTATATATCTAACAAATTTATTGTAAAGAAAGTCTATATAGTATAGCTCTTTACAGTTCCTTTTTTCCGTGAATAACAACCAATGTTACTATTATGAACTACCTCTATGAATAAAATTTCTTATTCTTGTACGTATAATTGAAAAATAAATATGTTGCACAGGATAACAAATATGTTGTATAGCCTAATTACTAAAATGTATTTACTAAAATGTACTAAATAGTAACAATTTACGACATAAACACAGCATTCATTCCTTAAATTATTTAGTCCGTGTAGTGGGAAATTTGTGCAACATATAATATAAGAGAGAGAGAGAGAGAGAGAGAGAGAGAGAGAGCATTTTTTAACACGCAAATTTCTACACACAATTTTAACGTTTCATATACTTATCAAAGTTCTTGGAATTTTGTAGCCATTTATTTATTTATTTTGGTATTGAAAGTCAAAATTTTAAGATAGTAAATTTAAGCAGAACTAAAAATGTAAATGGGTTATATTGAAAATCTTAAAGCGTACATCCTGAATGTTTTTTATTATAATTTCTATGTCGTCCTTTGAAATGTAAGGAAAGAAAAAGAAAGAAATATTATTGAAACAAACCCCTGCTGGACAACAATATAATAATAACAACTATTCAAGTCACATTAATAAATTTTCTTTTGACAGAAAAGGAAAACAACTTCATGTGGATCAAAATGAAAGAAGAAGGAAGCAAAAATGCTAGGAATTTAATATAAAACTTACAGAATCACTCAAATTGTGTTTCAATACATAAAATATCATTAAAGATTACACAAGCTGTACTATATATAATATATTGTAACAATTTTTACTTATAAATAACATTTCAAATAAAAGTTTTAGATGGACGTTAATTTTTTATATCATACAAAGTGATTAAAATAAATAGTCTGTTCATTAATTAAAATCTTAAAGTATGAATATACTGTTTATTCCTCTACACACACAGTACACTCTATAGTACATAGAAGTATAATGTTCCACTATTGGTTCACTAAAGAAGTGATTACATTTCAATTATATACTGCATTGGATTTTATTATTTAATAAATCAAAATTAGCTATTTTCTAACTCAACCTTTTAAAATATTTTCAGATATAAAAATTCTTGCATATATTATATTTAGTACTATAAAACTGATCTTAATTTTTATTTTGTTGAAAAGTATTACAGAATTAATAAAATTTAAAGGTATAAAATTAAGAAGAAGAAGAAGAAAAAACAAACAGTTAATTTAAATATTTTTACAATACAATGTTCCTTTAACGAGCTTAGGAAGTCTCATGAAACATAAAAAATCATTGAATTTGCTAAATAACATTTACAAATTTCAATATAATTCATTCGTTTGTCGATAAAATTCAAATGATAATTTCACGTTTTCATTTTTACCATAAAATGAAACAAAGTTTGAAAAGTGCATTGCAAGACAAAACAAACTTTGGTGCTTGTTTTCTTTATTTTTGATTGATTTTTTTCTTTTCTTCATTTTTTAATTATTACATAATTATATTTTGTTTTAAAGTGCCATTGATTTTTATTATGATGTTAAAAGTATTTTGTTATAAAAGAGAGAGAGATTGTTAAGTTCGTCTCTTTGTGTGTCTCTTGACACACACGTTGTTGAAGCAGCAGAGAACAAACCCCTAACAAGATAGGACAATGTCCGCAGTCAAAGATTTGATTTTCATTTTCACCTTACGATGAGATGGGCTGACAAAAACTTTTATTTTAACTTCATCACTTCTATATCCCCCACCCACCCACCCTCTATCTTTTTCTTTCTCTCTTTCTTAACTTATGAAAGATAAAAGAAGTCCTTATAGACACGAAAGAAAGAGTTTGGAAATCAACAAAAACGATAAGCCGTTCTTCTTATACTTCACAAATTGATGGATATATATGGTTAAACAATATTACCCAGAGAGAGAGAGAGAGAGAGAGAGAGAGAGAGAGAGAGAGAGAGAGAGAGAGAAGAGTATTTTTGGTTCTGAAAGTTTGGTTTTTGAAGATGATAAATTGGAAACAAATGACGTAAAAATATATTACACAGCTGCAGGAACTGAAACGTGTATGAGAGTTATAGATTTCTGCATCGCTTGTTTCAATGAAATTTTTAAAATATATAAAATATACCTTCCATATTTTTATATATATAAGTCATATTACAAATTTCTATAAGTCTACCGTACATAGTTTTTATAAAAAAAATATATTAATAATGATAATAATAATAAGGGTTGCTGTATTATGCTGTATTGACAAAACAGAGAGAAACCAATTCTATATTATCATAAATTTATTTATTTATTCTCAATTTAAATAATTCTTTTTTTTAAATACAATAATTGGTCTTAATATATAATAATATTCGCGATAGAAACGCGCACACTCAATTGTTATAATACTCGACTTTAAGTTCTATTAATTATACTATATTAATTTCTCTCAATTTGAGCTGTTTTTTCTTAATTAAAAATAAATTTAAATTTGGATTTTTTTTATTATTTTGCATAAAATTATGTTTATATTTTTTAGTGTTAATAAAAAAATACTTCTGAAATATATATAATTTTTTTTAACGAAAACAGTCAATACAGTTGGCTGTTAATTTCAACATCATGTTTAGGAAATTTGAACAATAATAATAATGATGAAAATTTTCTACGAGCTTTGTTATCTCAGGATTGAAGAGAGAGAGAGAGAGAGAGAGAGAGAGAGAGAGAGAGAGAGAGAGAGAGAGAGAGAGAGAGAGAGAGAGAGAGAGAGAGAGGATGTGAAGATTTGAGACAGTTGTTACAAATCCATATACAGTACATATGGTGTGATTTCTCTCTCTCTCTCTCTCTCTCTCTCTCTCTCTCTCTATGTATGTATGTATGTCTGCTGCAGAGAACAGAAACCTTCCACTCAAATAATTTATTCATGTGTAATCTTTGTACATTTAAATTTTGACAACTATTCTCTTATTTATATGTCTTTAGAAACATTAATCAATTTCAAATTTCTTTATATATTTATAAGTCAAAGTAATTAATTTATACAGGTATAATACTATATAGTAACAATTATTATAATTCGTTAATTATTGGCTGAAGTAAGAAAACAATTTTATTCTTGAAAGTATAAAGTATAGAAAAACAAAGAAAGCAGAGTTTCTGTATATTTCAGTATTATACTTTGAGAAAAATATGATTTAAAATTTATGACCAAATGCATTACAAAAATCTCCTGTGGCTCTTGCGATAGTAGCAATAAATTAAATGAAACATTTTTGAAAATTATACACTATATAATATTTTTTGCAAGATATTTATTTTTTTTATGTTCCTATCTTTTATAATAAAAAAGAAATGTAGTAGCGCGCTTATTAAAATAAAATTTATGGGCAATTGCGGCTTGTGAGAACTAATTTTTACGGCAAACAAAGTCGTTACGCGGTGCATCAAGTATTATTATTAATAAACAAAGTCATTATAAATATATTGCAATACAGTTTAATTTTGTCATATAAATTTTGTCATTTTTAAGTTATTATGTTGAACCATGTGTTGAACTAATTCTGCCATCCTATTGGGAAATAGTAAATTACGTAATTTAAGCTGCATTCAGGGGTGGATCCAGGGGTGGGCGGTGGGGGCGACCGCCCCCTCCAAAACGGTCAAAATACATTACAGGTATTACCACTTACCATCCACCACCCGCCATCCCCAAAATTAACATTGCATATTTATAGTATAGGAAATCACCCTCTCCAAAATTTTGGGCTGGATCCGCCCCTGGCTGCATTTATGTTATTATATCATAAATTATACTAAATTAGAACAATATAAATAATTATGCTGTACAACATAATATTTATGCTATGTAACATAGTAATTATGCAGTATATAGTAAAGATTATGCTGTATTGAACAAAGTGTGCTGTCCCTGTATAGTATGAGATAGACTATGTAGATCGTAGTTAACTAATATTCATACAGCCCTGGACAAAAGTTTCTGAACGAGGTGTATATATACATTCATGTTAAAGTCAATACCATGTCATACTCAATAACATGGACTGCATAGAAAAGTGACTCATTTTGAAAATTTACAAGTACTATAATATATTATAAGCAATATTTTTGAGAGCATTGATGCTGTTAATAGGTTAAATTAGTATACCCTCAAGTATGAGAGGAAAATAAAATATATATATCCGATTTCCCATGAGAAAATACTGGAAAAAATCAAAGTTTTTCCTATGCTGAGCAATATTGTTCATTAATGCAGTATGACGTCGAAGCGCATTCAGTATGACGTCATGTTTCCACACGCTATAGGGTGGTTTTATTTATGTTAAAGTCGACGTCATAAGTGAGTACTAAATAACATTGGCTGGTATAGGAAAATGGCACATTTTGCCAGTTTAAAAATTTCACAATTTTTTTGAGAGCATTGATGCTGTTAACAGGTTGAATTAGTACCTCAAGTATGCAAGAAAAATAACAATGACCAAAAAATAACTAATTTTCCAAAGAAAATAGCCAAAAACTACGTTTGTCCTATGCTGAGCAATGTTATTCATTGCTCAAGAAGAGCATCGAAAAGCACTCAGAATGACGTCATGCGTACACATCCTATAGGCAACTTGCAACAGCCCAATGCTTTTGTTTTAAAAAAAACGCAGGTTGCATTATACATCACGTTCGGAAACTTTTCTCCAACATATTGGTGTAAAACATACACAATTATACTCTAGGATCCTTTTTTGATAACAACTCAAAAATAGTTAACATCGATGTTTTAATGTTCACCACCCATACAGCAATGGAATATTATACTGATAATAATACAGCTTCACAAACTTCATTATAATGTTTTCATTTATTGAATAATAATGTGCTTAGTTGTTTAATTCATGTTTATACTGTTATTTGTTGTATTAATTTAATTTATTGCTCACAATTTTAAGTTATATTTTGACAAGACTCACGCTTGTTGTAACTATAATTGTTACTATCAACTGCCTGGCTCAATAAAGAAAAAAAAATTAAATGATTTAAAATTTAAGAATAAATAAAGTCAAGTCATAAGTAGTAATATATAAGGGAGGAAGGCATAATCTGCAGAGGGGGTCGTACTTTAGTTATATTATCATTAAATAAAATAAATCATACAAAAAGAAATTTCATTTCCTATATAGTGAATGGTTTACAAGAGTAATATTAAAAATGTGAAATAACCTAAATCTTGTATATATGTATGTGTATTTTTTTTATTAGTAAAATAAAACATAGCTCCTATAAATGTTGCTTTTCCTTCCGAATGTGAATTTATTTTCCGTCAAAGAGAAAAGTTATATAAGGGAAAAAAAAAAAAAAAAAAAAAAAAGGAAAGAGTATCACACAAATTTTATTATACGTCTTGTGTTGGGCGCCTTGAAGAGCTCTTTATAACCAAACACAACATAAAAAATAAAAATAAGGAAAAAGGCAATTTATATCAGCATCCCTGGCAAGCTAAATAAAAAATAAACTTTACAGCGTTCAACGTTTTATCCTGGTAATTAGCTTTTTCAGACTTGGAAAAAAAAATGCCCAATTACTAATTTTCTCATGGAGTTAATCATCTCTTTTGTATGGTCCAAAGTTTAGCTTATATTTTATACAATAGCAAGGTCGGCTGGTAATACAGTGCATGCACATTATATTATTAAAATTATACTCTCTTCCAAGACATATTTTAATCGAATCATCTAAAAACTACAATAATTAAAATAAAAAAGCTAAATAAAAAAAAACTAAATAAAAAATGCTTAAAGCCATAGACCACATAAAACAATATGTGCTTTTTAATGAATAAACACAAAATGGGATCTTCAAAACTGATGACAATTTTTACCAGAATGTTAATGTATATATAGCCCCACAAGAGAGCGTGAAAAAACTGTAAAGTATGTAATTTGCGTGAAAATTTATGTTTATGACGTCAGAAACATGCAAAAATTAGTATGAAAATGTGTTGCGGGTTGCATAAATTAAATTTTCTGATCACTGCTACGGAGCTACTGTTGGGTTTTGAGACAAACTAATGTTATTTATGTAAATCCCATCAAGTGACTTGTGATATAAATGCTTATGTTTTTCTCTGGTCTATTCCTTTAATTTACTATAGAATTATTAAATTTTATAGTATGCAGCGGTAATCATAGGTTTTTATGAGTTGCACTTCATCGCCGCCACCTAGTCTGCTGGGGAACTAAAATTTTTCATATAAAATACACAATATATACAATTGAGGAATTTATGAATAATGACACAGATTAAGGGAGTAGGGGACTGACGTCGGCCATTAGACTCAAACTTTTCTCGTCAAAAAAAGCTGAAATTTTGCACAATGATACTTCGGCTTGCGACAATTTCAAATATATAAAAATTTTGGGGGGTCACCGTGCTAATTAATTTTATATGATTTTTTGAAATGTTAAGCCCATAAGGCCCAATGATAATTTCAATAACTTTTTTCTTTTTTTCGGGACCTTCAAATATCATGAAATTTTTATCACGGCTAGGTGTAACCCTTAGCTACACTAAGACACCAAATTTAGGACTAAAACACTTCTAGTTTTTGAGATATAAGGTCGGTACTCTACTCCCTTAAAACAAACGTTTTCATGAACCTATAATATAGATAATAGGATTTTTAACTGTAGTAACATGTACGTATTTGTAAATATTTTATTGCGCATAATTTCTAATTATCTCACTTTGAGGCAACATCCTATATAAGCCGATACACTGTACACACTTTGTCATATTATAACATTTTACTCTATTATGTCTTAGAGTAATATGAAGGCAAGAAATAAACTGTTCTTTGACAAGAGTATGTATACTTGTATTAATATGAATGAAGGATGAAATAAATTAAGGGTTGTAAATAGATGGCTTATATCTAAAAAAAAAAAAATTTAAAGAAAACTTTGAAATTCATGATGACATTTGAAAGTTAATTGTACCAGCTACCTATTATAAAATTTTCAGAACCCGTGACCATCAGATGAGAGAGAAAATAATTATTGAAATTAACATGAGCTCTTATGGGACTAAAACTTCAAAAAATCATAATTTAAAATTTAGCATGGTGACCTTCCATTTTTTTTTTTTTTTTTTTTTTTTACATTTTTGAAGATACCATATTATCCTAATGTATCACTGTGCAAAATTTCAGATATTTCTTTCTTTACAATTTTTTAGTCAAATCCCGCAGTACCTGATTTCCCGCCTTAACAAAGAATTTTTATGTTGAATTTTGAAAATGAATTTTAAATTTGATGCATACGTTTTGTATCTTGTTTCTATACCAAGATTATCACAAAATGTTTCGACTTGAGATTAGACGAAAATGAAGGAGAGATTAGTTACGCTTGAGAAGTACGTAAATTATAACAAACCTGCCTACACTGAAATAAATAATTAAATCTGAAAATGGAGTATGTAATGTTTGTAGAAAGTGGTGAAAAATGTCCATAGTACTCGTGTGTGAAATTATGTTTAATAACACGCTGGGATAAGAGAAACTCATGTATGTATGGCAATGGGGGGTTGGGGTAGGGGGTCACCATCCACTATGCGCAAGTTTGAATTGAGATGCTTGGAATTGTTAGGCTCAATTCGACGATTTCTCTCTCTCTCTCTCTCTCTCTCTCTCTCTCTCTCTCTCTCTCTCTCTCTCTCTCTCTCTCTCTCTCTCTCTCTCTCTCTCTCTCTCTCTCTCTCTCCTCTCTCTCTCTCTCTCTCTCTCTCTCTCTCTCTCTGACTATTTTATGTTTTAGGTTATTTCCATATTATTTTGTTACTATAAACTGAATATATATATATATTTTTTTTATTTTAGTTAAATACTCTATGATGGCAGTTAACTTTTATAGTGAAAGGTTACATGCAAATTAAATTAAACTTAGAATTAAAATTTGTCGCAGTATACGTATAGTAAGCTGACTGTTTTTAAAACGACAATTCACGTATTATTTCATTTTTGCAAACTTAGTTATCATAATATCACTATCAGGTTTTCTTATGGAAACAAATGTTTGAAATAAATAAATAATAATAATGTAAGGTGCATTAAAATTTTAAGTTGGGAAATTACACTATATATTTAATGTTTAAAAGTTAAATTATCTTCTCTTTGCATTACAAAAACATTGATTTTACTGAATAAAACTTGATGAAAAATTATTACTGCAGACCTATTTTTTTCCCGAAGTTGAGCAAATCTTTGGCTAACACTGGTAACAGTTATACTGTACGTAGTGTACGTACATTATTGTGAGCTAGGTGTTGTGACTAATGGTGCTCTGAATACGCACTGTCAAATCTGACGTACTGACTAATTGAATTAATCCATATTTATGCCAGTCTCAACTTCAGCTTTCATATTTATATACTTCTTATAATTGTATCAAATAAGTTGAACATTACTTTAGTTTGTACCAATATTTATTCTATATCATTGTGTTTCTTAACTTATTATAGGTTCAGCTACAAATTTAAATTTGAACAAAGAGCTCTAGAAAGGGTTGTAAAAATTAATTAATCTCAGTTTTCAGTTACTGCTTAAAAAAAATGAAGAAAAAAGAAAAAAAAAAAAAAAAAAAAAAAACGGAAACGGAAACGAAAATAAAATCTCAATAATTATGCAGTTTAATTCCAGCAGCATTTTTTTTTAACAAATTATTTCATGCTGCACTATGGGGTGGTTACGCCAAACTTGAAAATACATTGCCCCGAATAACACAAACGTAATTTTTTGTCTTTTTCATATGTAAATTTCGGGTGTAAATAGTTTATTTTAGCGCATGAAAAACAAAATAGTTCATGTGAGTAATCTTTTTTATTTTGATGTTATCAAACAATAACACTTTATCTACTAGTCCATGTTATTTATTGCTCAAGTATGGCGTCAAAGCGCAATATTAAACCAGTAAGTTAAATCATAATAATACATAATGGCTACATAGCAAAACTATTATTTTGTACTGCATAATTGCGTTTATGTAATTTTAAATTTATACATTATACATAATACAATAGTCACACTAGTATAAATTACGTAATTTTTTACTTATCGTGTATATAATATGTAATATGACACCTAACTTAGTTTGTATAGTTGTATATAAAATTGACGTGCTTTTTTTTGATGTTGATATATAATACAGGTAAGGATGTCGGAGCGTTTTAGTCGTCGCTCACTGGTGCTAGGTCGACGAGGGTCACCCCACCCACCTCTACAAGGCCCCGGTACCCCCTCGCACCTCCCTGCACATTTCCTCAATGCAGAGCCTGCTAAGGTAAGATGTTAATTAACTTCATTAATCTCAACGTATTGTGTGTGTGACGTAAAAGACCGGTCATTAATTGTATGTATAACATGACCATCATTAAACATCAAACAAAACCATATCATATGGCCTTTAAACTTTAAACTCTCAACATTTTTAAACTTTCTTTTTCTAAAGTAAAGTTTAACCAAACAATTCTGATATCATGTTTTATCAACATTTTTTTAGATCTTATTATTATGTAAAATTAAAGGCATAGAACACCTTGAACAAAAAACTTTTTTGTCTAATATCCTAATAGCTGAAAATCAACGTTGATTTTGCCGGAGTCATTGATTTCTAATTTATTTTCCATTCACAAAATAGTGCATGCGGACACTGACGTCACAGCTCGCCTGGTCCAAGCGCACGTAAAACAAGCAAGCTGTGACGTCAGTGTCCACACGCACCATTTTGTGAATAGAAAATAACATATAAATCAATGACTCCGGCCAAATCAACGTTGATTTTTAGGTATATTAGAATATTAGACAAGTTTTATGTTCAAGGTGTTCTACGCCTTTAAACTAAAATAATTTTATGTTAAGGAGAGTTTTAACCAACGTAAGTGGCAACTTGAAGTTAAGGCTTAGGGAAGTTTCTAGTTTTCTTCGTTGTACGTTACAACAAGAAAACAAACAAACTTAACGAGGGTTTAACTGGAGATTAAGTGTTGTACTTTACCAGAGCTTCACGACTTTGCGTCATAAAATAATACAGATTATATTTTATACGGTGTTTGTTCTATGGACCCCTAGCACTCTTAGGTCTCGGCTATCCAAGACACGCGTTTTTTTTTTTTTTTTTTTTTTTTTTTTTTTTTCCAGAAGTTAAAGTAGGCTAGTTTTATTTTAAGTTTTATACAAATGGATTCAGATTCAGAACAAGACAAAGCATTATACGTAGGTATATGTAGGTTTCTTAGATTATTTCTTCTTATGGATGTTTCTACAGTAAAAACTAAGGTGACAAACTCTCAATGGGTGACGATAAAAACAACTAATGTCTTATGTAATCCAAAGAGGATTCCCGCTGAAAAGTAGTGGTCAGCTGGAGACGTGTATTGTGGGTCAAAATTATATTGATCAAATGTGCAACAAAATATAACTTCCAGGACAAAATAAATTAAAAAGCAATAAAAAAATTGAGTAACGATATTCTCTTTGGATTACCTAATCTATCGAAAATCGAAATACCTTATTAAAAACAAAATAAAAAGAGACGACCGATGTTTACTGTACTGTACGCTAGCCAATGTATGTGTTAGCATCAAAACCCGAAATTGACCCAAACAAGGCATTTTTGCTCATTTCGGCTTTTGGTTCGTCGCTTTTTGCCAAAACCCGGAATGCCAGTTTATTTCGGCTTTTGGTCACGAAATTTTGATCCATACTAGTTTTGAGCATTTCGCAAAAATCAAAACCCGGTGTAAACATTTATATCTAGTTTTGGTCTTTGAATTTTGACCAGAACTAGTTGTGGTCAAAATAGAAAAATCAAAAGCCGACAAATAAACATCTCTCAACTCAGAATTTTATGCAATGATAAAAGACTATATATTATATTATAAGTGCATGATGTTTTTGTATTATAATTGAGGCGTTAAAACATTATATTTTATTATTTTACTTGAAATGCAAAATATATGGCCTGAAAGATTAATTTGATTAGAATGCGCTGACCAAAATCTCTAAATCTTATGGCTATAGATACGGAATATAAATTGAGACAATTACGAAAAATAAACTTACTTTTTGACCTAGCAATGTACCACCTCCATATGCGCGAACTTTTTAAAATAATTTGAAATTTTCTTAATGCATTTCGTACAAAAAGCAATTGACCTGCAATGAGCAAACTTTTTAAAATAATTTGAAATTTTCTTAAAATGCATTTCTTACAAAAAAAAATTCCCTTGTTGCAACAATTACAAACATTTTATTGCAAGTGGTCCATTCAGTAATAGTAGTAATAGAGTATATTATTATTATTTTAAGGGTTACTTACGATTAAATGTAAATTAAGAGCTATGTTTGTATAAAACCACTAACCATGTTCACTTATAAATTTGCGCACCAACAATATTCGTGTGTTGTAAACTTTTTAAATTCGAACACTTTCTTATCCTGTTTCTAACGAATATTATGAAATTATAAACCATGTTTTCAGCACAGAGACAAACAGTCAACTGAATATACGCACAAGAAATATTTTAAAATAAATCGTTATCACTGGATAAAGTAAGGTGGACGTGAACTTTGAACCAATAGAAGGGAAATTAGTCATAATTCATAATATATCACTCTTATTGTAAATTAAAATAAATATTTTTACTTTTTTTATTTAACGTGTCGTGTTATCTCTCTCTCTCTCTCTCTCTCTCTCTCTCTCTCTCTCTCTCTCTCTCATATTCTTGTATTCTTATTCTTAAATAATTGAGTTGAGAAATGTTCATTTTTCGGCTTTTGATTTTTCTATTTTAACCACAACTAGTTCTGGTCAAAATTCAAAGACCAAAACTAGATATAAATGTTTACACCGGGTTTTGATTTTTGCGAAATGCTCAAAACTAGTATGGATCAAAATTTCATGACCAAAAGCCGAAATAAACTGGCATTCCGGTTTTTGGCAAAAAGCGACGAACCAAAAGCCGAAATGAGCAAAAATACCTAGTTTGGGTCAAATTCGGGATTTGATGCTAACATATGTATTTGTTAGAACTATGAAGATAGAGTTTCTGATACGTACGTGATTTGTATGTCGGTAAGTAAATGAGCAATGAAGGTTATATTTTATGTTATGATAAAAATTATTAAAGGCGTAGAACATCTTGAACAAAAAAGTTGTGTAATATCCTAACAAACCTGAAAACCAACGTTGATTTGGCTGTAGTCATTTATTTCTAATTTATTTTCCATTCACAAAATGGAACGAGTGGTCGTTGACGTCACAACTCGCTTTTGTTTTACGCGTGTTTGGACCAGGCGAGCTGTAACGTAATTGACTGCTCGTTGCCATTTTGTGAATGGAAAATAAATTAGAAATCAATGACTCTGGACAAATCAACGTTAATTTTCAGATTTGTTAGGATATTACACAACTTTTTTGTTCAAGGTGTTCTACGCCTTTAAAATTTGCTATCAATGCACGTAATAGTGTCTGGTATATTTCCGACCTCGATGAAGTAGTTTTCTTAAAAAAAAAAAATTAAAAAAAAAAAAAAAAAAAAACTCACAAAAGATTATTAGAGAGGAGTAGAGGACTCCTTAAAGCTTATAAAACAACAATAATTATAATATTAAAATTCATATGTTAATAAGTTCAGATTGTGGGAGTAAACTTTTTCCACGCGCCTCACCGATAACTTTTATTGACAGAAATTGCTCCTCAACAAGTGGAAGAGCAAATCAGCAATCCGGATTAAAAAAACAATAATAACAAGGTGCCTGATGTGGTAATAGTTAGCACAGTGACCCATGAAGCCAAAGATCTGGGTTCGAGTCCCAGTCAGTAGGAATCCCCTTTTAACATATTTACTGCTCCATATAAACATGATGTAACACGAAAATATACTTTTCAATAATAACAAGTTTGAATCATTTTCAAACGTAATTTGTCAAGATTTCAATTATATTAAATAATTATTTAAATTAAAATTATCATACATATTATACTGTATTTTATCACTATTTAGATTTACAGTGCAAAAATCTCATTCACGGTATGAAATTTTAATAGAGAAAGATAATTTCAAACACTCTGAATTGCTATCGGCACTTATAAATTATATTATGTAGATATATAAATATATATTATTGATTTAGATCTCTTAATACTTTAAGAAAACAATTAATAAAATAAAGAGAGACAACATGAAAATTTAATAACTTATTTAAATTAATATTTGTTCAATTACATCAATTTAAATTGAAATATCAACTTATTTTTAATTCAAATATTAAAAAGGAATAATATTGAAAAACTTTTTAAAAGTTAATATTTTACTGTCACTTATTTATTATATCGTATTTAACAAAGTTTACTAAAGTGATATAAAACATTTTTAGTTTTTGATATTATTTTTTTATCCCACGGCACTTTAAAAATATTTTTATATACTTCACATGTTTATTAACTTCTAAAATTAAATAACAATATTTTTAGCTTAGAGTTTTAAGGGCAAAATGATACTCATCACTGCAAAATTTGAGGAAAGCAAGAAACTTTCAGGGTTTGTTAAGCTCATCCTGGTGAACAATTCTGGAAGGGGTGCCCTCGCCTAAGGTCAACCCGGCGACCTGGGGTGACCTTCAAAGGTGGCACATAGACCCTTTTGGTTTTAATTTTTTCCTGGGGTAGTTTATTGGGGTAGAAGAATTTTCTTTTTTGGGATCTACTTAGAATTAAATGTCAAATATTGTAAAAAAAATCCAAATTAAAAAATTTAAAAATAGTCCCGAAAATCAAAATTAAAGTCAAAATATGGTTACCTGTTACACCTTTAATTAAGAATTACTCAAAAACGTGTAACGACACACAAAAATGTTTCAAACAAATTTAATTGGCCTTAAAATGATCTGTATTTTGATATGCGGTTTATTAATTTTGAGTCAATAGATTCCAAAATATCCCACTTTTTGTGCCCATTTTCACCTTATTTTCACTTTTTGTAATTGAATACAAATTAACATAAAGCTACATATATGCAGATTTTAACAAAAACAAAATAAAATAACAGTCCAGAAAATCAATGCACTGCACGGGAAATAAAAATTCATAATTTTTTTTTCCAAAATTCGAAAATCCCGAAAATCCGGGACACTTTTTTTCAAAAATGCCCTAATTTATTTCACTTTCTTGGCAATTCAGGTGACTAAAAGTTAAAAAATGTGCATTGTGGGCGTCCCGGAAATGTCCCGGAATTCAAAATTTTAGAAAAAAAAAAACGAAAGCATATTAATATACATAAAACATAGCGGTTTATTCATACCATTTTCGACTCAAAGTAAGTTGCCCCAGTAATTATATAATCTATTTGCAATTTGAAATATAATAATATCCGAGGATTAGTGGAAGTTGTGAAATTATATTAATATTTATTATTACCACATCACGGCCATGTCAGTGTTTCATTTCTTTCAAACTATGGTTGCAATACTGTTTTTATTCCAATTAAATCTCTTTGAGAGTCCGGCCCACGTAAAAAGTATTTTGAATATAATACTGAATAATATATGAATATAAATATACGACAATCAGTATCTGAATTATCGTTAATTACAGTCTTAAGTGATTACTGTGTATAACATAACTACAGCCTGCACTATACAGTATATGCCGTACAAATTATAATTCTGATGTGGCGCAGAGCTCTTGCTATATATACGCATATAAAGTGAAATAAGAAAAATTGAAAAATTAAAAAATCTGAAACTAACTAATGTAGATTTTTTTATCAGTATTATATATATAACTTATAACATACATACATAATTTCCCATAAATATATTCTGTGAGTGCTCGAGTGATAAATGCAGGAACAAAACATTACTAAATAGGTTTGGAATTTTTCTATAAGAGAGAGAAAGAGAGAGAGAGAGAGAGAGAGAGAGAGAGAGAGAGAGAGAGTGAGAGAGAGAGAGAGAGAGATCGAATAAGGGTTCTATTTTGAAAATATCTAAAAAATTTATAGTAAATTAAATTTTTTAAAACTGCTGATTAGTTGTTTGCTATATCTGTGTTCACTGATAAACTCTCTTTATATATAAATATATCAATGCTGTTTTATGTATATAAAATAATTATTAATAATAATTATTTTATGAATAAGGATATGCAATGAGAGTAACGAACGACTTTATAAATTAGGTTGTTATATGAATTGTTTTCGCATATATTGTACATAAAAAGAGCGCAAAATTATATAGCTATGGAATTTGATTTTTGGAATTTTACTCCGGACTCTTTAATTGCTTTGTGAAAAAGTGCAGATACTAAAGTTTTTAAATTGAATCCAACCTACAAGGGGGTAGAAAGTTTGTTGGTTGCCCTAAAACAAAATCACGTTATTTATTACAGCAACATTATAGAAAAAAAATTACAAAAAATGAATCTTAATATTAATGTAATAAACGCAAATATATAGCATTAAAATAAAAATATGGTAAGAACAAAGCAAATGTTTACCCCTTCCTTTTCCGTCTTTCCAGTAAATTATCATAAATATAAAATATGTAAAAGCAGCCAACTCTCAATTTTGTAAAGTTTAATTCTGATAATTTCTCGATATGATGAAATACGATATTGCGAAATGGTAATTTTCTGGGTTACTTTTGTGCTTTTACAAAATCGATAGTTTATAAATATAATGTTTTGTGTTTGCATTTTCCAAATTTGGACACTAACAAATATGTTTATAGAACTTTATGTACTGTATGTTATAAATATTATAAATACTGATAAAAAAATCTATATTAGTTAGTTTCAGATTTTTTTAATTTTTCAATTTTTCTTATTTCACTTTATATGCGTATATATAGCAAGAGCTCTGCGCCACATCAGAATTATAATTTGTACGGCATATACTGTATAGTGCAGGCTGTAGTTATGTTATACACAGTAATCACTCAAGACTGTAATTAACGATAATTCAGATACTGATTGTCGTATATTTACATTCATATATTATTCAGTATTATATTCAAAATACTTTTTACGTGGGCCGGACTCTCAAAGAGATTTAATTGGAATAAAAACAGTATTGCAACCATAGTTTGAAAGAAATGAAACACTGACATGGCTGTGATGTGGTAATAATAAATATTAATATAATTTCACAGCTTCCACTAATCCTCGGATATTATTATATTTCAAATTGCAAATAGATTATATAATTACTGGGACAACTTACTTTGAGTCGAAAATGGTATGAATAAACCGCTATGTTTTATGTATATTAATAGGCTTTCGTATTTTTTTTCTAAAATTTTGAATTCCGGGACATTTCCGGGACGCCCACAATGCACATTTTTTAACTTTTAGTCACCTGAATTGCCAAGAAAGTGAAATAAATTAGGGCATTTTTGAAAAAAAGTGTCCCGGATTTTCGGGATTTTCGAATTTAGGAAAAAAAATTATGAATTTTTATTTCCCGTGCAGTGCATTGATTTTCTGAACTGTTATTTTATTTTGTTTTTGTTAAAATCTGCATATATGTAGCTTTATGTTAATTTGTATTCAATTACAAAAAGTGAAAATAAGGTGAAAATGGGCACAAAAAGTGGGATATTTTGGAATCTATTGACTCAAAATTAATAAACCGCATATCAAAATACAGATCATTTTAAGGCCAATTAAATTTGTTTGAAACATTTTTGTGTGTCGTTACACGTTTTTGAGTAATTCTTAATTAAAGGTGTAACAGGTAACCATATTTTGACTTTAATTTTGATTTTCGGGACTATTTTTAAATTTTTTAATTTGGATTTTTTTTACAATATTTGACATTTAATTCTAAGTAGATCCCAAAAAAGAAAATTCTTCTTCCCCAATAAACTACTCCAGGAAAAAATTAAAACCAAAAGGGTCTATGTGCCACCTTTGAAGGTCACCCCAGGTCGCCGGGTTGACCTTAGGCGAGGGCACCCCTTCCAGAATTGTTCACCAGGATGAGCTTAACAAACCCTGAAAGTTTCTTGCTTTCCTCAAATTTTGCAGTAAGAAACCCTTAAGACCCTAAGCTATTTGGATAGAAGAAGTTTTTTTCATATGAAACGTGAGCTTTTTTTTTTTTTTTTTTTTTTTTTTTAAGCTGATTGAAGTCAGCGAAGTCAAGAGAAGAATGATAATTGAAATTTTGGTAAATATTATCTGTGACAGTTTTTTATATGAAAATATACACATATATAAATATATTATATAATATATAACCCGCAATGCATGCTAAATACCTATCATTGAAATGAACAATACAACTGAAAATAATTATGTTTTTTTTTTAAACTACACAAGTTTTGATTATAAAAACTGATCATTAAAAACTTTCTGTATATAATTCACAATAAGTTTTTGAAACTTTTGTTATTCATATATAACTATGTATATAAAACAAAGGATGATAAAAAATCTCATTTCCTACACTAATTAAGATACATAATACATCCAGTTATACACATAGATAGAGGTTATTCTGATGACATAAAGATTAATTAATCCATTAAAAGAACTCATCATGATGTTAATACTGTATGTTTTTATACAGCATAATATAGGTATAGCCATAAGTAATGGTATATATAGTGTTTTTTTTTTTTTTTTTGTCAGCTACGTGCACATTATTTTGTCATTCATTGGCGCGGATTACTTTCAATGACAAATAACATTCTATACAATTTCTCTACATCGATAAAATGTGTTTTTATTTTGTTTATTTTTTATGTTCTGTTTGTTGTTTTGACGCGACTATGATGATGATTTGTTTAATTTTTATAACGACAACAGTTTCGATTCTCTCTCTCTCTCTCGCTCTTGCCTCGGTATAATTTGCAACACGAGCTAAAATTGCTTCCCGCTCGCTAACGAGTAGAGCTCGCTCGCGTTCTCAGTCTGAAAAGCTTTCGTCAACAATAATTATATTTTACACTATTTGCACAATGAAAAAAAAAAAAAAAAAAAAAAAAAAAACTAAGTCAACATATTAAAAATTTTATTCCAAAATTTTTTTTAATCATTAAAGGTAAAAGTATAATTAAATCATGGCTTTTTTTTTCAGAACAATTTAAAAATGGTTTTAATAATGTTTTTAAGTTTAACTGCATATTAATAACGTTATTTCCAATATCAATTCATGTTTGTTTTTGTATATTGTGTATTGTTAAAAAAAAAATCAATTTGAACTTCAATATTGGATGTACGTGGAAAGATAAACTTTTTCTTTTCTGAAGTAGAAGAAAAAAAAAAGAAGAAAAAGAAAAATTCTATCGGACACACCATGATAAATAAAGTTTTCATATAATATTTGGCAATTGAAAAATATATTTGATATAAGTTCAATAACTGGCATATTTTCAATATATTATAATATGCATCTTTTTGCTTTTCCTCACTCCGATATTTTCTTCATATATACTTTACCGATATAGCCGGAAGATAGCAATTCCATATTTCACTGGTTTATAATATTCTCTCTCTCTCTCTCTCTCTCTCTCTCTCTCTCTCTCTCTCTCTCTCTCTCTCTCTCTTTCTCTACACATACTTTAATGCGGTATCTTATAATAATATTATCCATATCTTTAATATTATCATATATTTATTTTTTATACTTCTATCCTCTTCTAAAAGATGAAAAATATTTGAAAAATGACGTCATAACTTTTATGACGTCACAATATGGTGGGTAAAAACAAAATTATTGAGCTGAAAATGCAACATGGTCATTCATCTAGTCGTGTATATCTTTGTAGCCCTTCGGCGTCTCTAGCGTATGTAATGCTCTACAATACGAGTGATATATATATATATATATATATATATATATATATATATATATATATATATATATATATATATATATATATATATATATATATATATATAGAGAGAGAGAGAGAGAGAGAGAGAGAGAGAGAGTTCTCCGGCAGTTAGCCGCGTATTGTGGTCGTATAAACTAGCGGTCTTAGACTTATGAGCTTTATATATTATTTATCCCCTTACCAAAAACTATACAGAGAGAGAAAGAGAGAGAGTCTAGTTGCGGTAAATTCCATTTATAAAAGTGGCTTGTGTGCCAAAATTGTATTAGGTTTTATTAGGTATAACGGTAAATGTTATATATATATAGGTATATAGGATGAGTTATGTTTTTAAAGTTCACATAGTATTCAATCATTAAATGAAGAAGAAAAGTGTAAGAGGTGCGTGCCAAGTAGCTGGTTTTATCACGTGGAGTCATCGATCTTTTTATTATACAATATAGGTACTGTAAGCCTTCAAAGAAAGAAGAAGAAAAAAATATCGTATATATAGTCTAATGTGACGGGTAAAAAGAATCGATTTCATTCACCGACACCATACATCTCACATCACATACGCAACATCCTCTACTCTACTATGGTGTCTCGCAAGGGACAAATCTCTGCTCTTGCGTTTTTTTTTCTTTTCTTTTCTTTCTTTCCTTCTTTTATAAAAAGCTTGATATTATAGAATATTTATTACAGCAGACTACTAAATACATTAGTATTTTATACAGATTGGGATTGAAACTGTTTTGTATAATATGTCATATTTTATTATTTATTATTATTATACTGCTTTTGATAAGCGATCATTAAACATGTATATAAAATAAACTGTAAACAAAAGCACATATGAATTTTACTTGAAAATGTATTGTTATGAATAACTTAAGTTAACCACACAAAGTAAACTTTAATAATATAATATATTATATAAAGCTTACACAAACGTTGAAATAATGACTCAATTTTAGATCCATTAAATAAACAAAAGGAATTGCTGTCTCAACTAATCTCGTTAATTATCCATTTTAATGACCGACAAGCACTCAAACAAAAGGATTAACGCCAAGAGAGAAAGATAGAGAATGAAAATTTTTGATGTATCTTTTATGAGTTTTATAAGTGTATATTTTCCGCTTTATATTTGAATGTGTGTGTATGTGTATATATGTGTATGTGTATGTATGTGTGTGTTTAAGAGCAAACATGATCATCACGTGATATATACGGCCCACCATAGAGATTGAAATGCACGACAACAACGACTCGTCAGCACCCATTGATCACCTTGTCTTATGCTATACTTGACTGCAACCGAGCGATAAAAATGCTGTGCTCATCGCGTCTCTCTCTCTCTCTCTCTCTCTCTCGCTCTCTCTCTCTCTCTCTTTCAAAATGCCGCTAGCATTTTACTTTTGATTTCGCTCAGAACATTTTATGTTTTTTCTTTACTTTTCCTGATTTCTTTTCTTAAGAAATAATATATTTATATACCTCAATAGACACGTACTTTTATTCTCTCTCTCTCTCTCTATCTCTCTCTCTCTATCTCTGACTATTCCATACGTTGCATTTTTCCCTGCAGCTAAAGTGAAATAAGAAATAAATAAAGAGAAAGATAGAGAGAGAGAGAGAGAGAGAACACACATATACACTAAACGTTTTGTATAAATCTCATTTCATTGAAACTCTATAGTAAATATTTCAACTGAAATCGTTTCTTTTGATATTTGAATTGTCTTTGAATAATATATAACTTTTTTTTTTATTTATATTTAAAAAAGAATGGTAATCACTTTTTTAAACACAATCATATTATTAAGTAATAGATTTTTATATTTAAATTAATGTATCAAATACAGAAATACGTTTGAAAAAATGAAAATAATTTAGCTCTTGAATTTTTATTTATTTAAAAGCAAGATTTAGCAATTTTTGTGTTTAAAATTGATTTTTTTTAAGCATATATATATATATCATTGCTACTAAACGCAAAAGCACTTTTAAGTTTTAGTTTTACAAAAACAATTAGCAGTCCATGGGTAGATTTAGGGGTTTTGATTCAAAAACAGAATCTATGGGTCTACATGAGCGAGTGGAAAAAATAAACTAGTAGGAGGAGTCGAATTAATTCGTTTATATTATCAAAGAAACGTCCGCGGGCTTTTTTTTTCTTGCGGATATCAACAACACTTGAACGTTTCTCAATGGGATTTAGAAGATATGAAAATTTTCTGGCAAATAATTATCATAAGTCCTTGGGCAGCATCCAATTATTACGCAACTATACCTGAAAAGTTCTTTTTCTTTTTTTTCCCAGCACGCTTAATAAATAAGAAAAGTATTTAAAAATTAAGTTTCAGGCATTAAAACTTGTGCTTTACACATTTAACCAGCGGCTTGTACTACTAAAGCACACATAAACGTGCATAACCAACCCTTGTCTCCTAAGCCACGCGGAGGTCGCGAGGTATAGAATAACTCCCTAAGGTAGTAGCAGGGCCATCTGGCGCCAAAACTAACAGCCCCACGTTGAAACTCACTCTCTTATCAAAGAAAAGCATCCGAGAATAGAAACAGCAGCTTTACACCTCGCCCTCGCAAAGATTGATATATTATGTATATCCTGAAAGTTAGGCAAATTGTGCGACGTAACTTTTTCAAGACTTTAATATTTAGTCCCGAGATTTATATATCAACAATTTATGAAGCTCAATTTATATAATATAAACAGTTTTTCTGTCTCGATTTTTTTTGTTCAGTATGATAAAATTGTTGTTTATGGGCGCCGCAATATAATTGTTTTCTTCGCGTTCTTATTTTTATTATTACTATCGCCAAAAAGAATGGAAAAAAATAATAAAATAAAACTGTTCAGAAAGTAATGGGTTCAAATCTAATAAGAATCTCTCTCTCTCTCTCTCTCTCTCTCTCTCTCTCTCTCTCTCTCTCTCTCTCTCTCTCTCTCTCTCTCTCTCTCTCTCTCTCTCTCTCTCTCTCTCTCTCTCTCTCTCTGCCTTGTCGTATTGTCTTCTTTGCTGCTGTGTGTGTATTACAAGAAAGTCACAATGCGAATCCTTTATACTAGGATGTAACTTTCAGAAGGACAAATTTTCAGTATATATTTACATATTCATTACTTAAAAGTACAGAAACCTGACAATCTCAAAGGAAACCTATGAAGCTATTTTAACACGAGTAACAAGCATTAATAATAAATTACGATTTCCCCTAATTTAAATAATTAAAGTAAAGATGCTTTTTATCACCCGAAGTTACATTTTACTTTTGGATTCATAACATTATCTGCGTGCTGTAAAATATTATAAGTATTAAAAGAAAATCCTCTCTTTTACTGTTCAAACTGTTTTATTTGTTTTCTTTCTCCTATAAAAATGTATGAAATAAATATCGTTAATTATGCACCATTTATGGCATGTAGCATAAATATTGCTGATTTGAAATAGCATAAATAATTATAATGGAGAGCGTGTATATATTATAAGCTCTATAGCATGATAATTGTTCAATATAGCATAAATTATGTAGTCATGTATAATCATTGCTAAAATCAGTCTGGTATAATTTTTATTTTTTCCGTGCAATCATGGAAGCACTTCATTTGGAAATTTTTGAAATGTTATCAGACTTTTATATAAAGGCACATTTAGTCTGGTCAAAAAACATGGAAATAAAAAAATAAAAAAAAGGTGGGGGGGGGGGGTTATGTGTATTAAATACATCATTGGAAAAAAACTAGAAAGTCTCTTTCAAGTGTTGTGTGAAAGTTTGGCCTCTTGGTGGTAAGGATCCAGCGTTAGACGCGGAGCAATAGATTTCAACTTTTTAGATAAAGTAACTTATATAGTAAAATTAAAATAAAAACTGAACTTATACAACTGAAGTTTTTATGTCAGTCAAGGCCTTTTATTATTATTTTTTTTCTTTATATACGTACACTTAATTTTTTAATTTTAAGTTTTTCCGGAATAAATTGTTTAAACTTGAGCATTGATTTGTATACAAGGGGAAAAAAACGTGCTGTACTAATGTAAGGTAAAAAAAAGTCCTATAAATTGCAATAAGTGTAAATGTAAAACTGGTACAGATATTGATATATACTACAAACTACAAACATACCTAACGCAGGTAAAACAAATTATAAAATAAAGACGTTTCTCACTTAGATTAAGTGACACCTGGACCAGGTTAATATTTACCTGATTAACAGTTTTGTACTTTACAATATTTAGTAGTAAAATTTTTTCTGTGTAGCATTTTATAAGAAACTGGTAGGTGATAACTTAAACATTGATGCTAGATTGTAAATAAAATATATCGAGAACTTTTACGATGTCTTTTTAAAAAAAAAATAATTCCTTATTTCTTTAGAGTTAAATTTAGCATATTTTACTTTTCAAGTGACGTACGTACAGCATGGCAACAAATAATGTTCTCCAGCTGACGAGAGTGTGGATCACAACAAAATAGGGGGAAACAAAGTTTTACTGAACAACCGAAAACTTTCCTGCTCTCCTGTGACATTGTCATCATGTTCATCATTTAATTACTTCACTTTTCCATCCTTTTTTAATTTTTTTTCCTTTGAAATCTTTAAGTTTTTTCTTTATATATAATAAGATAATTTACATCATTATTTTAAATAGTAAAATAAATTTTCTTCAAAGATGCAAAAGTGACATTTGGAAAAAAAAATTATATATATATATATATATATATATATATATATATATATATATACGAGTAAATAATTAATTAGTATCTAATTAGTTTAATAACTTGCAACTACGAAAATATGTTTTGACTTTTACAAAACATGAAAAGCTTTTATAATAGTATTTGAAATGTAAATATTTAATAATAAACTGACTTTATATACTTGAAAGTTAAGTTGTTACATCAAACTTAATGTTATGCTGACTTGTTGTATGTTATATGCATTACAATTTACATTATATAATAATATATTAACTGTATATTTACAACATATTTTATATAAATAGAGTAGAGACTATATTTTTTTAAAGGAAGATTATTTCTTAGCATTTTTTTTTATATAATTTGACAGAAAAAGCTTTTTACAAAATATTATAACATTTGCACTGGAAAAAAAAACTCAATGGTTTTTACACTAGTGCTGTCAAAATAAATATGGTACAAATATCCGTTATCTGAATTTTCTCTTAAATTGTAAACTGATTTTTTGTAGCTTTTCATCCCTGAAAAGAGATTTTTTTTTTTAATTGTTGCTTTTTTCTTCCGGACTTTGTTGATCCATTTGCTAGCCAGATAATACAGATCCGAGTAAAATTATATCCACAAAATCTTGATGTGGATAAGTTTTTATACGTAATCCGGATTTGAAAATTGTGTGGATTTTGATAGCACTAGTTAACGCAGCTCGTATATACACGTGGTATATATATATATATATATATATATATATATATTGCGATTGGTTTGTCTGGCTAGTCTGTTTTATATGAGAGCAGATAAACAATATCCTTGTTGTTATAACTAATCAAATATTCGCACCACTTACATCAATAGTTATTAATATGGTTTGTGAGAACAAATATTATGATTGACTATTACATATGGTACAATAATTCGTGGTACTATGTCTTCAGAGCAGCAGTACAGTTACATTCAAACCACCTACTTTTTTAAAAGTCATCAATGATGAAGAGTGAAATTCAAGATAAGGGAGGGGAAAAAATTGACATGGGGATTAAATTTCTGACAGAAAAATATCTGAGATTTGTAATTCAAAATTTGTTATATTTTAAATATAGAAATATTTTAAATATAGTCAAGATATAGCCTTCAGCATGCGTGCCTTTTTATATTATTTTACACGAAATTGGACCCCCAAAACCCAAGTGCAAGAGAGCATTAAATAACAGCTATTAAGCTATTATATGCATGCTGAGACGATATTCAATAGAAAGGGTTGTGCTAGTAAAAATTTTCTTTGACATTCTAAGGCTATATAATACAAACACAGGTTTTAGAACAAATTGATTATTTTTGCAAGTCCCATCTAAAGATTTGTAGAAAAAAAACTTTTTGATTAGCAGAAAATATATCTCTTATCTGTATGTACAAAAAAAAAAAAAAAAAAAAAAAAAAAAAATTTAGTCGAATTATCGCAGTATATTTATTTATAAATTTTATTACGATACCATATAAATTCAAATTTTTTAAAATCTTTTAAATAGTTTTGAGGATAAGTATTAGATCTCACACCCCATGTTCAATGTTACGCTCCTCAACTGTATATAACTTTCAGCTTAAAATAAAAATATCTCGGTGCACTAAATCCTGAATCAAAAAAGCTAGAGGGATGAAAGTGTAAGATTTAGATAACCAGGGTAAAAGTAGAACCACAAAAACTGAACTAAGACTGATAATAACAATAAAAATACCGAAACTTAGTCTATATTTAAAATCAATCTTTGAAGATAAAAGTTTAACATGTAAATTCTATCAGAAATTCAGTGCATAATAAACTCTAAAAACTCAAACGAAGTAACATCATTTTTCCAGTGTATTTATATTATTATTATTATGTAAAATATAAAAATGCTAAAGAAATTAAATTTTAAAAAAGCTTTATTTTTTATCTTTTTACGTTCTCTTGGGTCAAAGTTCAAAGCATGCTAATTTTATGTTATTTAAGTGATAAAAGGATTTTACACAGAGAGAAAGAGAATGGCAATGTTACAACATTCTTTTGTTCTCTCTTATTATTATTATGACACATGTATATGTTGGTTTTGACTAGGCCAAGCGTAATATATTATTAAAAATTCATTTTATTGTCAGGTCAAAAGACATTCATGATACGGGGTTACGAGTTTCCATAATATGATGCCTAGATAGCAAAACATACGAACCCAACAAAAAACTTTTTTTTTTTTAGAACTTTTTTGTCATGAATTTTCTCATTATCATAGCACGGTGAAATGAATTAATGTAATTACTTTAGGGAGATGTTCTCTCTCTCTCTCTCTCTCTCTCTCTCTCTCTCTCTCTCTCTCTCTCTCTCTCTCTCTCATTCTCTCTCTCAAACACACTAACAGTGTAATATCTCAAATATGTACTTTTATTTTTTCAAATAAAAATAAGTCAATATCTGTTTCATATGTGCACATTTAACATTTATATGTTAGCATATAATAATTTTATTAGAAAATATTTATATCTTATATCTAGTATAATATAAAAGAGGACGGTATCGTCATGCATACGTTATATTTATATATATATATATATATATATATATATATATATATAATATAACAAAGTAGCCTTCGTACCGTTGACATTTCAATTTCGTAAGTCACCTGAATGTTTGTATGACATCTTGTCATAACCAGTAGTTTTCATTTCATGAAATATCGAACACAATAACATATGAAAATATATAAATCAAATCTATATGTTATTGATTTCAATCATTTTTTTTTTCTTTGTAACATTTTTCAATAGATTTCACACAATATTATTTTTTATTTTATATATACACAATATAAAAATATGTGTGTATATTTTTATATATATTTATTTGAAGTTATGTTAAATAAAGTTACAGTTTATAATTTATTCTTGCGCTAATTTGCTATATTTGTTATGATATTGATTAGCATTGAAGAATAGCATAGATTTCATTGTTATTATTAATAATATAATATTGTACTCTTATAGTAGCATACTATTATCGATATTATTATGTTAAATATTTCTGAAAGGGTTGTATTCAGATGGCTTGTATCTCAAGACATAAAAAGAAAACTTCCAAATTTCAAGATTCCATTAGAAAGTTAATAGTAACAGCTATCTATGATAAAATATTCAGAACCCGTGACCATCAGATAAGAGAGAAAATAGATATTAAAATTAACATCGGCTCTATGGGACTAAAACTTCAAAAATTTATAATTTAAAACCTAGCATAAGCCACACTTTTGTTTTATATTTCTGAAGATATCTTATTCTAATGTACCACTGTGCAAAATTATGTCAGATTTTTCTTTCATTTCAACGCTTTAGTTAAATCCCGCAGTAGCTGATTTCCCGCCTTAAACAAAAACCTAGAGGGTTATATTTTGTATGCATCGTGACTGTAGGATGAGTGAGAAATTAATAAAAAAAAAATTGACTTTTGGATTCGAATTATTAATTAATTTTTAGAAGGCTTTCATTCGCAGTAACTTTTATTTAAAAATAGTTTTTTTTTTCAATGCTAGCTTATGAATCTATTATTTTTCACAAATCTTAAATAGGATTATCGCACTGGTATATTACATTTCGTTGAGTCGTGTTTTTAATTTGAGCAGTAGAGTATCAAGATTCCTTTCTTACGTCTGTATACTGTATACTGTATATATATATATATATATATATATATATATATATATATATATATATATATATATATATATATATATATATATATATATATATATATATATATATATATATATATATATATATATATATATATATATATATATATATATATAAAATTTTTGAACTACTAAATAATCATTATTATGTTCATAAATATTTTTTCTTACAATTTGAAATGTTTCTTTAGGGTAATAATTAAAAATTGAAAACATGTTCTCGTTGCTCATATTTAAATAAGTAGCGTTCTTTTGTTTTCTTTCTCTTGGTTAATGTTACAGCCACCACACATGCAACCACTGAAGAAAGTTGAAAAAAAAAAAAAAAACAATTCAGGAAAAAATCAAACACATTTTCTTCCCCTATATATTTCTTTAGCAATCTTACTAATAAAATAATATTATCATTGGTTTAGGAAAGCGACAAAGAAAAGAAAAACCACATGGAAAATTGTTTTCTTGGCGTTTTCTTTTATCCAATGTATTCTACACTTATTTTTTTTATACTGGCATGAGAGAGAGAGAGAGAGAGAGAGAGAGAGAGAGAGAGAGAGAGAGGCTACAAAAGTTGGTCTCCAATGGTCCACAGTTTCCTTCACGAATCTTATTCTTTATTCTTTTTCTACATATAAAGAGACAATGACCTAACCTTTTAAACTCCTTCTCTCTCTCTCTCTCTCTCTCTCTCTCTCTCTCTCTCTCTCTCTCTCTCTCTCTCTCTCTCTCTCTCTCTCTCTCTCTCTCTCTCTCTCTCTCTCTCTCTCCATTGAATAAAGAAAGACTTTATACTTTTCTCATATATAGTTCACATAAAGACGCACATTATTATTATATACCTCTCGCTTTTCAATCTATTTCTTTTTATATAGAGTTCGCATGTCATTCTTCTATATTTTTTTTCCGCGTTAAACCTTACAAGCATATTTTTCCCTTCATTTTTCCTTTTATCTGTATCTTTCTCTCTCTTACACACACACTGCTGGTGAATAGAGACAGTTTTCTTATTATATATAACCAAGCTAGCAAGTTAGGATATTATGTTGATTAATCAGATGATTTTGGACATCTTGGACAGTCGTTTACATCGCGTCTGATACCGCGCGAGGTTTTTTTGAGACAGCAACTTGCACGCTCGCGCACGCGTGGGTTGTGGGGATCGAGGGCGAGGGATGTGTAAGCAATTCAGTCAGTCGCGTGGTAGACAGCGGGGCGACAGCTCGGGGCACGCTAAACACCGGGGGTTACAGTGACTGAGTTAGTGAGTGAGACAGTTAATCAGGCTGGCTGAATGCAGGCACGTCTGCAATGACCATGTCAAGCACCCACGACTCGAGTGCGGAACATACTTCCAATGCTCACAATCTCGCCAAGGCACATGCGGTAAGTTTATCATATAATCACGTGGCCTTTTGTTTGGAAATACACGTACCTTTACCTTTTTCATATAAAATAAATGAAACTTTTACTTTAATTAAATATGGGCAAACGTCTAGTGACAGCGATAATTTAATATATTTTTAAATATCAATATTTTTTACATTGCTTTTAATTAAAATATTACTTTTGTAACTTTAACACCACTCGGTGTTGAAGAGTCGAGTAATAATAATTTTTAAAAAGTTTTTTTTTTTTTAATATGATATCTCTGTATTTTATTCTCCCATGATACCACCAGAGGGCATGCAAGAAAAAAAAGAGCAAATAACACAAGCAAAAAAAAAAAAAACAAAGAAAAAAAAAGTCACACATTTCATGATATTTACGTAGGCTTTTTTTTTTTTTAAATACACAAAAAGCTCCACTTCTCGTTGGAGTAAGCACTCGTGTTGTTTGATTTGTTTAAAAAGAGAGAGAGAGAGAGAGAGAGAGAGAGAATACAATACCTCAGCACGTTTACCAACACGTGAAATATGTCTTCAAACCAACCAACTACGAGGTACTTTTATTCAATAATATTATAACAGATTAAAAAAACAACTTTCTAAAAAATAAAAAAATTATATTGCATGTTTTACAAAAAAAAAAAAAAAAAAAAAACGTTTTCAAGTTGATTAAAATAATAAAATGTATAATATTATATTTATATTCTATTTAATACTTGTTGATATTGCTTGCATTTTATTAACTTATGTCACGGAAAGGGACCGATATAAATAATTTGTTTCTCTTTTTATTCTAATAAATAATCTAAAAATTTGAAATAAAATTTTATTTTTGATGTTTTTATAGACGGTCGTTCTTTAGTCAAATATCACGTATGGAAACATAAATAAAAAATTTAATGCACTTTAGGCTCCTATGTCACGCATATACATAATATTATTATACGTGCACGTAAAAACTTTTTCTTTTTTTTTTCTATGTTTTTATTTCATAATATAAATTATATATTATGCGTCCTGTATAAAATGTCAATTTCCGATATACGTATATAAACTGGTGGTAATAAAAAACAAACTTATTGAATAATAATTGTAAGACATTTTTTTTCTTTTTTAATAAAAACGTGACATAGTGAGAAACAGTTTTATTACTGTCACTTCTGTATAAAATATTCTTGTAAATATTTTAATGTAATGGTTTTTATAGCATTGAAGAGCTGTTACTATATTTCTAAATGTACATATGTGTATTTAATGTAAAGTATGTACATTTTAGTATAAGGTTCTGTACTATGAAATAGTAATAAAAATATATATTTTTATGTAAGGGTATTTAAGAAAAATGACTGAAAATGTTTCATATAGAAAGTAAAATTTTGTATTGTAAAAAAATATTTAATTACATCTATTATATAGTGCGATATTTCTATTCAGATTCAGTCTAATATTTTTTAATACTATTGAATATTATAAAATAATAGCAAAAACTCAGTCAATTTTAGTATTTTCTTTCCTTATGTTCAATAAATAATATTTAATTTATATATAAAAAAAAAAGCTACGAGGAGCGTGCTCTTCTTTTTCAACATGAGATTAAATGAACATTGACAAATTACAATAAGTTTTCGTGGAGAAGATTAATACTTGTTTTTTTTTGGGGTCTCCTCATATGAACAAAATAAGTATTTTAGCCTATAACTTTAGCAACGTTAAACCAACAACAACACAACATGTTGTTTATGAAATAAGATAGAAATATGCACTATTTAATAATAGTTATGATGCACAGCACAGAATAAAAAATATGCTGTAAGTTTATTCTAAAATAGCAACATTTATGCTATATATGAGATAAATTTAGCGTACATTACTTTTTTTTCACGTGCATTTAAAAAACTATTATCAACGTAACGTAATTTTTTAATATTAAAATATAGTACATACATGAATAAAAGTAAAAATGCAATTAGGTTCCACATTTTAGGTTCATTAAAATTTTTTTTTATTATTTAGCTTAGAAAATTGTTAAATAGGGGAGTTTTAAATGGGAATAATTCTTTTTATACGCAAAGTTACAGCAAATAAATGAATATGTGAATGAATCTATAGATAGTACACAAGACCACGATAGTATGTTTTACCATTTAAATCCAGCGCATATTTTTCTCATAAGAATAACATTGCAAATTTAGCGCGAGTTTTTGACTGCTAAAATATATTATCGCGGTACAACAATGTTAAATATAAGCTACACTCTGGCCAAAACAAGGTCGTTCCCGCCAAAAGCTGTATCCGCGGTGCTAAACCAATCAGAGAGTGTGTTATAAACCTACTAGCCAATCACAGTTGACTTTACATAGTTAATTACACTGTATCCGCTCGAACTAGTATTGGGATAAGTGAACAAAAATGAGAATATTGAGTGCATATAAAATTATTATAAGTATAAAAGATAATCAAATATTACCATTCAAAAAAAGAAATACAATAAATCAAAATTACAAAAGTTCATTAATCAAAATGTTTATATCAAGTTGACATGAATCATGAGACGATAATATTTTTACATTGTATGTATATATGTAGTCTATCAGTTAAAATGTCATATTTACATAAATATCTGCACGATTAATCTTCGTAAAATATGTATACGTTACGTATATACTGTAAGTACTTTTATTTGAGACCATTTTGTCTTATACGAGTGTTAACACTTTTATTTTTATTGCATTACATGTTAGTAACACGTACTTTAACTGAACACCAATGTCTGAGACAGAAACTTTTGTGTGTATACCGTACAAGTGAAATATAAGATAAAATATTCAATATAATAAAAAGATAGTAAGTGCTTAAATGTTTTTTATATAAAGTGAATTTTCCTTTATTACTTTCGATGGTACTTTTCAATAAACATGATAGTTTTAAAACAGGAATATTTAAAATACATAATTTAATTTTATTATTATTACTTTTTTAATAGTTTTATTTAATTCAATTAACTATATTGTATAATAAGCTTTTTTTCTGTACATAATTCAATTTTATATCTAAAATTTTAATAGTTTTATTACAAAAGTTGTATTTTTGTCATTGTGTTTTATTCTCACAAAACATAAGGACAATTGTTACCGAGTAGCCAATGTGTGTGTGTGTGTGAGAGAGAGAGAGGGAGAGAGAGAGAGAGAGAGAGAGAGAGAGAGAGAGAGAGAGAGAGAGAGAGAGAGAGAGAGAGAGAGAGAGAGAGAGAGAGAGAGAGAGAGAGAGAGAGAGAGAGAGAGAGAGAGAGCTATTGACCACCCACTGGAAGGTGCTTCATCTAGCAAAACAATTTAACAAAGGCGTCAGTCCCTCTTTTTACTCACGCGCGTACTGCAGTATTCGTCGTAAGTAATGAAACACCGACAGACTTTCTCTCTCTCTCACTCTCTCTCTCTCTCTCTCACTCACTCTCTTTCAGTTTATAACTCTTTGAAGTTGAAAAACGACTGACGCAAAAAAAAAAAAAAAAAAAAAAAAAAAAAAAAACTTCGATTCAAACCAATGAGTTGTACAAGCTTACGTGCGATGTCTTTCAATAAAACATACTGTTCAAGTAAAAATCATATCATTTTTTAAACTATAATAGAGAGAGTAACAAAAAAAGTAAAAGAACAAAAATGATCAAAGTATTTAAGATTGAACTACTATATTATAATAATATAAAATAGATGTGATATATTACTTAATGTACCTTATAGATATTAAAATATGTAAATAAAATATAACCTTTACAGAAAAAGGTCCTAAAGTTTATTGTTGGAAAAGCCCTAACTATGAGTGCTATGGTAACTTTATGCAATTACCATGAAAATTAAATCTTTTTGTAACAATAGTTACCAACTCACTTACCACGATGAAGGTTTTAATTTGATTTTAAGAATATTTATTTACATTATATTAGTATACAGTCTGATATACTTGGAAATTATTGTTTCGTAGAGAGAGAGAGAGAGAGAGAGAGAGAGAGAGAGAGAGAGAGAGAGAGAGAGAGAGAGAGAGAGAGAGAGAGAGAGAGAGAGAGAGAGAGAGAGAGAGAGAGAGAGAGAGAGGGAGGGAAATACCTTAGAGAGTCAAGTGTATTTGTTTATTGTATTGTTTACAAAGTGTTTAGTATTTGCATGCACAAGGTGTCCCCCGAGAGCGCTCCAGCTCGACTCGACTCCAGTCCCTTGATGCGTGCTGAAGTCGACTTCGCTCGCACTCACTCTTGTATGCCCGACTGGCTGCATAACTCGCAGGATACTTTCTTCTATCAATGTAAGGAACCTAATTCACTAGAGACGTTATGCAAAACTATAACTATTGAAAATAAAATTGGAACAATCAATTTATATTGTCAAGTTAACACGTTTCTACACTTTACATTTCTTTACTTCGGTATTTTGGAGCTAATTTTGTGCCCTGACTTTACTATATATACTTTCTATAGCACAGGATATCGTATCGACATCAATAGACTTTCGTTCATAGGAATTCTAAATTTTCTTTTGATGTTCAATAAAATGTATCAAATATAAAATTTGGAAATTGAATATTTTGAAAGTGTTCGCTTTCAAGGAGAGAGAGAGAGAGAGAGAGAGAGAGAGAGAGAGAGAGAGAGAGAGAGAGAGAGAGAGAGAGAGAGAGAGAGAGAGAGAGAGAGAGAGAGAGAGAAAGAGAAAGAGAGGAATGACTGACTGAATGAAATAGAATTGATTTAAAGAAGAGAGATTAAGAGAGAGAGAGAGAGAGAATAACAATAATTAATCATGCATAATTTTAATGGTGTCATGTAGATGTCATATTAAGGGTGTCACACATGCACCACTTCCAATTCCAGCACTAGTCTCTCCCTCTCCCTCTCTCTGTCTCTGTCTCTCTGTCTCTGTCTCTGTCTCTGTCTCTGTCTCTGTCTCTGTCTCTGTCTCTGTCTCTGTCTCTGTCTCTGTCTCTGTCTCTGTCTCTGTCTCTGTCTCTGTCTCTGTCTCTGTCTCTGTCTCTGTCTCTGTCTCTGTCTCTGTCTCTGTCTCTGTCTCTGTCTCTGTCTCTGTCTCTGTCTCTCTCTCTCTCTCTCTCTCTCTCTCTCTCTCTCTGTTGTACTCATCTTATGACAATTGTGACACAAGGAGTAAGAAACAAGGAAAAATCTTACAAACCTCTTGACTTCACTATAGTGAGAGAGAGAGAGAGAGAGAGAGAGAGAGAGAGAGAGAGAGAGAGAGAGAGAAAGAGAAAGATTTTCAAGTGTGTATATTTCTATATGCCACCTACAAAAACCTTAGTTTGTTACACTTGCACAACGAAGGAGAAGTAGTATAACCACCACCAACATGAGTATCATAGAGGTTGGCGACTAGAACCACCACCACAGTATGTTTGTGTTACACAACAACTATATAATGTCGAGAGCTCAAACAAAAATATTGTAGTGCTTGTTACATTTTGTGCCCTTAAGGCTACGCTCTCTCACTATATATAACAATCTCTTACTGGTTTATTTTTATGTATCACAGCCACCGTGTTACAGCTTTTGTATTCTACGTGTTTTGTGCATGTTCTCTCTTAACAAGAAACGATATTTCAAACAATGAACTGTTTTTATATAATCAGATATATTTGATAACCATTAACGTTAGTACAACGTTATATTGTTCAGATCTCTAGAGAGCAAAATAATCCAAGGAATTGCAATTTATTGGTCTCAATATAATCTTGTTTAAATTAAGTTCAGACAGTTCAGTAGCATAATTTTTGAAATGCACTCAAGCCCCACACAATATTAAATAAAAAAAAAATAAATAAAAAGAGTCAAAATAAATTTATGTGTGTATAAATACATCATATTAAAAATAAATAAATAAGATCCGTTAGAAATTCAGTCACAACACAGAAATTGAACAAAAAAATTGATAAAAACAAACAAACTGTTGTTCAACATAAGTTTGTGCATCAAAACATTAAAAATAAAATTCTTTTACCATGGAACTCATTGTATATATGTATATATATATATATTATATATATAGAGCAATATAATACTACGAAGAAAAAAACAAGTAATGTGTTAAAGTAGATTGCTAACTTAAGAATAGTAATTAAATATTTCTATACTTGAACTAGATTTCATTTCTTCTCCATTGTGATGCTCTTTTAGTGAAGAATTACTACTACTTAGAATTTTTCTACATTTTCTTTTTCTTTAAAATGTTAAAAATTATTATTAATATAAGCATATATAAGTAACTAGAATTGTTTCAAAATAACTAGAATAGAAGTAAAAAGTTAATAATACTGTACAAAGTTTTTAAAGAAAAAAAAAACTTCATTACTTCTTCTAATGAAAAGAAACTTCTTTCAAGCAAAACAGTTACAAGTTATAAATTATTAATTTTTACTTACTGCATCTCTACTTAGTACTTATATTATAGAGTAAAATAAAATGGAGTTTTGTTGCAAATATTGAAGATTTAACATGTAATTTTAAGGTTAATTTGTTCTAAATAAATAACCTTAATGTATATATTTCAAGTTAAATTATAATGACTATTATCTCATGTCTGTTTAATTAATAAATTAAAGCCATAGACCACATAAAACAACATGTGCTTTTTAATGAATAAACACGAAATGGGATCTTCAAAACTAATGACAATTTTACCAGAATGTTAATGTAGCCCCACGAGAGAGCGTGAAAAAATTGTAAAGTATGCAATTTGGGTGACAATTCATGTTTTTGACGTCAGAAACATGCAAAAATTAGTATGACAATGTTGTGCGGGATGCATAAATTAAATTTTCTGATCACTGCTACGGGGCTACTGTTGGGTTCTGAGACAAACCAATGTTATTATGTAAATCCCATCAAGTGTTTTGTGATATAAATGCTTATATATGTTTTTCTCTGGTCTATTCCTTTAAGTATATTAAAAGAAACATTAAAAGTAAGAGCAATATGTATTGTGACTTCCCAGCACTTACAGTAGGTACACGCGATTGTTAGAAAATTCAACGTATATTTGAATAACGTTGCAAATCCAGCGTGAGGTTTTGAGTGATAAAATATATTATAACAATCCTGTGTACATGAATAACCTGATGCTTTTACATTGAAAAAAAAAAATTTCTTTATTGCTTAGCATAGGAAAAATGTGGGGTTTTGCTATTTTCGTTGGAAAATAGGTAATTTTTTGGTCATTATTATTTTTCTCACATACTTGAAAATCTAATTCAACTTGTTAATAGCATAAATGTATTTATGAACATACTCAAATTTTTTAATGCTATATTGATGAAATTCATATTATTGTATATGCTTGTCATTAGATAATATACTGTAGATAAAATTATTTTCAATTATATGTAAAAAAAAAAAAAAAAAAAAAAAAAAAAAACGATCGCTTTATTGTAACTGGTTATCTTTGCCATCATCATTGGTTATCATTTTTGCCTGTTTGGTTATCTTTGGTTATCTGCTTGCTCGGGTCAAGAAAGTTTCTTATTTTGCTTCACGATTAGAATACTTTTTTTTTTTTTTCCTTTTTTTTAAAAAAAAGTTGCAGTATTGAGTTAAATTAGTAATAAAATTTCAAACCCCCAAATTCAATGTCACCACGCAAATTTTTGCGTGGTGACATTCCAAAACTTGAGACATTTGGGTTTGTATTGATCTAACCGTATGTATATATATATATATATATATATATATATATATATATATATATATATATATATATATATATATATATATATATATATATATATATATATATATATCTGTGCAAAATAGTATAATAAATAAACCAAATTTGGATGACAATCACTACAATACATACCAAGTAATCTAGATGAATTATTTATGTGTGGTTCACGATAATAACTTTTACTCGGTTCGATAAGTGCAAAGTCAAATTTATTTCTGTGGTTGTTGAAAATGTCATACATTTCAATGACAATCATCACCTCTCAACAATGAAAAAGTAAAAGTATTGAAATTTCCTAGGTAGTGACGAGAGAACAGATATTTACTATGACACGATATTGCAATTTTTTTAATGTCCTCGCATGCAATCAGTACAGTTTTGTATGTTTTCATTATAGATGAGAAAATGTAAAACTACTCAAACTTATTTGTACGTTGTAAAGAATTCTGAAAAAGAATTCTGGAGTTACTGAGCTGTAAAATATTTTATTTAAGTTATATGGTTAGATATTATTAGAAAAATTGACGAAATTTGTGTAGTGTAACATAATGATTGTTTATGTTTACTCAAAAAGCGGAAAATGAAGTGGCTGGAAGAGGAAACCACGTGACGGTAAAAGTGGGAGGTAGCTCAGACCTAGCTTGCTGCTGGCACCAACTTTTCTCCCACTTTTACCGTCACATGGTTTCCTTTTCCGGTCACTTCCTTTTCCGTTTTTTAGAGTAAACATACGCACTCAATGATGTGATGTTACTGTAAACTACCAATGTCTAATAAATATAAAGAAATACAAAATGAAACATCACAGCAATGTTTCCTGCTCAATTATTTATAATGAGATAATGTAGTTAATGTACGTAACTTTGGATTGTCTAATAGGTCGAACATTTTATACATTAAATCTATATAAAGTTGTCAATGTTTTCTCATAGCAATCCTTGCTTTGGTGTCACATTGAAACTAATCATGTGTACTCTCCAGAGAGAGAGAAGGTAGTTCGCTTAGTGTGGAAATAAAATACTTGGAAATGTCTAATGTACTCTAAAGATCAGTATTGTGATCAACTGATCCCCAATACTGACACATCCTCTTAATGCTATTTAATTCCGATAGAAACGTTTCCACCTGTCCACTTAGAAGAAGATAAATAATGCTATTTGTTAAGCTTCTCTTAACATTTCATGTTGTAACAATTTCTACGTTCAAAAATAAATACCATCAAAACTACAATAATAATAATAAACTTTATTTAAAGGCATAGACAAGAAGAAAGCATTAGCATTTTACACTTGTTGTAACTCACATAAATGCCATTAGTTTGTCTAAATGTCAATTTCAAAGGATTTTTATTTTCAATAATCTTACATAATACATGATTAGTAATTAAAACAAAACACAGCTGTCACGCCGTAACAATGATCAAAACTTTTTTATTTATGCAACCTGCACAACATTTTCATACTAATTTTTGCCTGTTTCTGACGTCATAAACAGAAATATTCACGCAAATTGCATAATTTACATGCTCTCTTGTGGGACCACATTTATATCCTGGTGAAAATTGTCGTTAGTTTTGTAGATCCCATTTTGTGTTTAATAATTAAAAAGCAAATGTTGTTTCAATTTTCTATGGTTTTAAGGCGCATTACATGAATATTTGCCATAAACGTAAGCCAATAATTGTACATAAATACTGGAGTCTTAAAACATACCATACCACAAATATATTTACCCACTTCCAAGTTGTTGTTGTTGTTGTAACACACACACATGCGGGTTTTGTGTACATATTACTGTATTTTAGACTAGACCAGATTATCTTCATAAAAACTAGCTAAATATAAATTAGCAATTCAGTAATGCTCAAAAACATTCAATCACAACATACTGTAATAGGTATTTATAATAGTCAGCTAAATATTATTTTTGAATTAACTTTCATGTGGATATAGCAATATAATAATACGTAATAATGTTATGCCTATTTTGTGTACAATATATCTTGTGAGTTTGTACTTAAATAAAAATAAATGTACAGTCTTTATACTTAAATTTTGATTTCTTTTGGCATATGAAAATAACATGTATTTAAAAGGAGTTTTGCGTCAACTGAAATCTCCATCTGATTGCATTGAATGGCCATAAGCCAATAGAAATCAATTGTTAGTACAAAGACTGTACCACAAAAAAAAAAAAAAAAAAAAAAAAAAAAAAAAAAAAAAAAAAAATTTAAGTCAGCACGTATATTACGGTGTGATGTACTGAAAAATTATTTTATTCCAAGATCTACTTCTTTGTGTCATAAATTGCAAGTTGATATATTTTATGATTCTTATAACTTATAACACCGAGCTGGTATGGCCGAGTGGTGAAGGCAGCTGACTCGCAACTCTGTACTCCTCACCGAGTATAGGTTCGAGCCACTGCTGGGTGCGTACGCGAAGTGTGAGAGCACAACATGTTGCACGATGCATGTTTACATGCAATCCATGACGACGCACAGTATTCGGGAGGTGCATGTGATTGCACCGACCAGCCTGCCTAGATGTTTCCACGGTTTCTCTAGGCTGTCATGGCGAATGCCGGGCTGTGTACTTAGGCCGTGGCCGGCCCGTGTGTGCTTTTCCATTAATTGGAAAGTCCTTACCTGTCGATAAGACAATGTCTTGACTGGGACTGGGATTGGTGTATAGCACGATAACACAATGTGGCAAGCAAAAAAAAAAAAAAAAACGTTTATCTAAATCCAAGTGCGTTTCTTTGTTATGCTTTAATTATAATACTATTCTCATGTATATACTTCGTTTTATAATTTTTTAACTTTGTTGCGTTACTGTGTTTTCCACGAATAATGTATTGAGCAACTAAAGCTGCCTGTTTCTTTGATGACAATGAAAAAAAAGAGCTTTGTGAAAATAATCTAAGCAAATTTTGAATTGAAAATCCACTTTTCATTTTATAAAAAAATGGTGAAGGTTTATATTTTGATACCCTTAATTTTTAGCTGTAGGGAAGTTTTTTTTTCCACGAATGAATGAGGAAAAGTTGCATGTTAAGAGAAGGTATTATATTTAATTTTAACAAATTATGTCAACTATAATATAATTAATTGGCCACAGAGAAAAGTAAAAAGAAGAATTTTATTTCATTATGTTCTCATTTCAACTTAAAACATGATTAAAAATATATTTTTGACAACAAAAGAATAATAATTTTTACTTAAATGTAACTCCTTTGATAAGAAAATGTTTTGGCGTAAGAAGTAAAAAAATATATTTAAAAAAAATCATTATTTTTTATACGCGATTAAATTTCATATTATAATAACCAGATTTTCTTTTCTTTTTAATTTACATTAAATTTTGTTCCTTTTTGTAGGTAATATCTTGTATATATTTATTTCTTTCATTTAAAATATAAACTAATTAAAAATATAATTGAATTTTAATGAGATATTGTGCATCATATAAACACAAAAATATATTTTAAAATTTTATACAAAAGAAATATATAGGCAGATAAAAAAAATACGTTAATTAGTTTATATTTAAAATCATATAAAATAATATTCTTTGAAAAGAAGAAAAATATTGAATTAATCTTTTAATTAGTTAAAACTTTTGAATTTATTATTTCTTTTCTTTATTGTTTTAAAGTCCAAACATTGACTTTTTGCTTGAGCATGACGTGATCATACTGTATTGCCACTGATTCTAACGAAAATAAATAAAACAAGATTTTTGAAATTAAAAAAAATAATAATAATAAAATAAACTAGAATTTTAAGTACATAAGGAACAGAAAAAGTACAGGGAACATGAATTTGACCTCACAAGTCCCCGTTATGCAAAAAGTAAATTTAAAAGTTAGAGGTGATTTGTTTGTCATCTATAAAATAATAAATATTTTCATTTTTTGCATTTCAAATTCTTCAAGTATGTCGATGATATTTATATTTGAGCTATTTGTGTATATTATGGTAGAGTAAAACCCATTCTAAATTTATACTAATATTGACCTAATATTGAAGGTTATGATTGTATTTGTATGACAAAAATGCATAGTATTAAGAGAAGTGTCGTTTTATATTGGACAGTATTCATCGTGCACGAGCCTGCTCTCTCTCTCTCTCTCTCTCTCTCTCTCTCTGTCTCTGTCTCTCGTTCATCGCTATACCTGTACTATACCGTGCTACGTTTTGAAGGTGCTGTGGGAGACTGCCAGCTGCCCCCTTCTTTCACTTTTTCGTCTTCTTTTTTTCTTGAGAGTTGAGTGAGCTAGAGAGAGAGAGAGAGAGAGAGAGAGAGAGAGAGAGAGAGAGAGAGAGAGAGAGAGAGAGAGAGAGAGAGATCTTAAAACATCCCAAGTCTCAAAGTGTCTAACACTCAAGACGCCAAAAGTAACGAACAAAACAATATACTTACAAAGTTATGTCTAATGTAAATGAGTCTACAATTCGCACCAAGTGTTTCGCAAGTGCTTTATGTACATGTACAGCACTAACAAACTTATATTATAAAATATGAATGGAAGTTAACGGTGAAAAAAAACAAAAAAAAAACATATTGTTGTAGCATATAATATAAAAGTTGTTCTCGCATTGAAATTATATTAGCTATGTTAGTGATTCTTAGTATTTTATTTATTTTTTATAAATACTGCGGTTAGTTCCATTGATTATGAGTAGAAAAGGAGCGTAGAAAAATAAATTTGCGGTTGTAGTTTAACCAAGCAAACACATTTTTATTCCAAGAAACATATGCACTCATTTTCAGTATTATACTATGTATAGTTCATGTTATATAAGTATATATGTTTGTATTATGCACTCTGTTTATATTCTTGCTTTGCCTACTTATATACTTGACTTATTTCAAAATCATTAATTTAAAAGTGAAATAAAAGCTAGCAGCGTAAGCATTGTATTACTTTCTTATTAATTCAATCCAAGAATCTGTAGCTGATATAGTCAACAAAAATGAATTTCTAACATTAATCATATTTATACTGTACATTATATCGTCATGGTGACGGGAAAAATGTATAAGTGACATTGGTTCTATACTTTAACATCAAAATGTGTTAGTCAATTTGATTACGTGAAAGTAAATAGTACACGATAATACTAATGGAAGGTTTATAAAAAATTCAAAATTCTTTATTCATTTCTTTCATCCAACATACATAATACAATCAATGCATTAGTCTAGCTTATTGCCATAAATGACAATATAGAAATGATTGTCAAAGTATTTACAACATAAAAACAAAACAAAAAAGAAACGACACTTAATAGTATTGATATAATAATAACTTATGTATAAAAATTAGAATTTGAATCTAAACTATTTCATCATTCAAATATTCATCGATTGAATAGTACTGCTTATTTAACAGAAAAAAATTTAGTTGTTTTTTAAAAGCTATTAAATCATTTTGCTTTCTCATATCTAATACGTACTATATCTATACGTATCTATACTATATCTATACGTACATTCTATAGGGTAAATATTAGCCTGGACCAGGTATTGCTGCAATACAATGTCACCTATGATCTAGGTGAAATGGCGACTAATCAAGATGAGACACATTTTTATTTTAGTATGTTTTACCTGAATTAGATATTATGGTACTTATACTTATTCCAAGATAATGTTTAGCTATTGCAATTTACATGAAGTACGTAATTTACCACTTCTTTTAGTAATATTTTTTTCCATGTAACGTTATGTTAAAGGGCCCCTGGCATCAAAAACAAATTTCCTCTCAAAGATAAATCATGAAATAGGACTATTATACATACAAATATTTTGTGCCTTAACCCTTCAGTAAACTTATAAACTAGGGAGAAAACTTGTAAAGTAGGCAACCTGTGCTACAACTTCTATTGTAGACCCGGAATTGTTGACGTCATGAAATTCTAAAGTTGCCTACTTTACAGTTTTCAACCCCAGTATGTGAGGCTACAAAAGGGTTGTAGGATATAATATGTGTATGTATACTGTATGATGGTCCCATCGCATGATTTTTACGTTTTTGATTTTATTCTTTCAGACCTGGAGCCCTTTGAATTTGAAAAATTCCATTAAATTTCAAATTTTGAGACCGTATTTTTTTTTGTGTGTTTATTATTAATATATATATATATATATATATATATATATATATATATATATATATATATATATATATATATATATATATATATATATATATATATATATTTAGTTTTAAAATATTTTGTTATTACGGGACCAATGTTACGTGCAAATTTTCTACTTAGCAACGCTGATATTTATTTACCTGCTTGGAAGGAAAGAGAAAACAAACAAACAAAAAGTAAATTATAATTTAAATAAATGCACGTTCTTAATAGCTTGCGAAAACAGATGAGAAAACACCAACATAACACGTACACGTACGTATATGTAGTCTAGTGATAATGAACCTACGTAAGTTTTACTATAATTTAAAAACTTTATCTCGGTTGTATAAAAGAAAAATATTTATACATATACTGAAGTGAACTCAACCATTTTAATTATTTAACTTTTAAAAACTTTTTTTTTTTTTTTTTTTTGTATATTTAATAACAAAAAATACTGTAAGGCTGAATGAACAAAAAGTTTAAAATTCATTAATAATCTAGAGACATATATAAATTTTTATATTACAAAATTTGACCAATGTCCTTTCATAGTTAAATGTTTAATGTATGCAAATTTTGTTCACAAACTTACAAAATGAAAACTTGCTCATAGAACTACTTTTTTTTATGAAAAAAAGAAAAAGAAAAAAAAATCATGACAAGTGAAAAAGAATTTTAATTAAAATATACAAAAAAATATTCATTATAACTACTTTTATTTTCTTTCGTAAAGAAACAGTTTTTAGAAAATATATATTTATCAGACTATGAAAATAAAAAATTAATTTTTTCAATACTTTGATATATTTAAAAAGTCAATTAAATAGAAAATGGAAAATTTTACGATAGGAAAGATGTATACGTGTTTTATCATCCTGTCGAAAACGCCTTTTTCTCTTTCTCTCTCGTTCTTCTTGTTTTATATTATATGAAGCTTGAAGTTTTTGAGACCATGACAAAAACAAAAATTATTTCCAGCCATTAATTTCACAACGACCATTACAAATTGTTTCATCCATATGATTTTATTTCTCCGGCATTTAATGAACAATTTCTAAACTGCTTTTATTAAACAAAAGAATGTTATTTTTTGTAATTATTTTTTTATATTAAAAATTAAATTATATGAAAAAAAAATAGATAAAGGCTAAGAATAATAAGCATTACAATTTTCATTTAAGTTTATAAGAATTATTTTGAAGTAAAAAGGTTTTTCATATTCAAACTTAAAGTATATTTTTATTCACTATATAAAACGACAGAAGTGTGGAAAAAAAAAAGAAGATGTAAATCATGCAATGTAGTTTCTTTGGAAACGTGTTTGTTTGTTTTTGTGTTTTTGAAATCGATGGAAAACTTGTTATTAAACACTTCGAATTGTTTCAACATAGGGTCCAGTCACTCTCTCTCTCTCTCTCTCTCTCTCTTTACGAACACCCCTGTGAAGTGCATTGGTGCGTGTGCGTTTTGTAGAGAGAGAGAGAGAGAGAGAGAGAGAGAGAGAGAGAGAGAGAGAGAGAGAGAGAGAGAGAGTGAAAGGACAGCTAGGTAGTAGTGTGTTAAAAGTAGAAGAAGGTATTTGTGTGTGTCTGTCTGTGATGAGAGAGAGAGAGAACTCATTAGAAGCTTTGTATATATTTTTACTCCTCTCACCTCACCTTTGTAAACCCCTAAAGTATATGTTCCTGAAAAACCACAACTTTATATATAATTAAACTTTTGGGGCGTAAATTGAGACATACAATGACGGATTATAATGATATACTTCATTATTATATTATACCACATCACAAATTTTTTTATTATTATTAAAAAGAAATGATGAAATATAATACACTTGCCATTATAAATAAATTAAGATATAATAAAGTATAATCACATAGAGTTCATTAAAGAAATTACATTTTCATGACATGTTTTATTCAGACGTTATTTATGTCAAAAGAAATATATATTATATAAAGGTATAAATTTTAAATTTTTCAATTGTTACTTTAATTAATTAAAAAATATGTTATGTTAAAATGAACTTTTATTAGAATTATAAGATCGATTTTATTTTATAGCACTCTATAGTGAATGACTTTTCAAAACCTTTCATGGTAAAAGTCATGAGTATAAAAATTAGGTTTACAGGTATTTTTTAAGTGTTTTGAAATATATGGCAAATAATTCAGATATAAGGAATATGGTTATTCAATGTTATTTTTAAAATCAATATAAATATGTATAAAACAACATGTTAACAAACTCAAATTAAACTTAAATAGCATATTGTAAATAACTTCAGATTTATCTTTATTAATTTACTTTATATAAATACATATATTATTTTACTGTGCTTTATGTCTATTTGTTACGTAGTACTTTTTATTCATTTTTCATTCTCAATAAAGGCGTAATGACCAAAAATCGCAATATTTTTCAATTGCTCAGTCAGCTTAGTTACTCGACAGTGACAAAGCTAATTCAAACTTTTGTTACACGGCAAATTATAGTACAAATTGTAGAGTAATTATTTGTAATAATAAAAAAAAGTATAGTAATATTTTATTGTACCGACGTTCAAGATTTAAGATATATGAAAGTAAGATAATAGATGAACCAACTTTCCTCACCTGCTGTGGAGTATTTTGATTAATCACCTAAATTTGTGCTGTTTGTAATTTTCACTCACTCTGTGGGTTTACTTTTATAAAAACAACACAAGAGAGTAGAGAGAGAGAGAGAGAGAGAGAGAGAGAGAGAGAGAGAGAGAGAGAGAGAGAGAAATGAACACACAGCAAAGCCTCTACGCACGGCACGGCTCTCAATATGTAATTATCACACACATGCTTACAAATTAATTATTTTTTTCTTCCTCCCACAATTCCTAATAATGACAAAACAAAATATAAGTAAAAAAAAAAAAACGTTTGAAAATTTGAAATTTGTAATCTTTGTCTAAAGAGAAACAAATTTAATCTCAACAAATTACTTTAATCTTCTGAAATTAATTATTTTAACAATCTCTCTCTCTCTCTCTCTCTCTCTCTCTCTCTCTCTCTCTCTCTCTCTCTCTCTCTCTCTCTCTCTCTCTCTCTCTCTCTCTCTCTCTCTCTCTCTCTCTAACGTATACTTACTAAAGGTATTAATTGTATTAAAAACAAAATCAATATTTTTTTTTCTAACTTACGTAATTCAATTAAAAATTAACTAGGTCAGCTAATTTTTTTTTGTATAGCTCATGTAATTGCCATCAAAATTTCTAATACCAAATTTTATAATTACATCCATGTTCAATTTTCTCTTTGTATTACAAAATTATATTTACTAATTTTGTAAGAATACTAATTGACTATTTAGAATTTCAATTGAATATATGTAAAGTTAGGTTTGAGTATATTATTAGATAATATGTTGATGATGCTATTATATACATATATATATATATATATACTATATATATATATATATATATATATATATATATATATATATATAATATATATTACAATTATGACCTATGCTCTTTATTATATCATTATAGACCCCAAGTTAATTTTACTATATGAATCAATTATTGCATTATGTTTAACCATAACCTATAATAATTTGCGTTCTCTATTTTGAATATATTGACGCAAATTATGGAACATTGCATTGTTTGTTATATTAACCGTACTTACCCCTATATATATGTATGTGTGTGTATATAAAATAATAAGTTTGTATGTTACTATGTTCTATTGTAGTAAAATATTTCATACAGCTTTAGCTTTGAAATTTTACGTTATAATGTTACGTGTATTTTTTTTTTTACTAGTAGTGAGAGGGCTGTCGGCGATTTGGCCACCCACATGACAAGTAATCGCCATTATCTGCGGATGGCTTGCCGCGTCACATAGGAATTTATTGGCCTTGCTATCCAATTTAATTCTCTCTCTCTCTCTCTCTCTCTCTCTCTCTCTCTCTCTCTCTCTCTCTCTCTCTCTCTCTCTCTCTCTCTCTCAGAAACACAAGTGAAATCTTTGTGGCTTTGTCTGACAACTTTTTAACAACAGTCTGCATTTTCTCTCTCTCTCTCTCTCTCTCTCTCTCTCTCTCTCTCTCTCTCTCTCTCTCTCTCTCTCTCTCTCTCTCACTTCTCTCTCCCTATCGTCAAAACTAAAATTAAAGTTTATTGATTAAAACAAATATATATTTGGCTTCTATAATAAAAATAAAAGCAATTAGAGTTTATATAATATATCGCATAATATAGAAATTAATTAATTTCACAATTTCTTAATTAATTATTAGAGTGAAGTGCATGCAAATAAATTGCATACATTGAGATGCACTAACAAGTTGAAGAAATTAATAACACTTGTTTACAGGTTATATGATATGTGAGTAATCCTATAATTGGAGCTTAGTGCTCTCTCTCTCTCTCTCTCTCTCTCTCTCTCTCTCTCTCTCTCTCTCTCTCTCTCTCTCTCTACGTCCAGCAGTTCAGTTGGCTTTGCCTTAATTAATCACGTGGTTATGCAACCAACTTCATGGATAGCATCAAAGAGTTACCTATATTATGGAATGAAATGTTTAATGGGTTACTATACGTACTGCAGCTTATTTCAAGTTCTATACCTAGCTGTGAGTAGTATAAAACAAGTAAGCGGTCATATTGATATTTACGTCTACACATACACATCAAATACATTCACTCAAGTTTTCAAAATTTCCCGAGGCAACAATATTAGTCTTCATGAATACATGCAAATTTACTAAAATTATTAGCAGTTAAAAATATAATTTTCATTTTACTAAGGAAACAAAAGTTTATCTCTGTTTGTTTGTTATTTTAATCAAATTAAAGCTGAAAATTTTACGAAAATTTTATAAGTATAAATCTCTAAAGTGTAGAAAAAAAATTAATGTTGCTTTGCTACAAAATATCGACTTTTGTTTCTTTTTTTATTTTCAATTTAATCATTTTTGAGAACAATAGTATCTTTATAGTTACATTTCCTATTTTTCAAAAGTTTAAAAATACATTTTCTACCTTTTCCTTTTTACTATCATTTTCTTATCACAAAGCAAATAAGGAAGTTTTAGAAATAATAAAATACATCCTTATGTATATATAGCAGCAGTTTCTGTGAATGCCTGAGAGATATTTGAGATGTGCTTCAAAGTCACCTCAGCATGCTCTCTGCAAGCCTAGGGCAAAAGCAATGTTCGTGTAGAACGACCATACATACGTCTATAAACACCAGTGACGCGTGATCTCAACCTCTCATCATTATGGGGTTCATACAAGGACAACAATATAACTTTATTTAATACAAAAATCGACTTTTTTGTAACTTTTCATACATGGTACATGGACCACCCATATGATATACGAATATTGACTTTTTTCATATACGTATACATTATTAAAGCGATACTATGGGGTAAATAACATGCCTTCTTCAAAGTTAGATATTGGTATATGAAGTACCCATATATGCATTTATTACGTCCCTTAACTCTTCCGTAGCCTCGTAAACTCGCGATAATCCTGTAAAGTAGGCAACTCGCGCCGTAGCTTTCTATTGTTGTTTCTATCTCTGACGTCAGAGCTATGCAACGTGTTGTGCTCTCTTACTTCACGTACGCACCCAGCAGTGGCTCGAACCTATACTCGGTGAGAAGTACAGAGTTACGAGTCAGCTGCCTTCACCATTTGGCTATACCAGCTCGCACATAACATATATATATATAGAGAAATATTGTATAAAGAGGCCAAAATGTACATATTTACTTACTCAACGTATAAATAAAGTAAATAAAATAAATAATGTAATATACATAATAAATACGTAAAATAAGTTTCTGTGTTGGAAAAAAATACATATTACCATAACGTTTTACTAAATTAAAATATATAATTATTTTCTAATTTTCAAACCTAATTTAGAGGGTCAAAAATAAACGCAAAATAATTATAGAAAATTTTCAGCAATAAGTATTCATAAAAACATAATTACTGGTACAATCTCAATTAATTAACATTTAAAGTAATTATTCACTGGTGCTGTAGTATGAAATTGTTTAATTAAAATGAAATTCAAGCTAAATGCTTTAATATTTAATAAATCTACTTATCAAAATATTAATCTAAATTATTGTTTTTTTTAGAGATTATTTTGATTTGAATAAGAGAGAAGAAAGGAATTTTTATTCTATTAAAAGAATAATTTATTTCTCCTTCTCTCTCTCTCTCTCTCTCTCTCTCTCTCTCTCTCTCTCTCTCTCTCTCTCCATGCAGAGTAAGAAAATTAAACGTCTATATACTATATACAAATATACAGAGCTCTGAAATAAGTAAATGAGAACGTATATAACTCATTAAATCTTTAGAGATTATTAACTATGCTTATATATATATATATATATATATATATATATATATATCTTTTTAATTTGAAAGAATGAAATGCTAATATTTATTTATAAATTTTACTATACAACGCCAGTGTGTATGTATGTACTATATAAAACCAAAGTAGAGCAACGCTATACTATATTGAAATTAAGCGCTTAATGAACGTCGCGGATTGCAGGTAGATTTAAATTTTAATACCTTTAGTTTACACAGTAAAGACATAATGTATAGAAGGAAGGAATTATCATTTAAACGTATTATAATCGTTATTATAATGTATCCTTCATTTTTAACAAAGCTTTTCCAAATTTTGCATTATATAAACGTATATACGTAAATAACAATTTCGGTATGATATTATAATATATATACACACACACCAGTTTAAATTTTGCCATGTATCAGTGCAGTGTGCAGTGCATATAGCTTCATAGCTGTATATCATTTACTATTGCAATGGATAATAAACTTTTGTTTAACTAGGAGCCGAGTACCTACTATATATCACTATGGTATATACTCATCATATATATATATCGCTATGGTATATACTCATTATATTTGTATCGATACCATGAAGTTTATAACAGATTGAATATTTAGTGTAAATATATTTAATACAAGCTATATAGCGAACCATCAAGACAAACTATACAGTAGGTACACAACATAATCTCTCTCTCTCTCTCTCTCTCTCTCTCTCTCTCTCTCTCTCTCTCTCTCTCTCTCTCTCAACTTTTGAGCATCAGTATTTTATTTAGTGATTCATGTACTTAACTTCTATATATATATATATATATATATATATATATATATATATATATATATATATATATATATATATAATTTACATATATATATCATATAGCATATGATACAAATATCGAGATTTATAAAACATATTGATACTTGGCTTTATTTTTTATTTTTGTATACACCATTGAGTTTATAAAATTATACTGATGTGAATTATAAGAGGATTTAGATTTGAATCCTTAGGGAAAAAATAAAAAAATAAATTTTGAATTTAATTTATTTTCAAATACGTATAACACTGGAAAAAAAATACTACAAAAGGTAGGTATATAAATCCTGTAAATTGTAATAGGTAATGAATGATTACCCTGGAACAGGTATTGATATACTATAATAATACTTAATACAGGTAAAAAATACTATAGTAAACATGTGGCTTATCTATAAATTAGGTGACATTTCACCTATTTTATAGGTAAACTTATCTTATAGTATATCAGTACCTGTTAAAGGTTAATATTTACCTATTGTAATTACAGGATTCGTGTACATGCTATTAGTAGTAATTTTTCAGTTTAAAATGCAACACAAATTAACTCATTGAAATGTCATTTCACAACCATTAACAGCAATTCATTCTTGCAAACTTTGTGTGCCTACCGTTTTCTTTTTAGAAAATAGGAAGAAGTAAAAATGCTATTTGAAAGAAGTTTGGCGTGCTTGTTGGATTAAATTGGTTAATTATAATATTTATTAACTTTTTTAAATGCTAGGGATTCAGATGTCATATTTAATTTTAATATTATCACTATGGACCATATCATTAAAGCCCTTGTAAACTTACTTTTTTATCATTTAGAATACTAGACTGATAATTACCATACCTTATTATCCATGAATTAGACACCAACACGTTGATTTTGTATTTATTTTTATTTATTTTCCTTTTTGCGGTTATATCACGTATCTGACGTCACAATGTACAGATGGGGCCGTGATAGGGGTAAAGAACTTGAGGGAGGGCCTTAATTTATCACGTGACCTGAGCGGTGACTGTGATTGGTGGCGGTACATTGTGACGTCAAATACGTGATGTAACAGTCAAAATGAAAATAAATACAAAATCAACGTGTTGGTGTCTAATTCATGGATAATAAGGTATGATTATTATCAATCTAGCATTCAAAATGATAAAAAAGTAAGTTGACAAAGGCTTTAAGTCATTATGCAAAACTGTAGACTTGTTGTATGCAATATATCTATGATGTTTATGTATGTATACGTACACCTTGGTGTTTAATAAATTAATAAAATAATGGAAAATATATATTAATTGTACTGTACAGTTAAGAAAACAAGTGTATTTAATATGCTGTAGTATTTATATTGAAAGAAATGTTTTTACTGCATTACATGCACGGAAAAATAAATTACGTATAATTTATACTGCATTAAACAATTGCTATATTCTAGAGGACAAATATTGCTATTTTGCAATAAGATATAAGTAATTATGCTGAACATCTTTCAACTATGATTCTACGTGGTATAAACGCTATGCAATATAATAATATAAGATAAATGATGTTGTTATGCATAAATGTTGCTGCATTGAGCAAGTATAATTATTACTTCTTTATTTTATATATATATATATATTGTTTGAATGTAGTGTTGCGAGTTTGTTCGGTAAAATTTACGTAGTAAAATAAATAATGATTTAAGATAAGGAGGGGGTAGAAAATTATGAAATTCTTCTTTACTTCACCACTTTTTTGAAAGTTTAAATGACTTTTTAAATATGTATAAGGAAAAAAAAGTGAGAGAAAAAAAATTAATATATGAAATATTAATGTCATTTTTTTTTTTCAAATTAGTATGTAAATGAGGAAGACTAATGATTTTTGGGACAGCATTTGAGCACATTTTTAGAAAGAGCATAATTAGTAGATTCTATTGACATCAATATTTACCTTTATTACTTAAATTTCAGCGATTAATTAATGATTTAAAAGTGGCAGCCACGCCCCCAAGAAGCCTGTGCTGTTAGTCATTTGTTTGAATTTGCAGCGGAGTCTGATCTTCTTTTGCAAATTTGGATACGAGAATTTAAAAATTCGCGTAAAATTTAAAATCTCGTATCCAAATTTGCAGAAGAACATCAGACTCCGCTGCAAATTCAAACAAATGACTAACGGCACAGGCTTCTTGGGGGCGTGGCCGCCACTTTTAAATCATTAATTAATCGCTGAAATTTAAGTAATAAAGGTAAATATTGATGTCAATAGAATCTACTAATTATGCTCTTTCTAAAAATGTGCTCAAATACTGTCCCAAAAATCATTAGTCTTCCTCATTGACGTAATTAAAAAGAATCTAAAGAAATTTAAAGTCTTGAATTGCTGCTTTTGATTGTTAAAAGATTGGAAAAATACAATTTTTAAATTTTTTGAACTTTTCTGTATAGAAATTCTTACGTAAAACAGTAATTTATAAGCACGTTTTATTATTCCTTTTAAATCTCATTTTATTGCAGAAATTAAAAGTTTAAACCAAATATGGTATTAAATCAGTTTAAATTAAATTTCTTGCATAAAGAAATAAAATGACATAAAAATAAATAATCTGATAAAGTATCAATAAAAAAAGTTTTAAATTAGTTTTTAAAAATCTTTGTTTATTATCTCTAACACGTCGTTAAATGAGATTGTATGGCCTCCTAAAGAAACATTCACAACCTCTTCTCTCTCTACGTTACGTAAATCGACATTTGAAGAGGACATAAAACGTCTTTTCAAAATGAAGGAAGGACGGTGAAGATTTGCAAGTGATTGAATAGACGACTCGGAGAAGAAAAGACTCGGAAAATGTACTTGTTTATCATTCTATACGTATAAAGTATGCGTGCGGCGTCCTTAAAGGGACAGTTCAGGTTAAAAATAATAGAAGAAGAAGAAGGAAAAAAAAAAAAAAAAGAAAAAAAAAAAAGAGAGAGAGAGAGAGAGAGAGAGGGAAAAACATTAATGAAGCAAAAAGTTTTTAGAACCACAAATATTAATTTTTTTTTAACGCTGCAACGCTTTTATACATAAATCCTAAGTGGTATAGGGTGGTTTCATTCATGTTAAAGTCGACGCCATAAGTGAGCGGAACATTACATGGGCCGGTATGGGAAAATGACTCATTTTTCCAGTTTAAAAATACTTCGCAGTATTTTTGAGTGCATTTGTGCTGTTAACAGGTTGAATGAGTTTTTCAAGTATGCAAGTAAAATAAAAATAGCCAAAAAATAGCTAATTTGCAAAGAAAATAGCAAAAAACTATGTTTGTCCTATGCTGAGTAATATTATTCATTGCTCAAGACGAGCATTGAAAAGCATCCATAATGACGTCATGCGCACACATCCTATCAAGAGATTAGATTTTATAACGTTCCATGTCTTTGCAGAGTAAGACCAAGTAGAAAATAATAACATACATATCACACGATAGAATGACTCACATCCACGCACTGATATTCACTTTCAATTATAATTCACATTATGGCAACCTCATTATGCTGTGAAATACGTGATTAAAAACATCGTTTCATTGTTAACTAAATGTTGTTAAAGTAAGGCAAAATTAACACCAAATATGCTGAAACTTCAGTGAGTCACGATGAAAAATTTTAAATTTCATATTTTTAAAACTTCACTCCCTTAAGGTTCTATATTATTTTTCAAAAATTGCTATCTCTCCTCGTTTGATAGTCCCCGGTTCTGAAATCTTTATTTGTTACCATTGAGTATCAAATAAAATAAAAAAGAAGAAGGCCATCTATTAAATTTGAGAGATAAACGAACCTTTTAAAAATAAACTCTTAAATTTCTTTTATTTCAAAATATGATAAAGGGGGTGTGACAATTTGTTAATTAAAAATGTATTTGATTATTGGACTTCGGAGTAACTTCGGAGTAACTAGAACATATAGAAAACAAAACATGTCTAATATCATAACATAAGTAAATATCAACATTGATTTGGCCGTAGTCTTGATTTCTAATTTATTTTCCATTCACAAAATGACAACTGCGGGTTTATGTCGTCCGAGCTCGCCTGTTTCCGCGCGCGTGGACTAGAGAGCTGTGACGTCATAAACCCGCAGCTGGCATTTTTTTAAAGGAAAATAAATTAGAAATCAATGACTCCGGCCAAATCAACGTTGATATTTATGCTAGGATATTATAAAAGTTTTTTTAAGGTGTTCTAAGCCTTTAATATTGAGGTCTATGATCATTTTACACCGATATTTCCAACGTAAGTATTTTTTCATTTGAAACTAGAACCGTTGCTTTAAAAAAAACAAGCTAGTGAAAGAGAGAGAGAGAGAGAGAGAGAGAGAGAGAGAGAGAGAGAGAGAGAGAGAGAGATTAAGATAGGTGTTAGAAGAAAGAGTATTATGAGACAAAAATGAGGGATTACCCGATATTTACGTCAGATAAATCCATCATCTCAATCGATCATTTTTACCCAAAACAATTTCAAAACCACCCACTGTTTTCCTTGTATTTATATATATATATATATATATATATATATATATATATATATATATATATATATATATATATATATATATATATAATAATAATAATTCTTTGTTGATATTCCTCATTAAACATTCCAAGTTTTTCACAAGAGCCCATACCTGTAAAGTAAAGTACTCTGTATAACAACTAAATGTGTTGTGTTTGTTTTAGTAATGTTATATCTACAACTCACTTTATATCTTTTATAGAATGTGAATATTTTTACATTAATTTGTCTTTAATATTCGTGCATATATATATATATATATGTGTGTGTGTGTGTGTGTGTGTGTGTGTGTGTGTGTGTGTGTGTGTGTGTGTGTGTGTGTGTGTGTGTGTGTGTGTGTGTGTGTGTGTGTATTTGTTTACACTTACACGATGTATAAAATAACTTTTACCTCACTTGTATATTTAATTACATTTATATTTATTTATACATCAGGTAAAAATAATATTAGCATATTTTTTTTTCATACTCCCTTAAACTTTGTGTATACGTGAGGGTGCGAGTGGCTTTGTTATGCATTCTCTCTCTCTCTCTCTCTCTCTCTCTCTCAACTGCCCTCAACAACGCAAACGTTCCCTAAATGTATGTAACTTTAACCTACATTACATCAACTTTATTAAAAATGTATATGAAAAGCCTCAAATGTTAAAAAAAAAAAGAAGCATACATTATAAATATGAACCCTGTCACAAAAAGTGAGTTTATTTTTTCTTATGAAGCTAAATTTTATCACAAAAACACTTTAAATATGTAAAAATTATGTTAAAAAAACATGTTGTATTTTATATTAATTTGAGACATTAAAATTATTTTATTTTTTATATACCTAAAAAAAAAATCTCTTATTATCTAAGTGTATAAAACTCTAAATCTTTTCATGTTCAAAAAAATGTAATAAATAAAATCAGTAATCCACAAAATAACGGCGAAGTTTGTGTTTATAAAAAAAAATATATATATATATACACCAAAAAAATAAAAAAGGCAAACTGCAACAAATTATTTTGTGTCAAAGAAAGATTTTAAATTATGATTTATAATATTTTTCCTTTAGCAAAATCCTCTTACTTTTATATAATATATATATAAAATAAATAAATATATATAAAAGAACAAAATACTGTTGGTTTTAATAAAAAATATTTGTAGGGAAAAACTTGCGTGATAATATCTTTTTTATTTTGAACACGTGCTTTATCAAATATTCTATACAATTGATTTGAAATAAATTTTTATATTTATATACATACAGTATATATATATATATATATATATATATATATATATATACACACACACACACACACATACATACATATTTATACATATATAAACGGCAAAATTTTGTGGGTGGGGTTCATCATTAATGTTTCTCGACTTTGGGGTAATGACTTCTTTTCTTTCGAGTAGACAAAGTTGTAGCTAGGGCATACATAATGCAGACTTGCTGCTTCAGTGCTATAGGAATTGTGTTGGAGCTTTTGTCACCAGCAGGCCTCTCTCTCTCTCTCTCTCTCTCTCTCTCTCTCTCTCTCTCTCTCTCTCTCTCTCTCTCTCTCTCTCTCTCTCTCTCTCTCTCTCTCTCTCTCTCTCTCTCTCTCTCTCTCTCTCTCTCTCTCTGTCATGGAATTTGCATTTCCACAATGCTGCAGTTGACTCTTATCAATGGAATGAAAATGAATAAAACTTTCAGACTTCCATAGGCATATTATTATTTTTAATATTTCTTTTGTTAATTTTTTATACACTGTTTTCATTTTTTTTTTCTTTAAAAAAAAATATTATAAATGTGCATTGAAAATATTTATCTCTTAATCACTTTAAAATGTTTTTCAAAATAATTTTTTACTGTTTACAAACTGAGATGATCCCAATGTCTTTCTTATACTGTATGGTCACGAGTCACGTCATTTGTAAATAATAAAAATAAAATTCATATCAATTACAATTTTTATAAATAACGCTAATTGAAGTATTTTAATCTGTATATTACTCATTTAAGATTCAGCTTTTTATGTTTCAAAGTCAATTTGTTTTCTCGTTTTCTCGTTTTTTTTTTTTTTTTTTTTAATTTTTTTCTATTATTAAAGCAAATTTAATTATATTCATAAATGCCCTGGCAAGACTTACTTTTAACGACAGGTTTATGTTTAAATCATACAATTACACTCAGTACTTTGTTTTCCCCCACGTTATAATTAAAAATCATTATTTTACTTTCATTGAACGAATGATGTAAATTTTTAAAGTGCCCTCTTGATTACGTTAAGTCTATTTAGAATGATATGACATGCTGTGAAACACTTTGGTCACACACGCAATTTTTCAGTTACTTTCAAGGTGCAAAGTATAAATATATACCAAGCTTGAAAAAATTAAAATTAAACACACACACTACACCAACTAACTATTATTTTTTAATACTTCTTGTGTTATTAAAAAAATAATACTTATTATATTTTATTTTTAAATTGTTTAATAAAATATCTTATAATATTTTAACAAGCGCGTATAGAAAAAAATACAACAACTTTGTATATGCGTGACGGAAACTACTTTAAATTTTTTTACATAACTTTAATTTACGGTCCTTATAAACTTCAAACCTTAAGAAAAATATATAATATATTTTTTTAATAGCAATAAAAAATATTTGAATTTCAAATAAAGTAAAAAACATTTTTTTTCTCTTGCGTATTATGTATTTTCTATATTAAGACGATTGAAATAATATAAAAATCAATATAAAATGACAATGTATTTTTTAATTACAATTTTTTTTTATTAAAAACTTGGTTGCTGAAATGAAATGTCTTTAATATAATGAAATATTGTTTTATATTGATTTAATGAAACCCATTTGAAGGTTATTTTCAAAAAATAACACAAACATATTTTAACTTTTGTTATTGTGTATACTTAATTACTTTGTTTCTTTGACTTTATTGTTTTATGTATACTACAAACATTTTATATAAGGCAAGTTCAGTTCTTCATTTCACTTTTCAAAGAACAAACTTAAGAAAATGTATTTTATTTATAAAGTTGTTTTATTTGTTTGTTTAAGAATCAAACACATAATTCAGTGCATAAGGCTGGATTGTGTGGGAGGGAGCGCAAGTATTGTTGTTTACTTGATATCATTATCACAACTTCCATTCAACACAATGACAGTTACTACTCAACAAAGGAAATTCATTAACATACGCATTTCTTAGTTTTATATTTTATTTGAATACAAAATATATGAGAATCAAGATCGTATCAAGACCTTTTTGCGAAACAGTCAATACAACTTTTTTATTTTTAAATCAAATTTTAATATATCCTTTAAAAAAATGAATTAAAAGTTAGAGATTTTATTATTATTATTTGCTCATTGTTACAGCCATTAGATTATTCAAGAGTGTCACTTGTTCTTTGCAAACTTTACTCGATTACTTTGGTCGTGATCGTTATGACAGCCCCATGAGGGCCACCCGGAAGTATTTGACTATCACGGAAAGAATAAATTACGTTTTTAATACTGCAATTTATATCATTATATCATAACTGATAATAAATTAATAACAACACATTATATATGCCGTACAATATAATATTTATGTTAGAGGAACATGGAAATTGTAAAGTATAGCATGCTGTATTGAACACATGAAGCTGAATATTGGCTAAAATAATTTATACGTGTTTATTTTTATAAAAATAATGTCAATTTTTGTCTATGTCTTGAAGAATGGGGTTGGTTGACTCTGCATGATTATTTAAGTGTCTTCAGAATACATCATCACCCATCACTCTCTCGAAACATCACAACATCAAGCTTTGAACATTGCAGTAGCGGTTTTTAGAGTCATACTTTCGGAACTCCGATGTTTGAGTGGATGCTCTCTCCACTTGGCTATACATTTTTTTAAAAAAATTCGAGAGTCAGATGTACTGTAGGCATGGCTGCACTGTATAATTATAATATATTATTTTATAATATTATTATTATTAAATTATATTTTTGTAAAACGGACATAAATAGTGAGTATAAAAAAGAACAAGGTGCGCCATATAATTCTCTCTCTCTCTCTCTCTCTCTCTCTCTCTCTCTCTCTCTTTCTCTTTCTCTCTGTCTCTCTCTCTCTTTCTTTCTCTTAGTTTTTTTACCAGCAAACTAAGTATAAAAAATATACATATTTTGCAAATTTAACAACCTAGGATTTTTCTTTTACAAAGTTGCAAAAAAAAAAAAAAAAATAATAATAATAATAAAGTAGAGAAGAAAATCCATAAAGATTTAAAATATAGAAAAATATGATGACTAAAGAAGGAAAAAAAAGTTTTCTAAGAGTTTAGCTAAAAATGACATGGCATGTTTTTTTTTAACATAAAGTCCACTAGTTTATCCTACAATATGCGAAATACAAGTTTTTTCCACTCTACTACCGACGAAAATTTTCATCTAACTTTTTCTCTCAGCTCTTAGTTATTGGCTACACTCAAATATTTGATTGATTATATTACTAAAATATTGAAGTTAATGTTGTGCAAATTTTTTGTATGTAAAAAAAAAAAAAAAAAAAAAGAGGAAAGTTTTTCCGGTGAGAGATCCGTTAGTATTAATCTGAATGTAGGGTAAATTTTGTTACATAAAGAGCTTAGAGGCGATGTTATGGGACATCCCTTGCTAGTCTCATGTTGATTATTAGTTTTAAACATTAATAATGCTTGCATGATTCCTATATACGCTTCGTATATAAATATATTATGTAGTAAGATAATGTAGGTATACATGTATGTAATGTATACTCACATCTATCATCTCTAATGAATGTTTCTACAGATTATATCAACTACATTAAATAAAAAAACAAACAAAATGAAATATTATATTATATTTTACATGTTATGTGTATAAAGAGACATTTATATTTTTATTATATTGCAATGATATTTATATTTACTTTTTATAATATAACTTATTTTGTAATGAAAATATAGTTTTAATTTTTTATAGTAAAAATTATTTCCATTTATAATTATTTGATAAAATGGTGTCATTATAATACAGAGTGTTCATAAAGTCTGTGGCAGTTTTATAGTTAAATTTTACAAAACAAATACAGATGTTTTTTTTCCCTTCTCACAAAAAATAATGATATAATAAGCCCACATAAAAAAAAGAGAAAAATATTGGGTCTTTTTGTATTTTTTTGACTTTTTTTGTATTTTTTTTTTGTATTTTTTTTGAAAAATGTACTTATCTACGTTCTGGTGTGCTTTTGTTTTATTTGTTCAAAAGTGTAAAAATCATAATGTAACAAAGTGGTATGCACTTTTTTTTTTTTTTTTTTGTTTTTTTTTTTTGAAAATTACTTTTATGTATTTATAAGCATTTAAAAGTAACCCCAGACTTTACAAACACCCTGTATTTTTACATATTATAACCTAATAAAAATATGCTACAGTGAGCACGTATTTTATATAGCAAATAATATTCTAATCTGCTTTTCAGCTACATTGATATATTTAAATATTTTATTATATAAAACAATTAAAAAGTAATAAAATCACTTTATTTTGTCATTACGCACAATTTCACTTTATAAATTATTAGTATGTTTTTCATTTCACGTAAAATTTGTGTTTCGTTTTAATTTTAAAACAAATAGAATTACACCAAAATTTGATGTGTAGTACACGATGTATAATATGATAATTTAAAAAGAAGTAAAATACGTGGGGATTTTTATTAATTAATTTTCTTTGTTTCGATCTCAATTTTTTTATAATGCATAAAATCTAGAATCTAGTTCACGTTTTTTTTTAATAATAAGAAGAAGAAGAAGAAAGTATAAATAACAACAACAAAAAAGTGAAAAAAGAATTAACATTTATTTTATTTTTTAACTTAATTATAAAATTATTCCAACTGAAAAAAAAAATGTAATTGAAATTATCAACTTTACTATATCTTTCATTATACACACGTAAAAAAGAAATTTTGTAATAAAAAAGACTAAACAAAAATAAACAAATACAATAAAAAGGGGACAATTTTATTGCATATTCTAATAGAAGGCAATGTTCTGAGTCGATTAATATATGAATTTTTAATTTCTGAGTTGATTAAGTTATTTTTAATTAATTTTTGAAAATCGAAATAGGGTGGCAATTTATGCATAGGAAAAAAAATTGCTGCTCTTCACTTCATTTCGTGACTTTCAAAAATTAATTAAAAATATCAAATTAAATTAAAAATTAGAAATTCACATATTCATCGATTCAGAACGATGTCCTCTTTTAGATTATGAAATAAAATAAATAAATAAAATTCTATTTTATATTTTAGTCTTCCTCTTTTATGCTGTATTAATGTGATAATTAATAGCATAAATGTTGGACTAAGTTAAGTGCAAGTAATGCGCAATATGTATTTCAATGCTATGTACTGTACACGTGTCAAAGTAATGTACTTGTACCTGACAAGTGCATGACCTGCACTGCAAGTGCACAACAAGTATGTACATGTCCCAGAGTGATACTGGCTCTTGAAACTTCAAACAAGCCAATTTCCAGAAACTTAATTGTGTTTGCTTCGTATAAATAATACTACAATAGTTCGTTCTATAAAATACACACAACTCTTGAGCCAGCTTTGAAAATTTTCCTTTGTTAAAAACATCTGATCACGACGTCACTACCTCTTATTCACGACGTGTATTTGATTTTTAATTACGATTCATTTCAGTATTAAATTTTCCTTCATACATTTTATTAGATGAATATTTTTATAATTATTTTTCAACGAGTAATATCAAAAATGTTTGATTCAAGAAAAAATCACGTTTTTTTGCTTGTGTAAAAACTTGACTTCCGAGTCAAATGCTCGACAGGTGAGACGGCTCGTCTTCTAGCTCGGTACATGCCTGGCGAGAGTGTCCGAATGACATGAGGCGCCTTCTCATTTTATTCGGAAGTTAAATTCTTACACAAGCAAAATACATATAAATTTCTCTTCAAATCAAGCATTTTTTATACTTTTTATATTCAGATAAATATAAAAATAATTTTCAACTATATGGAAGTACTTTAGAAAATTTATTTCTTAAATAAATCATAAGTATAAACATCAAATACACGTCTCGAATATGCAGTGACGTCGTGATCATATGTTATTAACAAAACAAAAAGTTCTGAGCACTGGCTCAATGTTGTGTGTAGTTTATAGAACGAACTAATATAACGTATTATGTCAAACATAAAGTTCGGTCAAGAATTGTGATATTAAATCGTAATTCTTACAACATTATTAAGACTTTAATGAGACAGTTGTAATGTAATTGTGCGGTCTAATGTTGACTTTAACTCTAGACTTTATTTTCTGTATTTTTACCCCAGACAGACAAAATGATCTACATTTCTATTCAATCGTACAAGCACAGTTTTTACTTAGCTTTAAGCTATGCGTATTTTATTTTTATGAGTGACACGCTTACTTGACACACAAAAAGTTTAATTTCAAAAATATATAATGTTTTTGTAATTTAATATAGAAAAACTATTTTCAGTGTTTTGCTTACATATAAGAATTATCAATGTGGTATACAGATGCGTATTAAGCTGATACAATAATTATAAGTCTCTTTATTGACTTTTAGAACCGAGAGTATAGGCTATCTTCAAAAATTTAATGCATTTCTTATGAGAAAAATGTACTCTGCCTATTAACCCCATATATTCTGACACTTTTGTCCGTAGTTGTACCTGATTTCGTCCAGAGTAAAATCCACGATAGTATTATTGTAATTGAATTATTTACTTATCCAGCAAACGACATACAAAGCACGATACACAAAGCGAGAGTAAAATTTTTCTCCAGGAATAATAAAAGAAATCACTACTTTACTCTCCGAGAAAACAGGGTCAATTTTTTTTTAACTTTTTTTTTTTTTTTTTTTTTTTTTTAATCACTGCAGCATCTGAATAAACTCAAAGATTCATTACATTATTCTTTTACAACGATGTTGTATAGTGAAAATTATTTATTCATCTTCTCGTATTGAACACTAGTTAATTATTCATTCCTGAGTGACATTCAAGCCTCCGTAGAGAATTGACAAAAACAATGACACGAAAGAAGAGGGTTCAATTTACAAAAAAAAAAAAAAAAAAGGCACTTTCTTTATTGTTATCTGCGCTTTAAATTTTCAGATATTTATGTACAGCTTTGTAAATTTATTATAAATGAGAGAAATTATTTACTAAACCTTTTTTCTTTCTTCTCTGTTTAATTTAAATCAAAGTTGTTTATTTGGTGACATCTTTTTTTTTTAAGAAACACTCGCTCGTGATCCAACTTTATAACTCGCAAGTTTGTAACTTTTTATGTTACCTAGAGTATTCATCATCATAACTTATATAACACCAAAGCACCTTCTCTTCCCTTCTTTTAACATGCAAGAATTACTGATTACATAGCAAATATAAGAAAGAAGAGAGAGAGAGAGAGAGAGAGAGAGAGAGAGAGAGAGAGAGAGAGAGAGAGAGAGAGAGAGAACTATTTTCCTCCTTTCTTGTACTTTACACAGAGCAGAGCTACTTGAAATTCCCAGATGCCTCGTTAGGTAATTAGCTCAACATTTTCATTTGCATCCAGATTGTGTGAGCTTTATTTTTTATTGTTTTTTATTATTTCATCTTACGTAAGAAAATAAAAAAAGAATTTTTTATTATTACCTTAATCTTTTTAGTAGGCGTATAATATAATACATTAAAACACGTATAAACAAAAAGTATTTTTCTGTATTTTACCATTTTTTTTTATAACTTAATTAAATGAAAATGTAAATATAAGTAAACATAAATGTAAGTAAAATAAAAGGAAAGGAAACAGTTTTTTAAAATAATATTAGTAATATTTTTTTTAATCGAAAAGGCATTGAAAATTGAAATTTCAATGCAAATTTTTGTTGAAATTTAAGCATTAAGGATGATTAATTAGAAACTTATCAGTATATTACGTCCCAGCAGAGGCTGAGCGTGTGTTCACTCACTTGTGTTTGAGTATCGTTGTGAGTGAATAAAGTACACAAACCAGAACTAAACTAATGACATTTTGCTTCATCATCTCTCTCTCTCTCTCTCTCTCTCTCTCTCTCTCTCTCTCTCTCTCTCTCTCTCTCTCTCTCTCTCTCTCTCTCCTCTCTCTCTCTCTCTCTCTCTCTCTCTCTCTCTCTCTCTCTCTCTCTCTCTCTCTCTCTCTCTCTCTCTCTCTCTATGCAATTTCCACATCAACAAAGTTCAATTTTATTCAATGCGAATGTCTTATATTATATAAAGAGAAAGAAATATATTGTTTGACACAATGTAGGTATTACGAGAGATCGAATATTCATGGATTTTCAGACCTTTTCTTTCATCTCTCTCTCTCTCTTCTCTACACCGTAACATTATTAAACAAGTTACTTAATATATCATCTGTATACTGAAAGTAAATGCAAAATAGTTAGCAATATACTTTATTACATTTATTTTATACTGTATACAATAAACGTATAAAAAATTACTTTAAAAATGAAATATTGATATTTCAATTTATAAAGCATTAAAAAAAGAGAGAAAAAAACAACAAAAAGTAAAGTTAAAGTTTTCTTTTTATCTTTATTATTTATGTTTGTATTGAATTATAAACACACAACAAAAAATAAATAAGCTTTGAAAGTATTAATGTTTGAAAAGTGTTCCATATTTTTCTTACTTTATGTAATAAGAAATAAGGTAACCTTTGGTACGAACATTTATATACACAAGAAAACTGAAAGAATATAATATAAAAGAAAAAAAAATGCTTATGTGTTATTTATTAAGGATCTAGTGTAGGATTTGTTGGGGTTTACACAAGTCCATAAGACTTGAAGAAATGAATGAAAAAATCCTTGCTCTCTCTCTCTCTCTCTCTCTCTCTCTCTCTCTCTCTCTATTTCAAAGACTCAAAGCAAGCTGCTAATATCAATGAAAACATATACAATTTTTAGTAGTACAATTTCTTCAATAAGACATTATCAAATTTCCTGTTCAATTTTAATAAAAATAAAAATTATTTTAGGCCCCAATTCAGACGTTTATTAAAAATTATAATAATAGTAAGAGAAATAAAAATCAACATTAAAATTGTATCTTATGAGTTAAAAATTCCAGATTCCAGTAATTTTTAAATTTAAGCGCCTAACCGGTCACAAATTTAAATTTGAAACAACGAATACTAGTTTGCCAAAAATCAGTTTCTGTACATGACTACAACATTTTTAGATGTCTCTTTCTCTCCAAGCTACCAAAATCAAATGAATTAATTCACTCTGAGTTTTACGACGAGGCAATTTTCCCTTATCTATTGTATCCTTAATCCTAACTGCAGAAACTTTAATGAAGTTAGTACTAAATGAAAATACAATGCAATTCAAAATAGTTGCAAGAATACAGATTATATATACCGTGATTTACATATAAAACAAAACTGTATATAAATTGAATAATTATATTCACAGTATAATATTATACATTTACTAACCTACTTTTTATCTACTGGAAAATGAAAATATAGATTAGGTTTAATAATAGTATAATAATAAATAATTTATCATTATATTGTTTGCAATGTTTGCTGAAGAAACAAAAAAATAAATAGTGACAATCAACTTTTATCACCTTTAACAATATATATGATAATTTGACTTAAAAATCTTCTGTTATAGAATATATGTCATTTATATACTCGATTCAAAAAACCTGAGTTACCCGCCGTTTGACCTTTTATGGTATCGCCCAGCCGCCCCCCCTTCTCCTCAAATGTGACAATGGGCGATACTTTAGGCATGCCCGATTTAAATTGACTGAGGTTTTCGAGTCGAATATAGCTATTTAAGAAAATAATAAAACATTCATGTTAATACATCACGCATTCTAACGCGTAGAGAGTACCTATAATTATCTAATTTCAATACATAGATATTAAATATTTAAAAAGTTTTCCCTTTACTATAGTGTATACTCACTACCAGTACATGAGTGCAAGTGAAATATGGTACAGAGAGCATACACTAATGATTAGGTAGTGAAATTCATATATTACTGGTGCCCATAATTAACAAATTATAGCCTCTACCACATTGAATATTTAGTGAAAATGCACTATGTTTTCACGCACAATCTTTGCAGTCTCTATATATTTTTGCATTGTGAGTAAGAATTTTATTACTGGGTAATAAACCGTGTATCAATCCAACAAGAATTGTTGCTACGTTGATATTCTAAATTTTATAAATTCATTAAAGGCATAGAAAACATGAAAACATTAGCATTTATATCACAAAACAAAATAACAATAATTGGTCTTAAAACCCAAGTGTAGCGCCGTAGCAGTGATCAGAAATGTTTTATTTATGCAACCCGCACAACATTTTTATACTAGTTTTTGCCTGTTTCTGACGTCATAAACAGAAATATTCACGCAAATTGCATACTTTACAGCTTTTTTACGCTCTTTTGTGGGGCTACATTTACATTCTGGTAAAAATTATCATCAATTTTGTAGATCCCATTTTGTGTTAAAGAACATGTTGTTTCATGTTTTCTATGCCTTTAATAATTCTGCCATAATCACAGATTCAATAAATCAGAGATAAAGGATCGTGAGTAAAAAGTAAAAGTGAATGCAATTAATTAACAAACATCATCAATAACGAGTGTTCACATGAAACTGTTTGTCTTATCCAAAATAATTGTCTACGTATTTATTCAAACACGAATATTGGGAACAACAAACTAAACATTGGAATTTTGTAAAATGTTATTTTGTGTAAAATGTAATATTTATTCTCAACACAGTAACATAAATTTTAAACAATAAAAGTGGAGTATGTGGTATGGGAAATAATTAAAACACGCAAATCATGAATTGACATCAAATAAATCAAAACATTGACCCTTAGGGAGGGGGGGGGGGGTGAGCTGTTGTATTTGCAAGCAAACTGACATGGCAAACACACATACAGAGAAGGAGGGAGGGTGGTAATAATTAAACTGTGCACAGAGTATTGGGAGTATACATTACGTACTATTTGTTTATTTATACTATTATAAAACATTGATGCATTGTTGCATTAGCAGTGAGGGTTACAATTGTTGTAGTTTTGTTTATGGACTTGTGCTACTGAAATTCACAACGAGGCAACATATTTTATTATTATTTAAAAGTTGGTGATAAAAAACTATCAAAATACGTATATGATTAAAAATTAGGTCGAAAATTTTGAAATTAACAGGAGAAATAAATTTTCAAAAATTTATAAATAAAAAATTTCAAGTTGACTTTTCATTTTTTTTTCCCATTGATTTTGAAGTTTAAACTATTGTTACATTAGAAAATTATATTTAATTATAAATATAAACATTATATATATATATATATATATATATATATATATATATATATATATATATATATATATATATATATATATATATATATATATATATATATATATATATATATATATAATTGCTTGTTTGTACATTTATATATTTACAGTTGGCTTAATTTGCATATATCACATTTTTCTGTCCTCAAATCTTTTAAGTCAAATCACTGTAGAATTTTATTTTCAGCTTAAAAAGTTAATATTTTTCATTGCTACAGAACAAGGAAGTGTTCATCATCATAATTTTATATCCAATATTTTTTCCACCAAGTTACATGAGTTTTTTTTTTCTTGTATAATGTTCCCCTCTCATATTATATATATAAAACGGTGTTATTAGTGTAATATAAATATATAATATGCTTTTATAAAAGACAGGAACTGAAGTGAATTGAGTCTTTATGTGTCGTATACAGATTATATTACATCCGTTATTTCTTGCTACAAACTTGTTTAGCAATATTGTCATTGTTGTAATATTTTACATCGCATAGCTCTTACTAAAAGTATACCTAATATGTAGAATATTAAATAACTTCATAGTACACTATATAAAACATTTTTTTAATACATTATATCATATAAAAAGAACAAGGTATAGCTTTGACATATTTTGTTTCAGCTTACTTTCAATTCTGTATTCAACTTATTATTGTTTTTTTAAAGATATCAATACTTCTTGTTATATACTAAAAAAAAAAAAAAAAAAAGGCACATCATTAAAATTGCAAATAAATGTCAGTAAACAGATATCAAAAGTCTGTTTTTAAATTTAAAAATAAATTTAAAGGTTTCTCTTTTTATATCAATCAAAAGAGAGACAAAAAGAGAAGAGAGAGAGAGAGAGAGAGAGAGAGAGAGAGAGAGAGAGAGAGAGAGAGAGAGAGAGAGAGAGAGAGAGAGAGAAATGAATGAATGAATGTTCGTGATAAAAATGGCATTTTAACGAGTAATGTGTTTTGATTTCTCCGATACACAATACATCTTTTTTATTTCTCACGGCATCTCTTCCAGCTTTATTTTGTAACAAACAATGAAAAAAAAAACTTTTATTTAAAAGCAAACAGCTGTAGTATTCCTTTTTTTTACGTTTGTAAAAGCTTATAAATAAGATGTAATAAGATACTTTTATCTCCAAACCTTCATTGTAAGGTGATAAAGCTTCTAAGTCTTATTGACTTTATCATTATTATTGGCTTTAATTGTAAATTGTAATATATAATTCAATCATGGTCTAACTCTTGCATTGGTAAAGGCTGTTTCTTTGTTTACTTTAACGAATAATAATAGTGATACTAATGTGCGTGTTTCTTTACTATATCTAATTGTTTCCTCAAGTCTGAAAAAGAAAGTCATGATTAAAAGTTAAAGTTCATGTAACTAGTACTTGAAATTAGAATCAAATAACAATTTTTCTCAAAAGTTTTAGGATTAATGGATTGCATTTTTTTTTATTATTATTATTTATTACTTCAAGTATTGTAATTTTGAAAATTTTGCCATATAAAACGGGATTTTTTAAAAAAAATACTTAAATTGGGTTTATAAATCCTGTATATTATAACAGTACTCTAGGTACATTTTAACCTGGAAGAAGTATTTATAATACTCTAATAATACCTAATGCAGGTGATACATATTACAATACAGGTGTGTCTCACCTAAGTTAGGTTAAATTTTACCTGAGTTAGGTGACGTTGTATATTATATCAACACCTGTTACCTGTAATATTTACCTACTGCAATTTACAAGATTTATATACCTGCCATAAGTTGTATTTTTTCCGTGTATACATTTTGTGTTGTATATTTTATATTATCATATATTCTCACCAATGTCATAAAATGTATTAGTTAATTAAAACACTTTTTATATTATATTGGTAAAAAATTTACAATATACTTTAATAACGTGTGTATGAATGAAAAATCAATATTCACATTTCTTCAATCAGGAGCAGGTTTTATAAAATATACTTCGTATTTTCAATAAAATTATTTTCATATTTTTGCAATTATTTTTAAAACTAAGCAACTCCGAACAGTATAATAATATTTATAATCTTGTTTTCGACCGTGAATAAATATAACGAACCATCAGTAAGATTAAATTGAAATAAACGTCATTGTAATTTTAATAAAATTACTCGATAAAACATTTATTTCTGATTAATTATTGATTATTTTACGTTTAAATATTTACCTTCTTAAAATGTTTTTGAAAATTGTTTTTATGTTTTGCTAACATAGTACAATAAAAATAAAAATACTGTTACTATATGATCAAAAAAACTATAATAATACGAGTGGTTAAGATTTGTAACTGTGTACTCCTCACCGAGCACAGGTTCGAGCCACTGCTGGGTGCGTACATTAAGTGTGAAAGAGAGAGCACAATACGTTGCACGAGACGAGTTTACTTATTCATGTTATTGCACCATCTAACCTGCCCAGAGGTTTCCACGGTTTCTCCAGGTTATCATGGCGAATGCTGGCTTGTGTATTTGGCCAGACCGTGTATGTCCACTCTATACGTAGGGGGCCTATTTATGTATGCCAAGTGAACGTATGATTCCTGAAAGCATGTCTCTTGAGTGCTACTCAATATGGATAATATAATAACCATCTTTATTTCATTTTACGTACTTTTCAAATATATCACATTTTTTCTCTTGTAATGAACAATATTATGTTTTCAACATATTAGTTTGTCATAAAACTTAAGCGCAAATAATATGATAAATACATTACTCTATGACAACAAAATGCATTCTTATTGAAACTTTAATAATCGTATTGCATTACGTTTTCATGATATTTCCACACGGCAATTGAATTGTCACAGTGACTGTTGTATATGAATAAAATCTTGACAGTTACAACAACAACAAAATAACATAATACTATTTTATTAAATAATATTTGACATACTTGTCACTCTAAATATTTTTATATTAAATTCTAAAGAAAAATAAACAAATATCAAAACATGTGCTATTTTAAAGAAATGTTATAATATATTATTATTACTATACTGTAATTTATATAATTTTATTTAATATATTCATTTATTTTAAAGTGTATATGCATAGGAATTCAAATGCAATATATAAACTAATCTACATGCTAATGTGATATATATATATATATATATATATATATATATATATATATATATATATATATATATATATATATATATATATATATATATATTAATTCTGATATAAAATAAAATCTAGCATGTATTTATAAGTTAATTTTAAATATGGTATAATGCACTTTCCACTATAGTAATTTATTTAGTTTTTTTATTATGCAATTCTTGTTAAAATTATATATTCATTGCTATTATTACTGTATGAATATATACATACTTTGATTTCATTTTCAAATAGACAAAGTAAATTTATGTATTCACTGCATTTGCTTACATAGCGTTAATTGAAATTTTGTCTTGTATGTGCTTTGAAAGAACATCTTTGTTCAGTTGAAGAAAAACACTTATTTTAAATGCACATGCACTTGCTTAAGCTAGTTGTTATGTATTATGTATTAAAACCATATTTACGTAATCATAATAAGATATTTATTTAGTTTCTACTAGTATAACACAACAGATCGTACTGAGTATTATACACAATAAATATTCCTGAAATAAAAATGATAAAACATACAAGTATTAACTATATTAAAATTATATTAAAGCTACCGATATGTGTTACATTTCATAGATTTGCTTCAAAATATTTTATTCTTAACATTTCTAATTTTTTCGAAATGCAGTACTGATTTATAAAAAGATAGAAACCTTTAAAGCCATAGACCATATAAAACAACATGTGCTTTTTAATGAATAAACATGAAATGGGATCTTCAAAAAATTGATGACAATTTTTACCAGAATGTTAATGTAGCCCCACAAGACAGCGTGAAAAAACTGTAAAGTATGCAATTTGCGTGAAAATTCATGTTTATGACGTCAGAAACATGCAACAATTAGTATGAAAATGTTGTGCGTGTTGCATAAATTGAATTTTCTGATCACTGCTACGGGGCTAATGTTGGGTTTTGAGACAAACTTATGTTATTTATGTAAATCCCATCAAGTGATTTGTGATATAAATGCTTATGTTTTTCTCTGTTCTATATATTCCTTTAAAAAATCATAAAATAAAATTAAAAGTGTGAAATATTTTTCATCTTTTATTCCTTGAATAGTTTCAGTCCAGTTTGGCAAATGTGATTTTTGATTCCCTGCATTATTTTGATATTCTAAATGAAATTTTTCTTGTGTTCTGCATGTTCAAATCACAATTTCTATAATACAAAAATCCATCAAATATATTTTTGTATTTTTTATTTATTACATTTTTTAAGAACACTAAAAGTTTGAAGTTTATTCTTTGTTCAGTTTTGCTTCTAACGTACAGTACATACTACCATGAGTTATTCCTTCAGCTACTTAGATTTAATTTCTTTGACTATATCTCCCAAAATCAATACTGGTCTACAAATAATTGTACGTGTGATGTTTGAAGTGTTTTGATTTGGATTTTGAGTGTTATTTTCTTCAATAGTGTTTGATGAAGTGAATAGGTTTGTGTATCCCACGAAGATTAGAAAGAGCATCGCCTTGTGTGTGTGTAACGTTACGTTGTCTGTGTACGAAAAGAACGAGAGAACGAACGTATGTTGAGATACCATAGGATTGTAACTACTTACTTATACTTAGCAAAGTGCACCCAAAGAGATGCCTGTCTCTCTTTGATCAAAAACTCTATTACAAACCTCTGCAAGCCGATAACGTTTTCATATAAAATTACAATTGATTTTTTTCTTTCTACAAATTTATAAGAGTATTAAGTATTTTTAAATAAGATACGTACAAAGTTTTTCTTATATGTAAATAACTTATTTAAATTTTAATTTATGCGTATTTGAGGGTTTTACACCACATCATTTGTTTTTACTATCGTGAGTGAGGAAAAATAACTTTATTTAATAAGCTTACTTTTAACTTTTGTAACAATATAAATATTATGACTATGGTGCTGTAAAGAAGTAAATATCAAGTGTACTGTAGTGCTAATGGTTCCTGAATATTGTCTCAAGTTGAAATTACCGTAGCTGGTACTGAGAATACTCGACTTACAAAATGTGAGTTCAGTGAGAAAATAAATAAACGTAAAGCCCACAGTACTCAAGATTATAATAACGATAGGCTCACAACAAAGTGGAAGTTACGTCAAGTGAGTAGGACATACTATGGAAATAGGAAGTGCTTGTGGAAATTAACATTGTTGATAGCTATTCAACTGTCACATCCGGTACTGATCACGAAGTGAACAATAATAACAAAGCAGATGACTTTGTGTTTTTGGTTCAATTCAATAACACGCTTTCTTATGGGGAAATTAATGTAAGTAGATGACTATATGTAATCCAAAGTGGATTCCCGCACAAAAAGTACTAGTCAGCTGGAGACGTGTATTGCGCGTCAAAATTGCATTAATCAAATGGGCAAAAAAATATAACTTCCAGGATAAAATGAGTCGAAGAAAAAAAAAAAAAAAAAAAAAAAAAAAAAAAAAAAAAAAAAAAACAACGATGCTCTTTTTGGTATACGTAAGCCATCTACTTGTCTTAAGGAAATTAGCTAAAACTCCAGTTAAAAATATTCTCGATGCTGAAATTTTTACTGTAATATTATTATTGGCAATATCTCTCACAAAATATGTATTGCTCCTGTCATAGTTAAATAAAACCAATTAGCATTAATTAACAAACATTTTGGCCAACCTACGTAATATCAGAGTACTCTATATTATAAATTACTTTATTTACATAAAATATAGCATGGTTGAAATAATCTTGTGGCAATTTAAAATTATCTAAATAAATATGTCTAAATTTTAATACACATTAAAGTAAAACATGAAAAATCAATACAGTAATATAATGTTTACAAAACTATTTAAAAACATTACCAAAAAGTATAACTTTTTAAAATCATAATATAATTTCAGTCCAATTTAATTATTAAAACCCCAGTTTTTAAATGAAAATAATTTTGTAATATCTAATAAAGTAACGTTTTATATTTAAAATTTATTTTGGTATATCACTTATTGTAATAACTATATACTATATTATACATAGCATTTTTGTTATCTAAATATACACAATGTCTAATTTTACTACGTCATAAAGGTTTTTACAGAATTAAAAATAATAACAACAATAAAGCAACGAAAAAGGTTAAATTAATAAAGTTAAAATAGGGGTACAAAGCGTAAAGATAAAATATATTAAATTTTTAGAATGTTATTAAAATGTATAATTATCAATAATATAAAGCTAACAAATAAACATCAAAATATAAGTACACTATAATGTACACATGTAATGATCAAATTAATTTTAAAGGCATAGAAAACTTACAAAATAACTTAAAGTTCTTATACACATATTTTTTTTTATCATTTAAAATAACAGATTGATAATTACCATACCTTATTATCCATGAGTTAGACACCAACATGTTGATTTTGTTTTTATTTTTATTTATTTTCATTTTGACAGTTGAAATAAAACTTATCTGACGTCACAATGTACCGGTGACTGTGATAAGCTGACTTATCACGTGACCAGACCCAGTGGCTGTGATTCGCTGATGAGTCAGCCAATCAGTCACCCGTCAAGTTACGTGGTAAAGTCAGCCAATCATGGTCACCGGTACATTATGACGTCAGATAAGTTTTATTTCAACTGTCAAAATGAAAATAAATAAAAATAAAAACAAAATCAACATGATGGTGTATAATTCATGGATAATAAAGTATGGTAATTATCAATCTAGTAGTCGAAATGATAAAAAATAAGTGTATAAGGGCTTTAAATTACTTACATAATTTTTTTTTAATTTTTAGTCACTTTTATTGATAAAATATTATATGGTAAAATTCAAATGAACAGCATTTGTAATTTAAATTTTACTTGCATACAATCTCCATTGAAAAAAAAACATGAATTTTAATGTAATAAAATATATTGCAAATTGAAAAATATTGCTCGTTGCGAAAAGTTGATAAAAAATCATATTTAATTAATTTCTCTGTATATTCTATATTCACCATTCCTTCTGAAATATAAGTGATTAATGATTTTAAAAGTTTAATTAATTTGGTTTTCCATACTTTCAACTTTAAATAATATTTGTAAAAAGCTCTTTCAAATCAGAAATAAAAATATTATTGTACCACGTTACTAACTCTTTTGTATGTTGTTTTACTAATGCATGACCTATTTTAAGTTACATTTTTTGTTTTTTGCTGGTAATGTAATTTAAATTGTGGAGTCACAGTGAAATATTTTAATTTAGTTCGGATTCTGGGTGAGAAATAATGAGACACGTGCTGGCTGTATGTTGACGCTACATTAATATTTGCACTCTTGCACCTCAGTTCAGTACATTTAAAATAATTATTTTTTATCGTTATTTCTTTCTCTAAACATATATCTATGATTTCTAAGATAATTAAAAAAAAATTAAATGTCAATTTAGCACATGTGTTTATATTTCACTTTTGTACCTACTGTTTTGTGTTATATCCTTTTCAGTCCCAGACCCTTTTAAACAATATTTCATTGTAGTAAATTTTAATCACGTTTTTGTGCGGCTCTCAGAAGTAAAAAAATATGCCTCTTTTGTCGATTTTTTTTATTTTTTTATTTTATTTTATTTTATTTTTTGCTTTTTCTTAATTGGTCAAAATAAATAGCTCTAAAAAGCGCAAAATTTTCATGGCTTTTTTTTTCTTTTTTTTTTTTACACATTTTACATATTTTTATCTCTATTTTTTCTATATATATATATATATATATATATATATATATATATATATATATATATATATATATATTTATTGTTTAAAGATTTTTTGTCAAATTGTATATTGGCACTAAAGAGGATATGAATATATGTAAAATTACACATGATTTTACCTGTACATTACTAAAGTCATAAATTATTATTATTTATTGACCTTAAGGTACACTAATCAAGATTGTTAATTATATAATATGTCATATTGTTCTCAGAAAAGCTTATAATTAAATATTTAGAAAACGTTATTTTGCACGTGCATATATTGTTATTATTATTAGCTATCAGTCTGTTGCAGCTGTTCCTAGTAAAGGTCAAAGGTCAGTGAGAGAGAGAGAGAGAGTCACAATCACGTACACGTGACAAAGACAACGTGCATGCTTGGGGGAATAGCTAGAGCACGCGCTTCACTGATACAAAACAACCACCTAACTACCATTGTTTTACACTTTATTATGTAGCAACCTATTATTTATTATTATAAATTATATTAAAAATACATGTATATTATATAACATTTTTGTTCTATAAATCTAATTCTATATCTCTCTGTTACCATAATAACAGTATAGTAACATGAAGCAGTACCGTGAAACATTTATTAATTTGATAGACTGGGTCATTAAAATGAGGAATATGATTTTGTCATTCAAAATTTTAATAAAAATTATAAAAAAAAAGCAAATGAATTTACCAATTTTGTATAAAATACATTTTATAATAAGTATTATACATGTAATTTTAATTGCATTATATATTTATTTATTTTATCTTTCCATATATAAATCAGCAAGTATATAATAGTATACTTTATATTATACAAGTACTGTACAGTAAAATTATTTTTTATTTTTGAATATTTCTAATAATGGGCAACTACTTGTTATTCCAGTTTACTAATTAATTACTACCTATAAGTTAGCTGAATCTAGCAAAATTATTTTGCAAAGTTAGAGAACCACGCAGTAGGCTCGTACCTCTAAATAAAAAACATTTAATTATCATTTTCTGTCGCCCAATGATTAAATTCAGCTTAAAAAAAGATATTATTAAGTGTACCGCAAGGAAATGAAAAACCTGCACAACTATATAGACTGAAAAGCATCACTAAAATTGCAGGTTATTCATTTCATTTCGGTACGTAGTACGTTAGTTCTTCTTGACTTATTTCTGAAAATATATTACGTACTAAGTTTTACACTTTCCAAGGCTTAGTACAAGTTAAGGAAGGCCAGATATTAACTAACTATTCAGAAATATTAAATGAACAAAATATATATATTTTTAATTAAATATTAACAATTATGCTTATATAGCCTGCAGACAAAATGCATATAATCGGGCAGATTGCTGCAGCAGTTTCCAGTATTTTCAACTGGAGCAATTTGTTGAATTGACTTAAAAAGTTTGAATGTCTATCACAGCATACATTAAATTGTGAATTAAAATATATTTTTAAAATATTAGCAAGGTCTGTATAATAAAGAGGTTGAGCGCAGCACAAAATTCGCGCAGTTGATTTTATTTTGTGAGGGATGTACTTGATTCTAAGCCAATATGATGCCGTTCACCAGCGTTCACCAGTTACGTCACTGATAAGGTGAATAAAAATACACCCGGTGATATGACGTCTTTGGTGAATTCCTTTAAGCTGCGCGACCTTGACCAAAATTTGTTCAAATATTGTGAATTAAAATAAAAAGAACAATAATATTAAAACTTCTCTACAATATCAAAAATATGATCAACGAGTTTCAATTTTGAGTGAGAATAGCATGGATTGAAATTAAAATCCTAATGTAACTAAAACACAACATTTCCGTTGTGAAATCCAAATTTGTACTGTAAAGTATACTGAGGCTCATTAACAATGATTGGCTGACCAAAAAATTTAGACACAATTCATTGGTTGATCTTGTTTTTTGAGCCAATAAAAATGAGTCGCATGTTGAGCATGGAACTTTTTTTTGTAAAGTTTCTTTCATTCTTATCAGTTCTAAATGAAAAATAACAATGATCATGATCAGCCATACATATAAACGTGTAGTAAACAGGTAATGACTCCATGATCAGGTGTTCTTAACTAATGAAATAATATCAAAGCTGGCTCAAGAGTCGTGTGTAGTTTACAGAACGGACTCTAGTAATACTCGATGTAATGTTTCAGTAGTATAGTATTGGAATTGTTATTACATTTTTTATACATTTAACGAGACAAGTGTAGTTCCATATCGGGTCGGATTGTTGAAATTTATCTTCATAACGGTAAAGTATTTTTCATTCATACACCTGAAAAGTTTACAACCTCCATAATACTTAAAGTTACTTCTCTCTCTCTCTCTCTCTCTCTCTCTCTCTCTCTCTCTCTCTCTCTCTCTCTCTCTCTCTCTCTCTCTCTCTCTCTCTCTCTCTCTCTCTCTCTCTCTCTCTCTCTCTCTCTCTCTCTCTCTCTCTCTCTCTCTCTCTCTCTCTCTCTCTCTCTCTCTCTCTCTCTCTCTCTCTCTCTCTCTCTCTCTCTCTCTCTTGTATATAGTTACAACTCACGATGTTTGAGGTATTATTCCTCTAACCACAACTCAAATATCTCAAGTAAAGTTTGAAACTCGGTATTTGCAGTGATTGCTGGTATGTATAGTACAAGCATAACTACCCTGGTTATATGGAAAAAAAAAAGAAGAAGTTGCAAACTCATGCAAATATAACTAACCTAGGAGTGTTCTTCATTTGTACACACTTGTATACTGTACATATAAGAAGTGCAGAGTAATTGTATTTTGTTATCATAACATTATTTCAATTGTTATGTATTTCAGCTATAAGACGAACTTATCATAACTTTAAGTTACATTTACTATGTTTGACTTTAATATTAATGTATATATATCTTGACTTGATTCTATACGTAAGACATGACACGTATTCAAATCTTAAAAATCAACATTATATAAGATAAAATATAATGCAATTTAAACTTTTTTTTCTTTTTTTAAATTTAGCAACTAAAAAAAAAAAAAAAAAAAAAAAAAATCGAATAATGTAAATGGTAGCTAAAATTGTAACTCCATATTGTTAGAATCTAAAATGCATCAAATATAAAATTCAGGTGTTTAAAAAAAAAAAAAAAAAAAAAAAAAAAAAAAAAAACTGCTCACGGCTCACGGACGAAAAAAGTAAAAATCATTTTAGTCTGATATCAATTACATAAAGAACTTTATTTATACTATATTGAATAATGATTATATTACAAAGTATAACATTTATAGAATAACTATTTATACTATTCCAAAATAGTCAATATTTATGATATTTGACATAAATAAAGCATAAATTACGTTCATGCTCATTTTTATAAGTACAAAACAATTTAAAAATAAATATTTTGCATAATAAAATAATATCCAGAAAAAAGCATTATTTATTCTACTAAAGCTTCAAGTAAAAATAAATACATTAAAAACAGAGACAATTAAAAGCAGTAATTTTATGACGTAAAACGTGTGTATATTATGTACTTGAAAATTTATTTCAAATGCTGGAATGCGTGGAATATTTTCATGTTATATTATAATGTAACACATTTTTTGTGTAACTTTTTGTTTTGTTTATTTGACAATAATAATTCCAATAATAACACGGGAATGGAATACTTAAATTTATGTTAACAATAAAATACTGATCGTGGGTGTAATGAAGCATTATAATACTTGTTAACTACCAAAATAACAACTGGTCGTACTTTATGCTAAAAATTCCAAAAAAATACCAATATTACTCAGTTTTATGAACTCACTGCAATCCTATATACTGTACAGTTATATATATATATATATATATATATATATATATATATATTAATAGAATTTTATAGATTTCTATCCACCCAAAATTCTTTGCTTGAAAGTTTATGTGAAACTTTGAGAGTATTTACGGCTTATAGCTATAGATAATCTTTACTTTTTTTTTTTTTTTTTTTAAGTAAAAAATACGAAATACTTTTTGTTTAGTGTCATAAAATTTAATAGACAATTCAGATTTGTATCAACATGTTCCTAAACTGACAGTAAACTTTTTCGCTACGTATACGTATATATTTTTTGTAATAAACATTTTTTTAACTAAAAAAAAAAAAAAAAAAAAAAAAAAAAGTGTGGTTTTTTGTATAATAGAATTTTATATTACACACTTTAAACCAGACGTCAACATATATATATATATATATATATATAAGTTATTTGTGTTGTTACTTTAACTCGTGTGTATGTATGTATATGTAAAAAAAAAAATGAAAGCAGTACAGAGAGAGCATATAAGACTTTTGTTACATGAAAGTGTGTTCAATCAGGATTTTATTATTGATTTTGTGTTTTGTAAGTCATGTTGACTTTATACTGAAGGAAATATTAGCTTCTCTCTTACTTGACTAAAAGCTCCCAATCTATTATTATTTTTTTTCTTTTTTGTTGATCGTGTCGCATCAATCAATGGTATAGAAGACAGTTATAAAAGCAGCTTGTAAAGTCGGAAACGTCGAATCAACACACAAACACATATACGCGCACATACACACAAACATACATTCGAACTGTTTTGTTTGCATTGCTCACACGTGCTTTTATTGATTGTTCTAAAGGAAAATAAAATGTATAGACAAAATATTACTGCTAGTATACCTGTAGAAGAGAGAGGGAGAAAAAAAACACTAAAGGAAAGTACTTTTGAAAAAATGAAATATTAAAGTTGTGAGTTAAACGTCAGTACAGTGTAGGTTTAGTGAGAGACAGGGATGAAAAAGAAGAAATGTGAAAATTGAAAGTGACTGGTGACACCATAAAATACAAAATATTACTCCTTAGATAATACTGCAGTATAACATTTTGTTTTCTTTTATCGTAATTACAAATTAATATTTTAGTTATTTTTTGTTTACTGCATGTTTTGTAGAAAAGTATATTTTTCATTATGTGTATAATATTGTATTGTAATTTAAATAAAAAATACTAGACAAAATATTGAATAAGAAGTTTGGATTTATTAGACAATTACAAATATTTGAGAAATTTCTTAATGATTGTACATAGATGGCTTGTATCTCAAAATCTAAAAAGAAAACTTCTAAATTTTATGATGCCACTTGAAAGTTAATAGTAACAGTTACCTATGATAAAATTTTCAGAACCCGTGACCATTAGATAAGAGAGAACTTAATTATTGAAATTAACATGGGCTCTTATGGGACTAAAACTTCAAAAAAATCATAATTAAAAATCTAGCATGGTGACCCTCCAGAATTTTTACATTTTTGAAAATACCTAATCCTAATGTATCACTGTACAAAATCTCAGATTTTTCTGTCTTAACAATTTTTTAGTCAAATCCTGATTTCCCGCCTTAATGAAGTTAGCTATATAGTGAAAACACTTTTCGTGCAAATTTCAAAAATTTAAATTTATTATTGTTATTATTAATTAGAGAATTTTAAACTGTGAGTGTGTGTATTTTTTTGGTAAATTTTAATTCTACATTTCTGCTATCTATAGAGTTTTGTTACAAACATCTCAGAATTTCTTTTAAAATTTTCTTCTCTCAGGGTAGTAAACAATAAAATAGATGGATAATATACAGGACCATTGTTAAACCAAAAACCTAGAGTCCTTGTCAACTCTTATTTGAAAACTGTGACATTACTAAATACAGTCATGCGGGTTACAAAAATGTCAAACATTACGCCTAAAAATATTATACGTTCCATATTTCAAGTTTCATATTTTCTAAAGCATTTACTTCACACAGACTATACATCGTAAATTTTTCTACATTCATTGACATTACTCTCATATTTTATAATATTGACACTTTTTTTTTTAGATAAAAGTCAGATATATTTTTATAAATGTCAAAAATATACGATATTTTTGTTTTATTTTATTATGAAATACGTTGTAACTGGACATTTAAAAAGTAAAAGAAAAATGTTAGATGTACAAAAAAATAAACATGTAAACGTATTTATTACACAACATGTATACATGTGTCACATTGTAAGTAAACTTTCGTGTTTTAGTAACAAAAAAAAGGGATATTCTTTTTCTGTATTCTATACCTGTAAAAGTGGTAGAGAGAGAGAGAGAGAGAGAGAGAGAGAGAGAGAGAGAGAGAGAGAGAGAGAGAGAGAAAGTAGTAGTATAGTACCCGAGTTCTATAGCAGATGTCATATTCGAAAAGAGACGATGCCACTCTTATAAAATGACCCTATCTAACCTTGAGGCAATATCTTAGTAGTAGAGAGAGAGAGAGAGCTTATACCCGTATATTTCGATTTCAACCTCACGCCCCTTTAGTTGACCCTATGCAAAATGTCATACTATACTCTCTCTCTCTCTCTCTCTCTCTCTCTCTCTCTCTCTCTCTCTCTCTCTCTCTCTCTCTTTCTGTACATACCTCCATATTTCATAACTTCAAATTCTGACATAAACGACTTTTTATGTAACAATAAAGTTTTTAGGTCGTATAGTTCAGTACATAAATAAATCATGAAAATATTATTAATAAATAAATTAATCTAACATCTCATATTATAGTTTTTATAATAAAATATATAACTTGATGTTTCTATTTTTAATAATAATAAAAAATGTAAAAAAATAATAATAATAATAAAAAAAAACTAGAGTTGTCATGTTATTATTATTTTTTCTTCCATTGTTAAGATTTTACAAAATATTTGCAAAGAAAAGAAAGAAAATGTAAAGTCAGAGATAGTCTTGTCTAGAGTTTTCATGTCAGAGACACTATTTAGATGAAGCCACGATACGTTTGCTGTGCTGTGCAAGACATGTGCCTCAACACTGATTGCAACGTCCTTTTTATTAACAAAAGAAATTCGATATTTTATGTAAAATTTAACTTGAGCGATAATGACATCTAGCTAATGGCAATTCTAAGCTCAAACAAAAGAATCATAATTGAGGACTAAAATAAATTTTTATAAAGCTTGCGCGTACTTCTTCATTTCATTTGTTTGTGCTTTGGTCTAAAATGAAGTGATGTATGTATATATATATATATATATATATATATATATATATATATATATATATATATATATATATATATATATATATATAATATATATATATATATATATATATATATATATATATATATATATATATATATATATATATATATATAGGAGAAAAAGAAAACAACATCAACTAAAGAAAAAATAATGACAATTAAACCTTACACTTGTTCACTTTTTTATAATTATATTTTTCTTTTCATTTTAGTGCTAAAAATTTATTGCAACTAAAAATAAGGACACTGAAAATAAAAGTACGTATGAATAAATAAATGAATGAATGATATTATATTATATTTTTTTCATGAAAAAATAACAAAATATTATGTTGGGGTTCCAATTTCCATTACTATTGTATCCTGCAGGTTAGGCAAATAGTCGGTTACATATGCTGTGCGGGTTGCATACATCACAACATCTGCAGGGGCTAAACAAGGCGCTGCACAACATTGTGATAATCATAATAATATTAACTAACTAATTTTATCCCACTCTCTTTTTTATTTAACTATAAATATTTAATAGTCAATTTACAAGAAATGTGAGTTGAAGGAAATACAGAAATGCATCAAATATTATATCTTATTATTGTACAATAATAGTTATTTTTAAGCACTTTTTTATATCGTGTATTTTCTTTTAAATATTATCAACATTATATTAAGAGTACTATATTTACAGTGGATTTTTTTTAGTTATTAATCATAGTACATTCTTAATTTAGTTGAGAAACTTATATTAATATTCGTATATATTGATACAAATAGCTGTACGATACTTAATTAAACTAACAAGTAATGAAAAGTTTTAAGTTTTAAATTATTAGAAAATATTTTGAGATTTGTTTGAACATTAATTAACAAAGTTTCATTTCGAGAGTTTGCAAAGACGACGAGAGAGTTTGTTGACATGTCAATCACGTAATTACAATCTCGTCGTATTATTTACGTAATTAATGTAATCAAACTTTTAATTACACAAGTAAGGACTGTAAGGAGTGTTAAATCAAATAAAAAACATATAGTAATAGGTATTAGATCCTTACACTCTTTAGTACAATATAAATATACTGGCTATAAACACGTAAATGTATAAATATGCAGCTTTTAAAGAGGGGTAAAAATTACTGTCAGATCATTACAAACGTGATAGTAAACTTTTTTTTTTTTCTTTTTTTTTGTTGTTGTTGTTGTTGTTGTTGTTGCGCAGTGGTACTTTGAATTTAAAGAAACACAAATTTGTAAAAGTTATGATTACCATGCAAAATTTCGAACTACATTGTTGTGAAATTTTAGTCCCATAGGGCTCATACATATTAGTGTCAACAAATATTTTCATTCTTATTATTTCAATAGTAACTTACGTTATAATTTTTCAGTAAAGACTAAAAAAAAAAAAAAAAAAAAATAAACAACTTTAAATGATACAAAATTTGATACCAATATTGCTGATCTTACATGAGAAAATTATTTTAATTAACAGTGTTAATTGTATTAGGTCGAATAAATAATTAATTTATAAAAGTTTCATATAATCAAAAATTATTACTTTTTTTTTACGGGATATTTTGATGTAAATACACAATACGATTAAAAAACCACTGAACTTAAAAACAAAGTTTATTTTGTGTGTTAAATGATGCATGGAACCTTCACGATCATGGTACATACACAAGTTACATGCCTTAATCCTTCTGCAGCTTCACTGAGAGGAAACATTATAAAGTCGGTAACATGCTTTATAATATATTCTCATAACGTTACGTTTACAATGTCTGCTTGATGTATAATTTTTTAACCCAGGTTTGTGGTTCAAAGAAACAACATATGTGCATGTAAATGTGGATTATAATACCATTTGTTTACACATTTATCAACGTATTTGGAGTCTTTTTGTGTTCCTTATATGGAAGGAATAGGTCACGGAATTTATAATGCATTTATGTCATTATAGCATAAATAATTCTAAATTTAAACAGCATAAAAAATAATACTATACAACATAATATTTATCCTTTTTAACATAATTATTAGGAAGAATAGCATAGATTATGCTATATAGAACAAATTGTTCTGAAAATGAGCTAGCGTATTTATTTTGGTACGTGTAGTAAAACATTTAAAACTTCAAAAAATTTCATTTTTGTACTTGTTTTTAGTTACACATTTAATAATTTTCCAATTTGATTTCTTGCAATAATGAGCACTTTTCAGTTATTTGTGTTCATTTTTCTTCCAATTATTGTTGTTTGTTTTAAAATTGATGCTAATTGTAAAGAACTTATTAGCATTATACATGCTCTTAAATTTAAATAATCCCAACGTACATGCAAACAATAGATACTTGAAATATAAGGGACCACTAATTTCCTGCCCCTTATCATTGAAGGACCGTTCTTTAAAGCCATAGACCACATAAAACAACATGTGCTTTTTAATGATTAAACACGAAATGGGATCTTCAAAACTGATGACAATTTTTACCAAAATGTTAATGTAGTCCCACGAGAGAGCGTGAAAAAACTGTAAAGTATGCAATTTGCGTAAAAATTCATGTTTATGACGTCAGAAACATGCAAAAATTAGTATGAAAATGTTGTGCGGTTTGCATAAATTGAATTTTCTGATCACTGCTACGGGGCTACTGTTGGGTTTTGAGACGAACTAATGTTATTTTTGTAAATCCCATCAAGTGTTTTGTGATATAAATGCTTATGTTTTTCTCTGGTCTATTCCTTTAAGTGGTATTAAAAAAAAGTTACTGTAGTTAGAAAATAGAAATTTAAAGTCATAATTTCAAATATTTTGAGCCAATATTCATTAATAACATGCATTACGTAATTTATGTTGCATTTTGTGATAAAAGCATAAATGTTGAAACAATATAAATATTTATGTTATAAACATAATAATTACGCTACATTATAGCATAGCTATTATGAAGTATGGCATAAAGTATGTTATAAAGAACATATTATATTGTTAGAAATGAGCTAGCATAGTTAATGCATAGTTATTTATGTTAATGACTAAATTTTATAAATCATAATTTAAAGAATGAAAAGTTTATTTCCTTTTGTCTAAAAATTTGATTTAAATCCCCTGTTAACTTACTTTTTTCATCATTTAGAATACTGGACTGATAATTACCATATCTTATTATCCATGAATTAGACACCAACATGTTGATTTTGTATTTATTTTCGTTTATTTTACTTTATGCGGTTACATCACGTATCTGACGTCACAATGTACCGATAGGGCCGTGACCAGAGCGGTGACTGTGATTGGTGGCGGTACACTGTGACGTCAGATACGTGATATAACTGCAAAAAGGAAAATAAATACAAAATCAACGTGTTGGTGTCTAATTCATAGATAATAAAGTATGGCAATTATCAGACTAGTATTCTAAATGATAAAAAAGTAAATTGACAAGGGCTTTAAGCTTAATAAAATAAAATTAATATTGAATAATAATATTTATTGAATATTTTATTGTAAAATACACATACGATAGTAACAATAACAATGCTTGTTAACGGTAGTGACGTGTAACCAATCAAAAGCGTGCTGAAAAACGTTAAGAACCACTAATTTCTTAATCTGTAGCATTGTGGGACAGCTATTTTAGCATTTTTATTATTATTTTTATTTTTAGAAAACTATTCAAGTTAGAACCAGGAAATTTAAATGTCGCATTAGACAAACTCTTATACTCGTCTCATAAAACCTGAGTTACCTGCCGTTCGACCTTTTACGGTATCGCCCAGCCGCCCCACTTCTCCTCAAATGTGACAATGGGCGATACTTTAAGCATGCCCGATTTAAATCGACTGAGGTTTTTTGAGTCGAGTATACATGTTTCATGCTAATAAAAAAAATTAACCAGTAAGAAGCATTAAAAAATGCTTACAATATACTTATAGGATAAACACGAGCTTTATTTAAATGGTAATATTACTTGATTAATTGATTATAGAGTGTGATTGCAATGCTATTAAGAATATGTTATGAAAATTGTTTTATTGAAATTTATATACTTAATTTGAAGTAAAGAAAAAAGATAAAAACTACTAAATCTGTTCGTAGTTTTATGACATCTGTATTTTTTTTTTCTGAAACCACACAAAATATAAAAGTCTTTCTAGCCTAAGAATAAAGTTTAAAAACTAAACGAAATAAAGGAAGTGAAGGAAATTACAGCACATGGAAATGGAAATGTAACACAATTCAGAGAGCATACAAAAACACATTGTGAAAAATGTAATAAAATTCACTTTCATCAGTTTTACCATAGAACAAAAAAATATGGACTCTAACATTATTTGAAAATGTTATTGCACATTGTATTTTATATAAAGTTGAAATTTCAATGTAATATACTCTCTACGTGTCAAAAACTATATATAGCGTGTTGAAGCAGACAAAAAGCGAACGAGTTACTGTCTATTATCACAGAATAAAAGTCTTTTCAATTCCATGACTAAATATATGGATAGAGTCTGTACAAATTAAATTTCACGTATATATTTTATCTCTAAATGTGTCAATTATGTCAATACGTTTACCAGTATATACGAAATGTTAAAAACCTTTTGAATATTTTTTTTTTTTTTTTTTTTTTTTTTTTTTTTTTTTTTTTTTTAAATTTCAAACACACAAATATACAAAGTCCAACCAAGGCATAGCCTTATCGGTTGGTTCATTTATTGTTACACAATCGTGTCTTATTATATTATATTACTACATATACATATTTTTTATTATATATATTTCAAAAGCAAATAAAGTACGTATTTACACAAAAACTTTTTTTTTTTTTTTTTTTTTTTTTTTTTTTTTTTTTTTTCATTTAAGAGAAGTATTTTTATAATACAAGAAGCAAAAATTAATCATCATTAATCAATACAAACAGCAAAAAATTGTTCAACATTTTATAAATTATCAAGAAAGAATTTTTTCATATTAAATTTCGTTTCATTTTTATTTGCAAAACTTTTTAATTCTGATGGAATTTGATTCCATAATTTAGGAAGTAAAAATTTTTTTGTCCTTTCAGTGAATCTATTTACAATTTTTGGTACAAATAAAGGATTGGTCACTGCTGTTCTGGTACTATAAATATGAGTTCTCGGTATACCATGAGAATTTTCAAAATAATTTTCACAAATAAAAGAACATTTAAACATTTCTTCTATTGGCAATATCTTAAAGTACTTAAAATATTCAAGATCACTTTTTAGCTTATTTCCTTTTTTTAAAATTTTTAATATTCTTATTTGCATTTTTTTCAATTCCCATAATTTACCTGATTTAGTACAACCATAAGATAATAAACCGTATAACATATGTGGATGTACAAAAGAAAAATATAATTGTCTCATCGTCTGTTCATTCACATATGATCTTACTGTTTTTAATTTAAAAATTGCAGATCTCAATTTATTTAACAGTTGCATAATATGCAAATCCCAATCAAATGTTTGATCAATAATAGCTCCTAAGTAATTATAATTATTTACTTGTTCTACAAACTCACAATTACAATTTAAAGTAAAATTATGTAAACACTTATTAGTATGAGCTCTTAATTGAATATTTTGCATAGTATATGTATACTTATTAAAAATGTGCATAACTTTTGTTTTTTTCCTATTAATTAATATTTTCCTATCATGCGACCATTCCAAAACTGAATCAAAATCATTTTGTAACATTTTATTTGCAACTTCAAAGTTACTATGAGCCGCTATCATAAGTAAATCATCGGCAAACATTTTTGCTTTACAATATTTTAGTAAATTAAAAATTTTGTTAACATAAATTATAAAGAATTTAGCACTTAAGACCCCTCCTTGTATTATACCGCATTTTATTATTTTAATTTCACTTACAATATTTTTAATTTTGACAGCAACTTGTCTATTTTTTATAATATTCGCAATTAACATTAATGTTGGTCCTCGTATTCCAATTTCTTCTAAATCTTTTAACAATAAGTCATGGTCTATAGTGTCAAATGCTTTGGAATAATCAACAAATAAACAAAGAACATGATGCCCTTTTTCTAATTCTTCATTTATAAAATTGGAAACATCATATAGACATTTTGCTGTACCCTTTTTTTTTTGATAGGCATATTGATTTTTATTTATAATATTGAATTCTTCTAAATAATCAGACAATAATAATTCAATATGTTTTTGTATAAATTTATCAACAAAAGCAGATACAGCAACTGGTCTAAAATTATTATATAGTTTATGATCCCCACCTTTATAAATTGGCCTTATCAATGATAATTTTAGATTATCAGGATATACTGAGCTTTCAATACACATATTTGTTAATCTTATTAAATATTGAATTAATGATTCGCCACCAAATAAAATATCCTGAACACCTATATTATCATGACCTGGTCCTTTTTTCTTACTTAATAAATTAATAATATAAACTGCTCGTTTCTCATTTAATTTTGGTAGATACATTGATTGTAAATTACTATTAAATTTAAGCGAATTTTCACTTAATATTAAATTACAATTAATCTTTACATCTTCAATTGAATTTACAAAATGATTTACAAAATTATTAGCAATATCTTTGATAGAACTTACATCAGACATATATTAAAGCTAATACCTACACATATACGTACTATATAATAGGATTTAAATTTAATCAAATTGACTGTAGGAGAAAATTTACGTAAAATTTTACTTTATTTTTCAATTCAAAATAGTTGATCGATGGATTTAAACACTTTCCAATTATAAGTTATTTCAAAAAAGTATTCCAACAATTTTGAAGGATATAGCATTCCTGAAATGATGTCACGAAAAAATATTTTTGAGATAGTAGGTATGTTTGTAAACCTGTTACCATGCATCAAAATAATGCAAAGTTCATTAAAAAAATAAATACGAAATAAATAAATGATAATTTTAATTTTTTTAACTCGAATTTGTTCAATGAAATTTTTATATTAAAATCTTGAGACTTGTTAACAGATACTGAATCAAATTCTACAATATAAAATAAAACTACCATTGAAATGAAGAAGACCGATTTTTATTGCATATTCTAAAAGACGAAATCATCCTGAATCGGTGTACACGAGCATGCAAAAGAAACCAACCGTGACGTCATAGCTTGATTTTAAAAAAAATAGGTAAAATTCCTAATAAACTCACAAATTACAAAATCATAAATAAATTGGACAATGTCCTCTTTTAAATTATGCAATAAAATTATCCCTGATTTCTTCGATCTTCCTTTTCCTTACTGTGCGCCGTATTTACAGACGTGGCTCACTTTTCATGTTTTCAAAATTATAATTGGATTTTATAATAGTTTTAAAATAAACACAAACTTTGAATTTCAGCTTAAACTTGTGCTATACTGTTATAAAAGAAAACAGCAGATGAAATATTAGTGTTGCGTAATAAATCGTGATTTAGAATGTAAATAAAGAAAGGGTCGAATACCGAGTGTAGTCAGTGCCTGTCACTGCTCAATAAATGACAATTTTTTACGTTGTAATTAAAATGTCAAAGATATTCAAGCACAAACATATTTTTCAACGTCAAATTATTTTTCCTTCTTTTTTTTAGCTATGCACGGAAAAAAATCGAAAGCTATATAAAAAAAATATTATAATATATATTTTTTTAAATTATAAAAATCACAAAAACTTTGCGTGATTTAAACATCGATTGAATTTATAGAAAAACAACAACATAAAAATATTTTATTATTAATATATGATACATTTTTTTAATTTATTAAAAACAATAACAATAAAAATATATATTTATAACGAAAGCAGGAAGTAATATAATATTTTATCGTAATAAATTATAGATATTTAGAATGCCGATGATGCAATCATTTTGTTTACAAATCGTTTCCACGATATATAATACACGTAGTACTGTATACAGTAACTATTTTTTGTTTACTCCAGTTTATACACTGAAAAAAATTATTTTGTTTTTATCAAGCCATGATAATATATAAAATGTTACTTTACGAGGGTAATCTGAATTATGTTTTCGTGTTTAATCTTCATACATAATCATTGACGAGGATTGTTAAAAAAAAATAATTATGAATTTACAAGGAATATTTCATACTTTTGCAAAGATAAAATAAATTACGTAATTTATGCTGGATCTATGTCATATAACAAATATATTGCTATTTTAGAATGTCATAAATGTTTTTGCTGTACAGCATAACTGTTCTCTTATGTAGTCTAATTTTTACGTATTCAATAAAGAATAATAATATACGTATAATTTTGTTACAAAGAATCACGATAAAATCAGTCTGTAGCACATTTATTGTTACTATACCTTTTTAAATCCATCCATCCTATAAAATCGCGTGACAAAACGCACTGTTGCTTGACAAACAAGTAAATTATATTACGCACTCCGCGATAATCGTACCAAACTAGAATTGTCATGTGAATTTAAATGTATGTATGGCATAAACGTTACATGATGGGATATGCCACTTTCAAAAGAAAGGGTCTCAAAACAATGTGCAGGTAATTTCTAGGGTTTTGCTCACACAATCTGCAGAACTTTGATTTGCAGACCTTTGAGGACTTCTTGTCCCTCATTGCAATGGTTTTTATAATTGAAAATGTATTTTTTTCCATTCTAATTTAAACACTTTTGCAAATATAATGACAATCGTGCACAATCGTGGCAACATTGTAATGTAGTAACAAGAATTCAATGCAAAGTTCTGCAGAGTTTATGAGCACACAGTGTGACAACCTAGCACTCAGTTTCAAGTCCTTCTGTTTTAAAATTGACATCTTCTCTGATATTTAATATCTATACCCAATAAGTTTAACTTACAAATATACTTTTTTTTTCCAGTGTAAGAATTTTTTCTATTGATTTATTATTATGTAAATCAGAATTGTGACGATGATTATACTTTTATGTTCCAGCTGGTGTCGGAGATCAACACACAAGTGGCGACTTTTAGGGATCTGCTCATTCACATAGGACAAGCCAAGGATAGTCCAGAGATGAGGGAGAAAGTAAGAAAACTGCGGAGGCAGTGCGTCGAGGCCTTCAAACATACCATACAGCTACTTCTGCCACAGATACGCAGGTAATTACTGAATAAGTATATACGTTATAATGTAAAAACAATTAAGAAATCGACGCAATAGGAAATAGGTCCAGTGACGGTAAAATGACCTATCTCTAAACAAACTCATTGAAGACAGCAAATAGTATGAATTAAGTTATATGAATTATAACGCATTATATTAAACTTTATATTAATACGCTGAGAACACAAAGTGTTATAGAGGATAGTAGTTTGGTTAATTTGGTAATAACTAAACATGTTTCATGCATTGTCCCTAAACATGCATACACTAAATTATAATGTACCTATAGAGTACCTAAAATTATACAAAATTTTATATTATAATACAGATTAAAAAATTACTCTCTCCCAGTTAATGATTACTCACTACCATATGGTACTGTCTACTAGTGAAATAACTGGAGAGAAGATACACTAATGTTTATACCTATAATTTTATGTACAGTTTCATTTCATTTTCATTTGTCTGAAACTGTACTCATCATGTACCTGCTTCGATACAAACTTATATCAATCATTGCATTCCGTCTCTTAATATTCGAGCGTTGAAAGTAACCATTTGTTTTCCGAGTATAGACAAATATCATTTCAAGCGATTAATTTTATAATATTACGATATGAAACAAATTAGGTAGAAAGTAAAGTCGTAATTTTTATATGAATTACTGGAAGAAAAATCCCTCTCTTAGCCTAAATTATTACTTAAAATTTAAATGTGTAATCATAAATTATTTTTACTTAATTTTTTCTAAAATTGGAAGTGATATTTATATAAGTAATGAGAATAATTTTTCACCCTTGGGGCCACCTTGTGCCTTATATTAGTGTAACGAGAAAAGTTAGTAAGTAGGCATTAACTCATTTAAAATGTGATAATCAATTTGGGACTTCATTCTTTTTTTTTTTAAGCAGTTACCTTGAGATGAAATTAATCTAAACACAATTATCTAATGTTCTGTTCACAAGGTGTAATATTATTAATGTGCAATCAATTTGATTACATGTAGTTTTCATGAAAGCAATTTAATTAGTATGAATATTATTTATATTTAAAAACTGAATACCGGATGAAAATGAAGAAAAAATATGCAAAAATTAGTTTTGTATAACCATTCAACAGGATAAAGTCAACAATTTGTGATTTAATAGAAATTGATGAGCTGAGGTGGTTTGGTGTAAAACGTTCCGAGATAGCTCTGACGGCGTGATTCACTACCACCTTGCACTGCCAGGACTGGCCGGAGACATCAATACTCTTAACTGTTAACTATAACAGTTAAAGGCGTAGAACACCTTCAACAAAAAACATGTCTAATATCCTAACATACCTGAAAATCAACGTTAATTTGGCCGAAGTCATTAATTTCTAATTTATTTTACATTCACAAAATGGTACGCCACAGCTCACCTGGTCCACACGCGCGTAACACAAGCGAGCTGTGACGTCATTGTAAAATAAATAAATAAATTAGAAATCAATGACTCCGGCCAAATCAACGTTGATTTTCAGGTATATGTTAGGATATTAGATATGTTTTTTGTTCAAAGTGTTCTAAACCTTTAAGAATAATGTTAACACTAAATATCTCTATACATAGACATGAGATAAGATAAACGTCAGACTTGGCGTGGGTCACTATAATCACTAATTTTATTGATATGCATATATTTTTTTAATCTTGTGAGGTTCGACAATTTTTCTTCCATATTCTAACTGCGATTTGTCCCTGAATTTTAATCATGACACCGATATACGATACAATAAACTTTAGAATGGTTTTTAAAATATCCACCCTGACACTTCAATAAAATTTCCAATACATTTCAATAGAAATAATTCCAGGTATATCATGGATAATTAAGTTGATAGATAAATCTGTATATTTAAACTTTACGAAGATGCGATAAATTAATTTACTTTATTTCTTTAGAGTATAATAGAGAAGCCAATCAATATGTAATTTGACTTTAACAAGAGAAGAAAAAGTATAATGCCTCTATTATGTTTTCTTAATCAGATTAATCAATTTTCTTTTTAAAATAAGATTACAAGCATCATCTGATGGGAGAATATAATATCAAGTTGGCAACTTTTATGTTCGACAAATCAAACATGTCCAATGTACTATTGTAAAAGATTTCGTTATAATAATAGTTTCAACTTTAACATTATAATAAAGAATAGCACAGTATAAACCCTCCCCCCACCCCCCTTAAGCTTCATTTCTTAAGACCCAAAATAATCTTTCAATTTTACTTCAGTATTTTTATCCTAATATGAACTTTAATATTTTCAACAAATTATTAACAGTTTTTTTTAAATTTAAAACTTTAAACTTTCTCTTAATACAAAAAGTAAACTCAACTTAATTAATAATTTTACGGTAAAAAAAAGTTTTGCCATAGGTATGGTTTAAAAAAACATACCTATGGCAGGTACATAAATCCTGTAGATTATTGCAATAGGTAAAAATTAGCCTGGAACAGGTATTGACATACTACAATAAGACCTACCAAGGGCGCAACCTGAGTTTAACATGTAACCAGAAATTAGCAGGTGGTTCAGTTAGCAGAATAGGTCTATTCCTTTTACTGAACCATTGGGGGTGACTTTCGGTTCACTGGGATAATCCCGTAAGACCCTCCTCTTTTTAATGTAAACCCAGTGGTTAAGCTGCGAATAATATTATCAAATAGAAACGCGTATAATGTTTTACAACATAAATTGAAGAAAAAAAAAAAAAGAAAACTTTGGTTGTAGTATTGCAGCTTAGAAGCATTATGACCTCATGGATTTGTTAAAAATAAAATACAAGCTTAATAAACAATTTTAAAAGATATTTAAATAAAATTAAACAAGATCATTAACATTGTGGTGTAACTATTTTCATCTCTATATTAGGTTGTATTTACGAAAATTTAAATACAAAATACATAAGTATATAAATTAAATATAAAATTCATTTAGCTAAATTGATATTACTCAAAGTTATACAGTATGTATACATAATGAGAAACTGAAGCAATTGAATTAAGTTTAAGAAACGTAAACATGTTAGAATACGATGTTCTTGCAATTAGACTTTAACCTGTCTGTCACGTAATACAATATGTAGTATTTCCTTGTGTTAAAATGCAAGTTTCTCTCTCGTGTTCTCTCTCTCTCTCTCTCTCTCTCTCTCTCTCTCTCTCTCTCTCTCTCTCTCTCTCTCTCTCTCGGCTTAACAATACAATATGCACGTCAAAAAGTGAAGTGTGATTATTCATAGAATATTCAACACGTTTCAACTTTATCTGTCTCGCCAAACAACCTGCTTCTCTCTCTCTCTCTCTCTCTCTCTCTCTCTCTCTCTCTCTCTCTCTCTCTCTCTCTCTCTCTCTCTCTCTCTCTCTCACACAACACACTCTAATATGAAACTTTAATAACAATGATTCTACGTGGTGGCATATATTATACAACAATTTTGAAAATATTTTACTGTGCACATACGTAAAGGCATAAATAAGTACAGCTAGTGAAAAATAATAGGTGATCCTTCAAAATTGCTAATCTTTTCCGCACTTCAAAATATATATAGCAATGTTATTTTTGTATCTTAATTAATTGCCTCTCTCTCTGTCTGTATCAATTTTCAACATTCTTTATTTTTTTAAGAAGGTAAAATTGATGTACGCGTATGTTATATTCACAGGTTTCATTTTTCTATGAATGTCAAAAAAATGTCATAAGTCATAACTAAAATAAATGTAGATGCTTGTCAAAGGTACAGTACTTGAGAGAGAGAGAGAGAGACCAGCAGGGCAAAACTGTCATCCTGTGACACATGACTTCTTCTAAAGTCTTCATAGGAAACTTTAAGAAAAAGAAACACATAACGATGCAACATAAATTTCTTACTGCGAAAAAAAGTAGCAAATTTAAGTAGAGATTTTTTTTTTTGTAACCAAGTGTACTGTACAGTATAATATTCATACATGTATATACAAAATATTATTCAATAGATAACACAACACCTTTTTTTTAAAATTGAAGTCTAACTAGAAAATGTATAAATAAAACCTAATAAAATGGTTATGTATACTTTATAGTATTTTGAACAAAAACAAAAGTAGTTTTTTTTATGCTCTCGTAAAGGAAAAATGTAAAGGACATAAAAATACTTTTTTTTTTACAATAAATTGAGTATAATAAAATATTATAAAAGTAAAGGAACCCTTCTTTATTATTAAATTATAGTATAATGTAATATGTTTCACTTTTGTTTATTTTATTGACAGAAGAATAAAATGAAAAAAACATAAGTGGATTTAATACAGGTTAATATTTTACGATTTGTGTATAGAACATTATTACATTGTGTTCAGAGTGATTGGCAGTTATGATTTTTAGTGATGTTTTCTGTTGCTGTCGTTGTGTGAAATAACGTAGAGTGAGAGAGCGAGTGAGATACTAAAATAATTGTAACTGTGTTGGAGGTTTGCGCGCGGTGGTTGATTGGATTAAAAGCTGACGAGAGAGAGAGAGAGAGAGAGAGAGAGAGAGAGAGAGAGAGAGAGAGAGAGAGAGAGAGAGAGAGAGAGAGAGAGAGAGAAAAGGCTTAGTGTGCCAATGTTTGCTAACTATGTGATATTGAGCAAACAATGAAGCACTGACCAAGCCAACGTGAGCCAAAGGGGGAATCACCAACCCTCAAACGTTCTATATGTACCGAGGGACAATTGAACAAATTGATCCTCTCTATTTCTCTCTCTCTCTCTCTCTCTCTCTCTCTCTCTCTCTCTCTCTCTCTCTCTCTCTCTCTCTCTCTCTCTCTCTCTCTCTCTCTCTCTCTCTCTTTCGCTTTACATCATAAATGTGTTAAAACAAACCAGGTCAAATTAAATATTTTTAATTAAATTCCTACAATTTTAAAGCCAATACTAAATTTAACTAAAAAAAATATCTATATTGTAATTTATTAGAAACGAAACTTTTGCATTTTAAATGAAACATTTATTTTACAATTGTGAAGATTATTTAGTAGCATACGGTCAAAAATTTTAGTTGATGAACAAATAAAATCAGGAAAATAAAATTTTGCTGATACTAAACCTATAATCTAGTTATAATAACAGTTACTAGTTTTCCTTACCTATGGATATCATATATTGGCTCCCAAAACCACAGTTTAATTCATGATTTTTCACCACAGTATATTTCACGTATTAAACCAATTGAATGAATGAATAAGAATAAGATTTCTTTATTGACCCAGACAGTTCATAGTAACATGTGTTACAACAAGCGTTGGTCTTGTCAAAAAAAATATTTACAATAAATTATAATTATAATTATATATATATATATATATATATATATATATATATATATATATATATATATATATATATATATATATATAATATATATATATATATATATATATATATATATATATATATATATATATATATATATATATATATATATATATATATATATATATATATAATTACATTCATAAAATGTCAAAAAACATAAAAAAAGCCAAATACAGGATATATCAAGTGTAATGAATATTAAAGGGACACAAATATTGAAACTATAGAAATTGAACGGTACATTAAGCAAATAATTGCAGTTTAGTCTGTTGATTTGTATGTGTAGTATGCATAAGCACATCAATATCATCAATTTTTGAATTGGGATCATAAAATTCAGCTAAAGTGTAATATTCCTTAAATATTATTTTTTTTCAGGAGGTTCCGGAACAAAGTATTATTGTTAAGGTTTCTTATTAATGACGGTAAACTATCATATATTTTTGATGTGATATAATACGTATGTATGAGTATGTATGCAATCGATTAATCATTTTTTATACTAAAAATAATAATTAATAAAGTTCCATGTTTTATTATTTAACACTCCCTCCTTAAACTTCATTTCTTTAGACCAAAAATAATCTTTCAATTTCATTTCAATATCTTTACCCCAATATGAACTTTAATATTTAAAAAAATGTTATTAACAGTTCTTTTACATTTAAAACTTTCTCATTTAAATCTTAATAATAATAAAAAAATTTTGAAAAACAAAAAGTATTATTTTTTCTTTAAAAATAAAAAAATGATGAAAAATATAATTGAAAGAGAGGTCGCTTATATACGTAAGTTTTCAAGAGCTGGAAACACAGTTAGTCAAGTATACAAGCAAATGAGCTTAAACCACCCTTTTATTTTATCACCATCTTTTGTGTTTCACGCAGTCAAACTTTCTGTCGACTAAAATCCTTAAGAAAAAAAAAAATATTAAAAAAGAAAGAAAATGAAAGAAAGAAACTAAGAAAAAAAAATTAATGGCTTTTTAAAAGTTAGTAAACAAGTGTATATACTTAAATCTACAGATTTTAAGTTTTGAAAGTATTTAAAGTAAGGTAAAAACATTTATATAACAGTTTTCTTGCTCTATGAATATTTCTAGCAGACAAATTGTAACAAATACAATGATGTGGTAATTAATGCAATGTGTAAAAATGTTGGTTTTGATCAAGGCATCCTAAAGATGCATTGGTTTGATTGATAACGTTTATTTATTATTATTATTTTTTAAATTTACTGGCTACACGTATGCATATTCGATTACCATATTATATCGAGAGAAATTTACACTTTATACATAAGCTGACTTTAAAGAACGTCACGTTGTTGTTCTTTTTAACAATATTATTTGACTTTCACTTGCTGCATCCAAGCACAAAAGAAAATAATAATAATGGTCGATAGTTATAATAATGTTAAAGGAATAGACCGGAAGAAAACATAAGCATTTATATTACAAAACACTTGATAGGATTTACATAAATAACTTTAATTTGTCTCAAAATCCAACAGTAGCCCCATAGCAGTAATCAGAAAATTCGATTTATGCAACCCACACAACATTCTTTTACTAATTTTTGCATGTTTCTGACGTCATAAACATGAATAGTCACGCAAATTGTATACTTTACAGTATTTTTATGCTCTCTCGTGGGGTTACATTAACATTCTGGTAAAAATTGTCATCGGTTTTGAAGATCCCATTTCGTGTTTATTCATTAAAAAACACGTTGTTTTATGTGGTCTGTGGCTTTAAGTATCGTGAGAAATTCCTAATTTGATATTTAACTTTGAAAAATCTACATATTCCTATTTATTATTATTATTATTATTACAAAGAGATGACTTTTAATATTAATTGTCGGCACCAATATTGCATACACCAAATCCTCTGTTATTTATTATTCGTTCGTTATTTGTTTCAAATTGTTAAATATACATTGTGCAAATAAAAATATTTTTATTCTTATGGGAACTGCAATAATGGTTATAATTATTAAAAATGTAATAAAGTTTAGTTGCTAACAAATTTAGTTAAATAAAAGTCTTATTGAATGTTATTTTAATTGATATTTGAGGTTTAGTTCAACCCATGCTGATTTAAGTGTACCAATGATATGATAATAATAAAAGAAGTAAATTATTATAGAAATTTTGAACTATTTTTGTGGTTCATCATAACCATAATCATGGGTCAATTCAAAATATTAACTCCATCAAAATTTTATCATAAGTGACGTCATAATTGTTAATTATACACTCAAAAAACAAATGATTGGAGAGTATTTATACGAAATACATCGATTGTGGGTCAGAGCACGACTGTATTTTTACTTGTAAATATTCAATCTTGTAAAGACTAGTATCGATGCAAGTATGATAAGTACAAAACATACATGGATCCTCCGTAACCATCGTAAACATTAGAGTATAATCTCTACGTATTACAATAATAGACAGTACCTTGGTAGAGAATAAAGATTTTAAATGTTTAATCTCTAGTATCGAAAATTAGATAATTTTATGTAACTCCTATACATTAGAATTAGATGTATAAACATGAGTGTTTCGAGACAATGCACGAAATGTTTATGTAGTGTCAATTTTAAACTACTTTGTGTTCTCAGTGGATAATATTTTAAACATTGGGAAACTGTGTAGACATTTTTAACTTTTATTATTATTATTTTTAGTGTTGGTAAAAATGTTAATTCTTCAGTATATATTATGTTCTTTTTGTGCACAAAGTTGATATCCGATGCAAAGAAGTGCAAGTTTTAAAAGAACAAAAGCTTAATTTTAACACTTAATATTATAAATAATAATATACAAAAAAACTATATTATTTTATATTATTTTATTTTATTCAAATAAGTTGCATGTAAACTTGACAAAAAAAATTGTTTCACTCTCTTGTAAATTAGAATATAAAAATTTAAATATAAAAAAGATACATTTTTTTATATTATAGTTTGTTTTTTTTATCTATAATATAAAAAACCGGAATTTAATTTTAGGTGTCAGGGTATATTATATATATCTTTAGATTTAAAAAAATTACATTTCCTTTTTTATTATAATATTGAACGTAAGATAAAATAAAGTTACATTTGTATAATCTTCATCGGCATAACATTTTATACTTCATTGCTTGATTTTGGCTGCTTTCGTCATAAAGAAAGAAATATGGAGAGAAAAAGAGATAGCTAACATTCAATTCCATTCATTTTAATCACACTTTATTTTATTTTTTACATGAAATATTTTTGCACTCATAATATATTTTCATAAAAAAAAAAAAAAAAAAAAAAAAAAAACTCTTAAAAAAATACAAGACGTTAATCCTGGTTTTATTTTAAATTTATTACTTTAAATAAGAATTTCATCTTATTTATAAATATAAAGCTAAAAATAATATGATATTAAATTTAAATAAAGATATATTTTATATAGTTTTTATATCATACTAATTTAATATAATAATAATTTTTTTTACAATGAAATATTTTCTTTCTTTTTTTTTTACTAACCCTTCTCTCTCTCTCTCGCTCTCTCTCTCTCTCTCTTTATAATATCATTAAGGTTATATTTAGGGTGTGGTTCTATACTAAAACTTTTTATTTGCATAACAAAAAAGGATTATTATGTATATAATATATAATAATAAAAAAAAAGTTTGGTTTACTTTATATCTCATTATACGAGTTTAGGTGAAAACATTAATAATTGATGAATGCTTTATTAGAGTCGTTCACTCGCGAGCGACATTTCGTATGCATATGAAATAGCTGAAACAACTGCCAAGCAAGCAAGCATGTATGTGACTCTAGGGGGTTTAAGTCAGGTATAATGTACAGTAGAATATTCAGCACTTCAATATACACCCAATTTAAAGTAACAAAAAAAAAAAAAAAAAAAAAAAAAAAAAAAGTGCGTAAAATTGACCCTGCGTGAACTTCACCTTTAGGTTTTGTTTTACTCAAGGGTTCATCTTACTTTACCCTTAAGAAGATATATTAATATATTATATATCCCGAGTGGCTTTATATAATAGTACACAATACTTGCAAATAGAAATATAGGGCTTCAGAGGGAGAAGGGGGGAGAGAGAGAGAGAGAGAGAGAGAGAGAGAGAGAGAGAGAGTAAAATGTGTCTAATATTTTCTGCGTAAAACCATTTGTTATTTAGTTTTAAAACATGCTACATATATACATTATAAGCTTTTGCTTGAAAGGAAGTAAAATATTTTACATAATATATTGAAATTCTAAACTGTATATGTATAGGCTTAACATTTTGACTTAAATTGTAAGTCCTGGTAATCAATCTTATTTTTAATTAGGTAAAAGTAAAGAATTGTGCAATAGATATAATATATTATGTACTACACGCAACTTACACTTTTTAAAATTTATATTTTAATATATTGCATGTGGTATTTAATACTTCTTACTGTGGTAAATAAAAAAAAATGCAGTAAGTTATGTAAAAATGTACAGGATCAAGTTAAGTTGGTTTTAATATTCTATGTAGCTATTTTCTCAAACTTGCTTTAAGGGTGTATTTCAGTTTTGTTAAAGTATAGGATACTGAGATGTACTTCTGTTTTACCGCGCTTTTAATCTGGTTATGACGTCAGTATTATTACAAATTAAATTTTAGCAAAGTTACTTTGCATCACTGAAGAAATAAAGCTCGACTCACATGGTGCGTAATAATTATACTAGCACATTTTTAGCATTTTTTATTCATAAAAAACATAATAAATGTTATACTTCATAATAAATATGTTATTTAGTATAATTATTTATGCTGTTCGAATTTTAGCACTATTTATGCTATGTTGACATAACTACAACATAAATTACGCAATTCTTTCCGTCCTGCAAGATTACTATATTTTTATAACATACTAAGCAGCAATATTATGTTGAAGGAGCATACATTATGTTAAAAAGCATAATTTGTAAATTTTCTTTTTTCCATGTAAATTAGTCAACTTTTGTCACTGAAAACTTTCTGTAAATCAAGCTACCGTAAAGGTTGCCCAATAAAATATTTTTCATTGACAATTTTATTTATACAGTTTCAAAAAGCTAGAATTAAAACTTTCGTAAGACACGGCTGTAAGACATATAAAATCAACTAAACACTATGCGGGAATAAGACTCCAAGTTTGCTACTTTGTTACTTTTTTATGACTTTAAATCAGAGTCTTATAGACTCGTAAATAGTCCAAAATTTTAATTGTTCAAGATTTATAGTTTTTTTTTCTTTTAAAGATTAGTACTAAACAACAGAAGTTTTCATGAACTGAAGCAAAATTTCTAAGACAATGTTTTGTAGCTACGAGTAAAAAATAATGGTAATACTTGTTAATCTACAAAAAAGTGAAATTGTGCAATATTTTGTTTTCAAAACGTAAAACTTTAAGGTGTTTTCACATATTGTGATTTATTGCGTAACAAATATCAGCCTGCCATTCTAATATATTATCTGAATTTTGTTGGACAAATTGTCATGCAATTAATCAGAAAACACCTGCCCGTGTTTCTAACACTTATTGTACTGTATATAAACAAAATGTAATAAATTGCATATATGTTATACCTATCATGTGTTGCTCCTTTTACCATTGTTGAAAATGAAGGAAATGGGTTATATTATTTTAGCCTCTACAAGTAAACTAAAATATTATACTAACCAGTTGCGCCACTTGAGGCTTGCCAAAAATCTGTTACAGATATCTTCCATATAAAAATTTATGTAAACAAAAAAAAAGTCAAAGATTTTATTTTTATATATTCACGAAATGAAATAACGTAATTAATGCTGGATTTTTGTCCTTATGATACAAATGTTGGTAAATTGGTACATCATAAACAACTATTCAACATAAATAGCAAATATACCTTAGTTACTCTGCAGTATAGCATAAATTGTATTGTAAACTGTTGCTGCCAATGAGCTTGCATAATTGTTAAGGGGCTCCGGGCCTCAAACAGTTGAATCAAAAACGTAAAATTCATGAGATTCATCATTCATACATATATTATATCCTTCAACCCTTCTGTAGCCTCACAAACTGGGATTGAAAAACTGTAAAGTAGGTAACTTTAGGACTTCATGACGTCAACAATTCCGGGTCTACAATAGAAACTGTAGCGCGGGTTGCCTACTTTACAAGTTTTCTTCCCAGTTTACGAGAGTTCTGAAGGGTTAAAGCACAAAATATGTGTATTTATAATAATTCTATCTCATGATTTATAATTGAGAGGAAATTTGTTTTTGAGGCCAGAGGCCCTTTAAGTATTTATGATTGTGACACATATTTTACACCAATCAAAATTTTGAGGTTGTTTATAAAAGTAGACAGCTCTGGTTTCAAAGTTCCCGTTCGGGAACTTTTGGCCAGAGCTGTACTTGATTCTAAGCCAATACGATGCCGTTCACCAGCGTTCACCAGTTACGTCACTGATAAGGTGAATAAAAATACACCCGGTGATATGACGTCTTTGGTGAATTCCTTTAAGCTGCGCGACCTTGGCCAAAACTTTTCCCGGAGCATCTAACCTCTTATATATGGACCTTGGTATATACCTGCCATTAGCAGTATTTTTCCCGTGTATTATACAGAATATACTTAGAACAGATAAGTTATATGACAGTTTTTAATGATAATGTTTTTAATTATAATAAAATAATGATTATAGTATCAAGTAGTTCAATATTAAGTTTAATAAATTTTAATTCCCGCATAACAAAGAGATTATTGTTTTGAATACTGTCACATTTCATTAGTCACATGTTTACTATCTGTCTCTCCCCATAGAGGATTTCTCTCTCTCTCTCTCTCTCTCTCTCTCTCTCTCTCTCTCTCTCTCTCTCTCTAGTACGAGGCAAGTGTTGTTGTTGCTCCTTTGAGAAAACATACTCAAGTAACTTTCATACACATACAAATTCAACTATATACTCAGAAAACAAATGTATCAACAAAATGCATCAATTGTGTGCTGCGAAGCATGAGTATCATATGTAATATTTTCACTATAAATATTCATAGTCAAACTTAAAGTCAATGCAAGTATGAGTACTTAAACATTACAGTGTATGCTTTCTACCTATTTATTTTACTTTAGTAACCATTCACTTTGGTATAGTCAGTAAACATTCAACACAGTAAACATTTTAAATGTTTAATCTCGAGTATTGAATTTTTAATAAATTTAGGTACTCTCTTTGCATTACAGTTTAATGTATGTAAACATGAATGTTCAGAGACAATGCTATATATATATATATATATATATATATATATATATATATATATATATATATATATATATATATATATATATATATATATATATATATATATATATATATATAACATATATATATATATATATATATATATATATATATATATATATATATATATATATATATATATATATATAGTGAGTACCAGTTTTACTAGCCTCTATTACTACCTATTCTCAGTGTATATTCATAATATAACATAACACTTTATTTCTAATAAAACTTACTGTGTACAGCAGACTGATATTATTTAAAATTGTCATGAATTAGTAAAATTTAATTATAATACTTTATATATTATATACATAGCAACGTACTGTACATATATTAATGAATACAATTGTGTTTGAATAAAACTAAACCACACAATGAATAAAAGTTATTTTAAATATAATAATATTGTTTATAAAACAAATTTGTATTACTATTAATTTATATATAAACAAACCTATAACACTAAAAAAAACTGTCATTTAACATTCAATCAATTCAATTTTAAAACACATACAATTTATTATATTTATTTTACTTTTTAAATTTAATTTTTAATCTATTATATATACATCAATATTATTGATTTTAAACCATAATTACTTCAATTGTATAACACTCTTGAAAGTTAAGTTTCATAATGTTTCTTGAACATGTCACTTTTTTGACATCAATTATTTATAATAAAAAAAACACCTAAATAAAAAAGTACGTATACTTTCTTTATGACTCATAGTAATTTTTTTTTTCACAGCACGTAATGTGTAATTTCTTTACGTGTGTTTATAACTCAGGAACTTCGTTTTACCCTCTTAAAAATGGTATTGATGTTTTATATAATATAATATAAAAAGATGTTAGTAGTGGTAATATAATTTATAATGCTGTATATATAAGAAATATTATTTTGCAAGTTACAGAAGCTGCAGGAAAAAGAAAGGTTCTTATCATTTATAGTAATACTGTATTATAATATACAGATATGAGACATGAAAGATACGGAGAAAGAGGGAGAGAGAGAGAGAGAGAGAGAAAGTGGGAGGAGGATTTTGCTTTTGCTTGCTTGCTTGCTTGCAACACCTGAGTCCTATCTCCAACTTTCACATCCACTTTCTACCATACGTAATCCCATCCATCTTTTTTGTACGGACAGATTTATTCGCTTGCAGCCAGAGAGAGAGAGAGAGAGAGAGAGAGAGAGAGAGAGAGAGAGAGAGAGAGAGAGAGAGAGAGAGAGAGAGAGAGAGAGAGAGAGTGACTTGACACTGATTGTAGCCTTCAACCCTTTATACTTGTGGTGCTATCGCTCTCTCTCCCTCTCTCTTTCTTCTTATCCACACACGACCCTATCTATATCTTCTTGGCCTATAACTATACACAAACTACAATAGTCTTAACTGAACTCCAAATCTCATACGTTGTCTCTCCCAAGAGATTTAAAACTCATAACTAAACTTTACACTTTACAATCAATGTCATTCTGCACATTTTATAGTCTTTTTAACACCACTTTTTTTTTACTTTATAGCTTGAGTTTTTTTCAATTACAATTTGTTATAGGTATATAAATTTGTCAATCTAATAAAAGAGCTAAAAAAAAAAAAAAAAAAAAAAAAAAAAAAAAAAAAAAAAAAAAAGCAACTTGAAAATCTTGTCATTGAAAAATCTTGTTGATTTCAAATATGAGTAATGAAATTTTGGTCGTTATATAAAGTTTACAATACTATATAACTATTGATTGACAATTCTGTAAGAGTAATATAATATCTCCAATTCTAATATATCAATATGTCGTATTATGTTAGTCCAATGATTGACTCTAAAACCAATTTCAGTTCTATAATAATTAAGTGTATTTACATACGTTAAACTTTATAGAAAAATATAACTCATTTTGTTGTTTTGTATTTTTTTTTTAATTATTATTTTACGAAACCAAGTATCAAATTTATTCACAATTACGAGAGTTTTACCAATCAATAATACCAGTAACAATGGTAATATTGATGAAGTAAAAAAGTGATCAATTTTATATAATAAAACCAATGCAATTATTGTACGATACTCATGACTGTTTTATAATAAAATGTGAAATGTGGTTTTTAGTTTAATGATTTGTTAAAATAATTACTATATAATGTCACATTTTATACACGCCAATCACATTTGGATCACACATATTTCTATTATTGAGTGAAATATCATGTCATGCTTCAAAAAAAAATTTCATAATATTAAAGTATTTATGGAATTTATATTAAATTATTGATATGTAAAAAAAAAACTTGTGTATTCAAGCCTATGGTAACTTAATCATATTAATATTTAACATAACATTTTTGAGGTTGTTAGTTAAATGTTGATCATAAAATCGTATAGAATACCAATAAGTTTTCATTTCGTTGAAATTTTTTTTATTATACGCATCTTTTAAAAACGTAATCGAAAAAATTGAAAACTATAAACGAGAAAAGTGCTCGTTCTAAAACTGATTTATAAATTATTAAAAGTATTTTTAAAAGGTTTAAAAATTTAGAATTTACTTTAAAAAAATAAAATTTTGACTTTAAACATTTATACAGTTAAAAAAATGTATTTAAATATACAAATTGAATTAAAATGTATTTAAAAAGATCAATAATTGATTTTTAACGATATACATACCACATTTAAATTTTGTTTTTGGTATATAAAACCATTTAATTCTATCAATATTTACACCAGTATCATCATATATATAATATGATTTATAAACTGATCTTAAAACACATACTAAATACGTTTTATAAATAAATTATGAATAATTGAACGATGTAAATAAAGTTTCATATTTAAAGTATATCGTACGCTCTATTGGTAGACCGTATAGTAAAATGAAGTAGTTTTAATATTATGTATGTAAATAGGTAATATATACGTTAGGTTGTAGGTATGAGAGTTTTGTTGATACTAAAATGTGAGTTGATCCTCTATATTATAGCTTAAATCTTACATAATATTTGCCTAGTATATGTAGGTATGTTGCTATAGCAAACCATAAGGATTTAGATTTTAGATATATAGTCATCGAACGATGAGTTTTCAGTGAGGCTTATGATCTTGATGGGAGTCTTTCTATTGCCTTGTAAGTTCATACTGATATTCTCATGTTCAAATATTATTATACTCTATATCCCTGCATACTGCTTGTAAATATATAACACATTTCTCTCTCTCTCTCTCTCTCTCTCTCTCTCTCTCTCTCTCTCTCTCTCTCTCTCTCTCTCTCTCTCTCTCATACCTGACACTACTAGTTAAATCTCTCCGTGTCATATACTATGATCCCCATACCTACTTATACGTGTAAAAAATATATGAAAAACTCATATCGAAGCCAATACTCAATAATATATTCAACAGTTTTTTTTTCTTATATAAAACGAAAACGTGACTGTAAAAAAGTAAAGAAAAATTACTTCAAGACGTATTTTAAAGAAAATTTCTTATTCATACGTAATATTACTTTAACAACTTTTATTACTTTTTAGTTCAAAACAAGAATAGTATAATAAAATATTATAGAGCTTGGAAAAAATATATTTATAAACCATAATTTGATATGTGAGATATGAGAAATGATTTATATTATAAGGAATATAAAGTTAGAAAACAAGTTAAATTAAATACATGCGTGTTAAAAGCTACTTTTCAGTATATTATTTTGATTTTTACATTAACTATATAATTCAATTAAAATAATATATGTATAGATTTTTTAAACTGTTTTTCTCTCATATAGTATAGAGAGAGAGAGAGAGAGAGAGAGAACAGATCAGTATATTTATATTTTGACATTATATATGAGAAGACCGTTTTGTTGTTACTTTCTCTTTAAAATTATTTACGAATAGTCGATAATTAAACTGCAGAAACAGGTGGGGTACCATGCACACTTTATTTATACTAAAAAACTCGAGTAAAATAATCAAAATAAAGCTGTGGAAATTATTCATAATTACTGACTGCTCTCGCACGCCTTATTTCTCAGTATACGTACGTTTAGTTTTTTTTTTTTTTTTTTTTTTTTAATAAACCGTTGTTGTTATGCGCATACTTTTATGACACTTCCTGCTTTTAATTATAAAAAAAATTACAATCTATATGCTTACTCAAATATTAAAAAAATTATTTTTATTTTAGTATTATGCTTATGTTTATGCTAAAAATATTTTATTAATTACTGTGAAGTACACTGTATACATTTTCTGTAATTAGTAATTTTACGTATAACAAAAAAGAATTTAAAAGAGGAAATTATAGAAGGAAAAAAAATATAAAACGAAAAAATGTTGTTTCTAAATGGTACTTGTAGTCATTAGCAACACTTAGTTCCTGTAAGACTCGTCGCAGTTTTGTTTTGTTTTTTTCTTTTTACCCCTTTTTCATCCGCTTTTTTTTTCTTTTTTCTTTTTCCTGTGAGCTCTTATGACACAAGAAAGTAAAGCAAGCAGTGGAAAACGTCAGACTGCGGGGGTGTAGAAAGAAAGGAGGGAAAAAAAAAAAAAAAAAAGGCGGAGAAAAAGGAAACAAGAAGTGGCGTGGAAACAGGCAAAAGATTTTGTTCCGACACGTTGAGCACCACTTTTTATCAAGCAACTTGCGTTTAAAACAAATTTGAGAAGTAAATTTGTAAGGGAACAGAAGCAAAAACAATAAAATACATAAAGTATAGCATTGAGAATGGACATAAGACTATGCGTAAATTGACGTGTGTTAATTGTTATGAGAACGAAGATAGCTCCTTAAGCTTACGTCAGTTGTGAGGGCTACTTTTCATTCTTAAATGTTCCAAGAAAACACACCATGGACAAAATTAGAGAAATATATTTTGCAGTACAATTTAGGTGCAGTCACATTTTTCTTTCTTTCTTTGAATTTCCATTAAATCAGTTCTGTTTAATTATTTTCTACACAAAGTTTTGATTTTTTTTTAATATAACTACTATCACTCACTATTACTACCATTCACAATGAACATAAGGGTATCCGTAAATCAACATAATTTCACTTTTACAAAAAAAAAAAAAAAAAAAAAAGTGTTTTTTTGTTTTAAAGATCATTGTACGTAAAATCTGCGTGCTGTGTACTATTAGTACAAGTGCGCTTCTATTTTTCTTCTTTACAATCTTTTTAGTAGAAATTACTTGTTAGGCATATACTTAAGAAATACTTCAAACATTCTACAGTACAATACCCACTCTAGAAGTCCCGCTTCATTTTATATGAGGTACCTTCACGTTAGTTAAAATAGATTGGACTATAATATGTATAAGTGTTCTCTCTCTCTCTCTCTCTCTCTCTCTCTCTCTCTCTCTCTCTCTCTCTCTCTCTCTCTCTCTCTCTCTCTCTCTCTCTCTCTCTCTCTCTCTCTCTCTCTCTCTCTCTCTCTCTCTCTCTCTCCACTCGATTCATTGTTTAAATACCTCTCTTGTGAATATGCAAAGTTTGTACTGCAATTTTAATATTTTAAACTTAAAAAGAGTGAAGGAGTTCCTTTTTTCTTTTTTTTAATGGAGCGTTTAATGATTAATTACCATCAAGTCGAGTTCACCTGTTTTATAACTTCCAGTCTAACAAAAAGTATATTTCTATAATGTCTAGGATAATTTCGTCTTTTATATGCCTTTTTTTTAATATAGTAATTTATGTTTTTAAAGAAAAGTTTATATAATTTAATGTACATTTATTACCCTAGACGAGCTTATTATTATTATTATTATTATAAAGTCTTTTATTTTTTTTTAATAGCATGATAAAATTGGTCTTTTTTTTACTTTAAAGACTATATATATAAACTTATGATACGTTCAATTAACTTTTATAATTTAATGTTAAAACCAAGTTTTAGAGTTTAAACTTTTGTTTTTAATGTACTTACTAGATGTGTAAGACGTAAAACATGTTAAATAATTATTGTCTTTTGTGAGAAGTGGCTTTTGCTTTGCCTTTCTTATACTTGTAAGTATTCTATGTAGAACTTTGTTTTATTATTGACAATAAACTGAGAGTTACATCAACTTTACTTGGCTAAACAAACGTCTTTGCTGCTGCTACATTTACTACTGTGTATGGAACTTAATCTGTACATAGGAGGAGGAAGTAAAAAAAAAAAAAAAAAAAAAGCCTTAGTTGTTATGAACATATTTTCTCATTAATATAAGCTATGCTAATTATAAAAAGTGCATTAAGGGTTAACCTCAATCCTCTGCAAGCTCCCTCCCTCCACATTTTATTTTAAAGTAATTGTGAAATATTTTAAAAATTACTTTTGAACACACTGCATATTTTCAAAATAAAAACTCAAAAATAATTCCTTCTTAATTTTTCACAATTAATTTTTAACCATTTTTATTTTGCTATAAAAAAAATTATTCAAACTCTTAATTTTCTAAAATCAGGAAAGACGTTGGAATATAAAACAATAAGCAATTGATTGAGCATAAAAATATCAGAAATTTTAAACAAAAGTTCTTTTTAACCAAAAATTGAAAAATAAATAATATAATAATAAATAAATAAAAGCAATGCTAATCTGTAATCATATTTGCAAAATTTAACCCTAATTATTTCTGATCTCAATGGAAACTTTAATATCGTGCTAACTGTTGCTCGTAGATCAGCCTTTCTTTTTAATTGCCCGGAAAAGGAAAAAGTTTTCCAACTTTTTTTTTCTATATATTTCGAGATTTTGAAGTCTGAGGTTAATCCATCAAAGTCTTCTACTTCTAAGCAATCTAACCAATAGGCTTTTGCAAATATTGCTTGCAATTTCAATGTTTGTAGATTTTCCAAGTATATGAATTACAAGTGTTTTTTAAACACTGACAAATTATCTGGTTGCGTGCAGCAAAGTGTGCACCACGAGCTCCAATTTAGTCATCAAAGAAAAAAGTGAACGTTTAGTGTGATTTAAAAACAACTGACACAGTTTGTTTCCGGTGACATAAGTAACTACTAACTTGCACTATTGTCACGCAGCTACGTGGAAATTATTTTATTTTCATTCTATTCTAAAAATAAATACTGTTTTTTAACTATTTCATAGCAACTTTAAAAATATTTATATTGACAATTTGTGTATTAATTTTTTTCAGTTTAAATTTTTTTTCATCACAAATTTAAATTACTAACGTAAAATATATGTCAGTATAATGAATTTTTTTATGTATTGGGTCTTTATCATGGTTTAAAAAAATTGTGCTTAGTAAAGAAGTGGTTATTCTTGACAGAAAACAACAACAACTTATGTTGTACAGCTCGGGCCAAAAGTTCCCAACCGATTTGCATAGGCAACCAGCAACTACGCTATGTTATCTTTATGAAAAAACGCAGCGGCCGACGCTGCCCCGTTCGGTAACTTTTGTCCAGAGCTGTACATACATACATAATTATAGTATAAAATTTTAGCTCCCTTTATATTATACAATCTAAAAAACTTAAGATGTAAAATCATGTGATATTCTTTTGGAGCCCTTATTATATCACTGCAAAAACGTATGAAAATCTGCCATTAAGATTTCAATAATGAATTATACTTCATTTAAAAATCTATTGATTGTTTTATATATACTTTAAATAGTATTATAAGTTACCAGAATATTTTGATCTCAACTCTAAAAAGTAGAAGAAATTGATGTACACCGATAACTCAAGAAATTGATCAAATTCATATTATTGTATATCATGTATGTGTATTTCGTTTGATTTAGGGATCATTGACAATTATTTTCACTATTATGTGTGTGTATTTATTTATGCACTCAAAAAAAGGGTTTATTACTTCAGTTATGAATTCTAACTTATTTACGATAAACACTTTTGAGTTATTAATTGTTATTAATTAATTGTTATTAATTAATTATTATTAATTATTATTATAATATTAATAATTATTATTAATTAATTAATTAATTAATTAATTAATTACTAATTGATTTAAAATAATGCATTTCAGCAAATTATTAACAATAGCTCATTTAAGTTGTTTTGAATTGTTTTCAGCTATTTTAGGCTATTTTAAGTTAAATTAGCTATTGTTAATAATTTGCTAAAATGCATTATTTTAGCTGCATAACTCAAAAGTGTTTATCTCAAATAAGTTAGGATAAGTAACTGAAGTAATGCACACTTTTTTTGAGTATGTGTAAATGGGCTAATGCTTGTTGTAACTCTTTATAGTTACCGTGAACTGCCTGGATCAATGCAAAAGTTTTATTTTTATTTCTTTTCTTTTAATTAAATAAATTTCTAAAAGATTCTGAGACTGTAAAGCAGTCTAATTATACCTGATCGATTGATTAATTTAATTTAAGAAAGCAATTTTTAAAATTATTTATAAATAATTATGTTAAAAGAAAAAAGTACTATCGTACTGCACCATACGACAAATAGTATGTATAGAAATTTTACAAAGTCCCATATGCATATAATGTTAAATGAGATTTCAAGCTAAAAACGTTGAATAATTTTAACTGTGAACTACTTTTAAATAGAACAACCCAAGCATATAAATTTAATAATATTTAAAAAAAGCAGTGAACTATTATATTCTATATAAAAAAACTTGTGAGTTATTTTACTATTTGAGATAACAATTGCTAATGTGCAAAAAAACATAATACTCTTGTTTATAGACTGGAATTTGATTTCATTCATGTTATTTTGAATGAATGAATGAATATTTAGAGCAAAGTTTAATTAAAGTCATAGAAAACTTTGAACAAGAAACTTGTCTAATGACAGGTTATAATCCTAACATACAGATCTGAAAATTAACGTTGATTTGGCCAGAGTCATTGATTTCTAATTTATTTTCCATTCATTAAAAGATGGCTAAGGAATATGACGTTTACATTTCGCTGGACTACGTGCTCGTAAATCAAGCGAGCTGTGACGTCATTTTCCGTATCCAACTTTTTGTGAATGGAAAATAAATTAGAATTCAATGACTTCGGTCAAATCAACGTTGATTTTTAAGTATGTTTGGCTATACCTGTTAGACAAGTTTTTTGTTCATTGTGTTCTGTGCCTTTTATTAATCAGTGATATGAGAGTTAGTTGATAATTTTATTATACTAATGTTTTGTTCTTCTTGCTTGTTTGCAGTGATGTAGCTGAAGGTATTCCAGTGGATAACCAACATTTTGTTTTACTATTTTTCTGTACTCAACTTTTTCTACGTGAACTCATCAAGTGCAGACGTCTAGTGCAAGTCGTGCCCATGGATATGTCAGGATATTATGGTAAATATAATCTTATGTAGTATCGTAGAAAACTTTGCAAAACTGATTTTACTGACAACATATTATAAACAAACTGAAAGCTCAAAAATATTAACAAGATGACTTGTTAGTATTACCATATAACATTAGGTATTACCGTCTTCATTTATTTAATGGGGGGGATAAAACCATGTTAAATATACTTTTTTGTCATAATTTTTAAACTGTTTTCCATAAAAAATCTAAATTTATATATTTTACATATAAATTTAGATATTTTATTTATGCGATATCTATTGAATCTTTTAAATGTTAATTAAAGATATTATAATTTTTATAAACTTACGATTTAAAATAGTTTTTATATAAGAAAACAACCTGTACTTTTAATTATTACTTCTACTAATTTCTTGTTTAATTATGTAAGTACAATAAAACGTAAAAGCTAATAACTACTATTTCTTTGTTTACTTATTTCTTATGAAGTATTTATTTATTAAGTATTAGTATGGACCGGTTGCACTCATATTTAAGAGCCGCCATTTTGTTGGTCAGAAATACATAGGTCAGCATAGGAAAAATGTAATTTTTTTTTAAAGCAAAAGAAGCTCCAAACCTCAATCAAAGCCTTATTTCTAGCTCCTAATAAGCTCGAAGAATATGAAAAAAATTTGTTCAGTTGAAATAAAGCATTAGGTACCACAAACATGGTGACAAAGCGCAATAATGTGCAAGGGGTCTATTAAGTATTTTCAATATAATTTCACCGTAATTAATAATATTATACAAAAAATGTATCATAAAAATTAAATCATAGCAAAGAAAGTTAATACACGATTCTTATTGCTGCTACTTTTGATAATAATTAATTTATATCTTTAATATACGATGTTGAACAATTATATAAGAAATCTTACAAGTTTCCCACTAACCACATGTAGTATATTATTCTAGTTCCACGCTACTGCTGTGTGTGTGCGTTGTGTACCATGACCAGACTATGTGGCCTAACTTAGGTTAGATTACAAAAGTTTTACATGAAATAAGTTGCTCAGGTACCGAGTTATATAACCAGAAAATAATACTTATATAATAACTGTCTTATTTTAAACTTGCCAGACATAGCTTTAAGCTTATGATAATATTTGGAGAATTATTTTATATACTTTAAAGTGCTCTATATAATACACTGTGTACTCAAAACTCCCCGATGATTAATCCTTAGATTGGACATTCATACATATTATAATATAATGTAAGTAAGTTTTTTTTTAATACGTCTGCAAAAAAGTGTATAAAAGCTTGAACAGTTATGCAATACTTTAAGAATTGTAGAATCAACGGTTATGGTGTCACTTACAACAAAAGTAAAAGTTAAAATTTACAAAATAAATATTTAAGTAAGCGTTAGAACCGAATGGAAAAAATGTAGTTTTTAAACGACAAATTTTAGCTTTCTTTTTATTATGATCCTGATGCTTGTGATAAAGCAAAATATTTTTTTAAATAAAGAGTTTTAGTCCTGATTAAAAATATGACAAACTTTTTTATATAAACTTAATTTTAAAATCCTATGCTCAAAGGTTTACATAAACATGAAAAAAAATGATAAATTTGTTATAAAACATAGTTAAGCACGTGGTCTACTGCTTTACAATGCCAAGCAATGGTGCAATGTAGTGTTATAGTCTGGTTAAAAATAACTTTGCAGTACAGCATACTGATATTAGTCGCCTCATTATATGACAAAGACTATATTTTTGGCCTTCACAATGATTTAATAAACATAGTATTCGAAATAACAAATTTAAATTTATGATTAAAAAGTACTACATTCACGTAAAAAAAAAAATAGTCACAATAAATACGTTTTAAAACAAATAATTTCTTAAATGTTTCAAAATTGTTATATATTTTTCAAAACTTTAAAATATATTTTCAACGATAACTTTAAGATTATATTTTCTAAATATTTAGAAATGTGTAGCCTGCAGAACTAAAAGGAAAAAAAAAAAAAAAAAAGGGTTTCAATATTTTGTGAAAGGACGATATCATTACTATAATATGGAACATTATTGGAAAAAATGAAGAAGATATCAGTCAAGTGAACACACAAAAAAAAAAGTTGTTATTTTTTATAGCAATTTTTTTTTTCCAGAAGATAATTTGTTCGTGCGTAACACTGATGAGTCTCATCATATACATTACAGTATAATATATAAATTTAAAATAATAAAAATATGAAGGGAGAGAAATATTCATGTTTTTTGACTAAAAGCTTTATTGTGTTTTTATAATATTACGATACGATATAAAGAAAATTGAATGCAATAAATCAATATTGAATTGATTTTATTATCAAAATTAAACAAGTAAATAAATATGTTGTGTACATGCGCAAAATATTACCCGCATGTAAAGTTTTAGTATCAACTTTTTGTTGTGAGATGTAATTCCTAGATTGACCAAAACTTTGACATCGTACTGATTGATACAGGAGTGATTGACTTTCTATCGCACAATCACCGGGGGGGGGGGGGGCTGTATTTTGACCGGTTTTAGATAAAAGGGAGAACGACCATTCATTTCACTATATTATTGTAGCAATAACTGACTCGAGGCTTGTTTATATTTTAACGTAAGAATGTCAACGTGGATTTTAAATACGAATTTGTACGAATTAAGATACAAATTAATGTTTGCTTATTACTTATTACTTTGATGCTATTTATTGTATGTATTTAAATTGTTATATTACATTAAGACTTTTATATTGTATTGTTTGTATGTCTGCTATTGTATTCAATATACTTGGACTTGTCTGTTGTTAAATAAATAAATTGAGTTTACCTGTCGATAAGACAATGTCTTGACTGGGACTGGGATTGGTGTATAGCACAATAACACAATATGGCAAGCAAAAAAAAAAAAAAAAAAAAAAAAGTTAGTAAATCCCTCTTGAATCCCGCCCCCTCTAGACTCACTTCCAAAATATGAAAATGAAATATTTTTAATTTGAAATATTTATTTTATGATTTGACTGTCTCTGTATCAATCCACCAAAAAGAAATACAGTAAAATAATCTTGTTTCTCCTCTCGAACTGATGTAATAAAGAGCAATTTAAAGTTAATATTTACTTTTAAAATAATACTTATACGTAAATTAATGACTATAGTAATTATAATTGATATAATTACAATAAATTTATCGGCACGCTATAGATGTAAATACGAAGGAGGGAGGAAATATAGAGTGATAATCGTTTCACATAAAATAAGGTACAGCGTCTTCAAATTAATTTACATAAATAAAACATTAATTATTATATCTCTTAGTTAAGTGTTAATAAACATTGCTGGATAAGAAAAATGTAAATTGGATTTTTGCCAAGTAAATGTAAACATGAGGGAAAACTTTTTAATGTCTTCATTTTTTATTTCATGTATTTTTTTTAGCATTTTAATTTATCAAACTCTGTTTAAAAAAAAAAGTATATAATATATTTTTAATATATAATGTAAATTCATGCTAAAATTTTAAATAAAAATAACAACCAAAAATATTTCAAATGATGACTATAAATCTACTGTTTATTAAAAAATCTATTTCGTATTTTTTTAAGCATTATATATATATTTTTTATAACTAGCATATTTTAACCAAAAAGCTTTTTTTTATACTTTTTCCCCCGTGAAACTTGATAATATAATTTTTTTTATTTTTTCCTCAAGCCATAATGGTATAAATTAACCCATTATTTGCATAGTTACCATCAACACCCCATACGACTATACTTTTTACGGGCTAAATAATACCTTCTTTGTTTACTTATCTTACTTTCTACATTAATGGACGTGTTTGATAATAATAATAAAAAACTGGTGATGATATTGATTAAATATTGAAAATGTAAAAAAAAAAAAAAAAAAAAAAAAAAGGACAGACAGAAATAAAAAAGTGCCCAGTTTTATATAAAGTTTATAAAGAAAATGAAAGTGTTGAAGAGAATTGTGTTGTTAAGGCCGCAAGCAAAAGCCGGCTGTTTTGTAGGTTAAACTATAAAGAGGGTTTTTTAGTCTATGAATATTGAATTGGTGTATGAGAGAGAGAGAGAGAGAGGTTGTGCAACAGCTAATTAGCAGTGTGTGTCATGACGCGGCTACACGCTCTTTTTCTCACACACAATCTCACCACAATTTCCACGCTCAATCTAACTTTGGAGCATAATACTATACTCCAATGTACATAACTTTGATATCAAAACAAAATACACGCATACGAGAGGATTATTTCATATATATATTCTTGTCTTAAGAGATTTAAGATGCCTTATTTATATTGTATTTCGTAGACACATTTATGAAATAATAACAATAAAATGACAAAATTTGAAATAATTTTGCTTTTAAATTCACTTGGCATGAATGAAGTTAAAAATAGTTTTATTCTAAATGATCATATTGCAGCGATGAATTGTGAAAAATACCCAAAGTTGCTTGATTTCATTCTTCTTTCATTCATTGTTTGGAATTACTTTCCTCAAAAATTTCAAATTATTTTGTTTTCAAAGTATTTTAACAATTCTAATATTAAAAAGAAACGTGTAGTAGAGCTGAGACAAAGTACTTTATTATAATGCATTATTGCATATATTTAGAGATTTTAAAATTATATGTCTCTATTTTATTGTTTTCATAAGTTTCGGAAGGTAAACAACAACTTTGTAACTGAAATCAGGCAATACTTTAAATACGGCAAATATTTTGACTTAAATCAAAGATTTGCTTTTTCCCAAACAATTAAAATAACATATAATATTGAAAATAAAGATCCAGTTATGCAATATTAAAAATAAATCATACTACTTTATTTATTTTTTATAATATCATTTTTATGTCATTAGTTGCGTCTATATTTGATTAATATGTTGGAAGTGTTGAAAATAGTAAATATAAACTTTAATAAAAAGTTTTAAATGACAAGAAAACTAGAGAGATGTGCAGTGTACCAGTATTATGTTTGCAGTAGTGTAATATGAAGTCGGTAGAGAGAGAGAGAGAGAGAGAGAGAGAGAGAGAGAGAGAGAGAGAGAGAGAGAGAGAGAGAGAGAGAGAGAGAGAGAGAGAGAGAGAGAGAGAAGGTGTGTACTGTACGTGCACGCGGGTTGGTTTGTGCTCGTGACCTTTGGCCTTTGTGTGCCACACCGGTGCTAAAGTAAAGTATGCTCTCTCTCTCTCTCTCTCTCTCTCTCTCTCTCTCTCTCTCTCTCTCTCTCTCTCTCTAACTTCAGTACAACAACAACAAAAGTCTCACCAGGCACCCAGAATAACTCGAATAATGAGACCCAAAATTAAAACAAAACACACACACAGACACAACAAAAAATATATATGAATATATATATATCAAGGTTTATGTAGAAACCTTGCATATAAATATATAAAAAAGTAATATTATAAATCTCATTTTCATAATACATGAAAACAGTATTATGTTAATATTGAAACCTTAATTTAAGTAATTGATATTTATTATTTGTTTTTGTTTACATTGTATAAAGATGGTAACCATTGTTAATGTTGTAATTATTATTTTCTCTTATACAGTATACGTAACATATTATGTTATAAAGTAACAAAAAAAAACAAGCGTGTTTCATACTGCGACGGAGGTAAAATGTACGAGTAATAAGATCTAAAGATAATAATGTTTAAAAAAACATGTCATGCACTTTTCATATTAGTGTCCTAAAAATAACAAGATTATTCATGATATTTTAAAAACATTATACATAAATATTTAATATTAATATAATTAAATTGATTTAAAATTTTCATCAGTTACAAAACAAATTCAGTAATTGATAAGCTAAGCGTGTACTTTTATTTTTTAAATAAATATATTATATTGTTTTAGTTTTTATTATATACATTTATGTATACAGTAATATATAAATACATATAAAATATGTACGAGATAAAAAGTTGTTTTTTAAATGGATTTAAACATTTAAATATATATGATAGTATCACAATATCATTTATGTATATAATATTATATAGAATAAAGTGTAAGATAATGGACTGATTTCAAATCTCTCTTTATTATATAAAATATAATATAATATACATAGATCAATAATGTATAATATTTTTCAATACTAATATTCGTTGAGTGCATATTTGAATAGTAAATATTTATTCTTTAAATTATACACAACCACAATATTAAAGTATAAAAAAGTGCATCATATTTTATTTACAATCCGACACCCTCCCACCCTCCCGCAACTTAGGCAGACACATAGGGGTTTGCATACAAATGGAAAAGTATATTTCTCTCTCTCTCTCTCTCTTATTCACATTATCTCGTACCCTTTTGTGCGTTTGTATCTTTTGTAATTTCGTATGATTTATAAGCTTTATAAAAATTATATTTACAAAAGAAAGAGGTAGGTGTTTATAATGCCTACTTTTATAATTATAACACTTTAGTTTGTATGTATAAATATTTACTTTAGTGCTAGAGAGTTGCATTTGTTTGTTATGAATGCCGGTGTGGTCATTCTCTCTATATTTATGAATAATTCATCTTATATATATATATATAAGAGGACATCTGTACATTGTTGAATATAGAATGTCACTGCATATATTATTATTGGTTACAAGTTCGTAAACTCAAGTTACGTATGTATTATTATACAATACAATACATTATGGAGCATCTGTATCCTAACACGTTAGGCAGCATGTTGAACACAGCTGAACAAAAATTTGCCTAACATACAAGGCGCTATAATCACTTCATCATACTTGTTATGTTGTTGTTGTTGTTGAAAGTTTTTTTAAAAAAAATAGAGAAAAAATACATGTGAAAGTTTGAAGTTTCATGTTTAACTTTTACTGGCACTGGTACTGACAACAGACTGACTTATAATGACGTGAGAGAGAGAGAGAGAGAGAGAGAGAGAGAGAGAGAGAGAGAGAGAGAGAGAGAGAGAGAGAGAATCATGAAACATAAGGTTCAAAAATTCACATCTTACTCATTGTATTATGCTTTCCTTACACATTGTAAAATATTTCTTATAGTTATTCCTACAATTTTTTTATTTGATTTGCGTGAGGAGTGAAAACTCCAGAACAACTGTAAACAATCTTCTATTTTAGCACTCTACTCAATATTATATATAAGACCTACTTTTTGTATTATTATAAAAATAGCGTGCGTGAACTTTATGAAATAACAACAAAATGAAATATTACCTTGTGTGTGTCAAGTAAGGTAAAGTTTTAACTATACCAAAGTAAGTCAGACATTTTTTTTATTCTTCGCGAGTTTCAACTATTTTTACGATACCTTAAAGGAATTATTTTAGGGTTCTTATTTCAAATTTTATTACATAGGGAAATTTCTTACTTAGTTTTATACGAAATTATTTGTATGTTCTCTTTTTATAATAGTATAATTTTTTTAAATTTTTTTTAGTTTTAAACTTTAGTTAATAGTAATAATTACTATTGGTTATATATATATATATATATATATATATATATTTATATATATATATATGTATATATATATACACCCACACTTGCATAAGTACTTGTATGTCAATTACCATGTACTGTACGTACAGCCAGAGTGATATAAAATTGCACTATATATATATATATATATATATATATATATATATATATATATATATATATATATATATATATATATATATATATATATATATATATATATATAGTTATGTATATGTGTAGATATTATGTTTTAGGAGCACGTTACTGTGTTATACAGGACAATTTGTGTATTTTATTTCTTCTATGATATTATTTGACTTTTTTTTTTTACTATGAAAACTACGTATTTGAAAAAATAAATGACCTTACTAATATTAACATAAAAATTTATCATTATAAAAAAAATCATGAAATATATTCATATATAAAAATTTCCCAGCAATATAATATAGTTTTAATTGTAAATGCTAGCTCGGTTTAATACTTCTCCATGCTCTATGTACATCATTGCAACAGTTTTGAACAAGTAAAACTGTGGTTTCTGTATCGACTGCAGTATAAATTTTCTCATCATTATTATTTTTTATTTAAATGCAAAAGTTTTTTTATTATTATTATTTTTTATTTAAAAAAATGATCTCGAAAGAGTTCATAAAGAGTATGATAAATATAACTTTAAAAAAACAAAAACTTTAGTTAAAAACAAACAAAGTGTAAAATAAATAAAAATGATTCTCTTCAACAATGTTGCATTCAATATACTGTACATTGAAATATTATATATTCATACTTTCAATACATATAGATAAAATGAAAGTAATTGAAATTTATACATTATGAAAATTCGTATACATCATGGCTTAATAAATTTGTTTTATAAGTCCTTGAATTAAAATGATTATAATTCGTTTTATATAGACTTAACGTATACATTTTTGTAATATAATAAATTTATAATGTTTGTTTATTTCACTAAAATAACGTATTTTCAATTTATATTATATATATATATATATATATATATATATATATATATATATATATATATATATATATATATTTATGATATATTTATTTTTGAATATTTTGGTGAGAAGGTAAAGGTATTTATTTTTATAGGATTAAATACAAACGGAAAAAAGAAAATTTACAAATTATTCTCTACAACATTCAATCGTATTTATTAAAGTGGCTCACTCGTTTGACATTGTAGATATTAGGGGCTTACTTAAGTTTAACAGGTAACCGGAAGTTAGCCAGTAATTCAGTTAAAGAAATAAGGGGTATTTCTACAAAGTAATATTTTGTTGTTGGGCGTCTACTGCTTAACGATTAACCTCAGACGTGGCGGATATATATATATATATATATATATATATATATATATATATATATATATATATATATATATTTAGTATAAGTTTGTATTGCTCTTAATAGCATGTGTACCAAATTTCAAATCGATTTGTCCATCGGTTATGTGGGGAAAAATAGCATGGTGAGCATACGACGTCCTGTATTTTCCATGCTATTTTTCCACACATAACCAATGAGAAAATTCATTTGAAATTTAGTACACATGCTATTGAAAGCAATACAAATTTATGCTAAAAAAAAATTTCAAAAAAGTTCCACCACGTCTGAGGTCATTTGTTAGTTTATTACTGTAAAATACTGTACACTATAAATACTATACTGTAACATATCGTGACCTCACAGCTCAGCTTTATTTCTTTTTTTAGAGGTGAAAAGTAACCATGCTTTACATTTACAGTATGGTTAACTCTTCAATCTCCTGAATGTATATTAATATATATATAAATATAATAATAAAGAGAATATAGAAGCAAGAAAAACACATTTCTTTAAATTCTTACAATGAGGAAAACCAAGTTGTTGTTTTTAATGCTTGTTCGAAAAGAGGAAATAATTCTCAATTGATTTACTTGTGATTTTTGTAATTGTTTTAGTGAAATAATTATTTTTAAAAATCTTTATATGACGTCACGTTTGATGAGTTTGAATGAGTTTGCAAGTAAACTTTGCCGACCATGACGTCATATTGCAACTTTCAAAAGTATTTTAAAAGAATAGAAAAACAAAATGAATCAATTCATGACAGTGCCCTCTTTAAGAATATACAATAACATCACCTTTTTTTTTTCTTCCTCATTACAGCACAGTGGTGCAACTAATAATAAAAAAAAGCTCACGGGAAATCGGGAAGAGTATTACTTTAGTTATCTAGCCTTGAGCATTTTACAACCATCTTTTGAGTAATCTTTTAGATAGTTAACTAAGGCATTTATAATGGAGAAATTTTAATAATAAATTCTACCTGTAGATACACTTTGAGCTACTGAAAATATTTGATTAAAAAAACTAAAATCATTAATTGTTTACACATCTTATCATATATATTTTTATATTCTATGCTCTTAAACATGAGTACTTTGTGTTATAAAAAGTGGTTTGCCATATACTTGTAGTATTTCAAATGTCTCCAACTGCATATGTTTGTCGCAAACATTTCGTATATAGTATTGAAACCCAATCATAAAAGCTTTCGATACTTTTTTGTTCTTTTGTTGAAGCATTGTATCTTCTGTGATAATTAGTTATGTAGTTCAGAATATTGTAGAAAAAATGTCATTTAATTTTAGTTCTGTTGAAATATACTGTAGATCCTAAATTACTTTCAAATGTCTCCACGAGAGAGGAAAAAAAAAAGAAGAAGTTTCAATGAGTAATGAACAAGCACCTATTCCCTACAGTATGATTGTTACGTAAAATTCATCGTTATTTATTTTTAATTTATTTTTTATCATAATTATATACAATATTCAGGTAATTTTTAAAGCTCACTAATTAATGGTCTTTGATTGATGAAAAAACATTTTTTTAATTATGTTTATTTAATTTTTCTTTAACTTATCTGTGAAGAAGAGAAAATATTGATTCAAAGTTAAAGAAAAAGGAAAGACTATATTTGCAACAGTTCTTATTTAAATTATTGTACACAAATATTTTGCATCTTACTGATTGATCAGTGCATCAAATTGAAAATAAATTTCAGAAATGTAAATAGTGCAATTTTTTCTTTCAATATACACGAATAGAAAAGTTACTTGCATTTCTCTATTAGAAACTTAAAAATATATTTTTTATGATCATAATAGCCTGCGGCTACTATGAAATGAATTTGAATGAAAGACAATTTAAAAAAAATTTAAATGTAGATAACATGCAATCCAATCCAATTAAATGCATATTGAAATATTACACCGTATAGGCATGCAGCATTTATTACGAAAGTTTTTTTTATTTATTTATTTTTTATATTTTTTTATTTTTTAACAAACATGATTTGATTTTTTTTAGAAAACCGGCCTGGTCCCTCTAACCTTGGCAACGTGATCAGCCAGATCCTGCTGTGCAAGACCATCACTCCGGACTTCAACCAAGAGGAACTGCACAGTATCAACAAGGACTCCGAGGATATTCGCAACTTGTTGGCGGAGATGCAGGAGTACATGCCCCAACAACAAGAAGTCGCCGCACAAGGTGCGCTGCCTGGCAAGTCTTTAATCATACATCGATCAAGGAATAAATGAATGAATGAATGAATGAATGAATGAATGAATGAATGAATGAATGAATGAATGAATGAATGAATGAATGAATGAATGAATGAATGAATGAATGAATGAATGAATGAATGAATGAATGAATGAATGAATGAATGAATGAATGAATGAATGAATGAATGAATGAATGAATGAATGAATGAATGAATGAATGAATGAATGAATGAATGAATGAATGAATGAATGAATGAATGAATGAATGAATGATGTCTAACTCTATTATTTATTTACTATTTATTTTGTTTGTTTATTTATTTATTTGATTATTTTTTGCTGAGTATACTGCTTGAACATTAAGTAGCTCAAGCACAAAGATAATTAAATGTCGTGTTTTGTGTACTCACGAGCAAGCCAGAGTGTTTCTCGATAATTTCTACTTGATCAATGACAAAAAGTTATCTTTCATCTCGAGCGTTCTTTTTAGTTTGCTCTCGGGGTTTTATTTCAATCTTAATGCTGCAGTGTTTAAATATAGCAAATAATCATGCTTGATAATCAATAATATCTGCATTTGTTAGAGATGAGAGGGAAAAGGAATAAAAAAAATACAGATTTTTTTTAATGGGGGTAGAGAGAGAGAGAGAGAACCAATTTTCTTATTTATTGATTTTTTTTTTTTTGACAAACTTCAAGAAGTTAAACTCTTTGACAATCAAATTCAAAAGTATTTTTGCTAAAATTTATTATTAAAATTGTATATAATTAAATTATTATTTAAAAAAAAAAAAAATTAAAATGGTGATGAAATTTAATATACTGTATTATATAAAAACTAATTATTGGAATATCATTAAAACTCAATTTACCATTAACTTTGACATTTAATATTTTGTTAATTTTCATCTTAATGATTTTTGTATTTTTATACTGAAAAGTATTTAGAGACGTGTTTCCGCTGAGCCAGCAGGAAACATAATTTTGTTCCTTCTCGTCCTTCTCTCGCCTTAACACACGTAGTTCCAGTTTACTTGTATACTTTATATACATACATATACATGGAGAGATATTAGGCCGTGAAATTACTTTCTAAAAGCTCTTGTGAACTTCACTTCTTCATCGTAAAGTAGTAAGAAACTCTTCAAGAGCACCTCTCTCTTTCTCTCTCTTTCTCCCTCTCTCACTCTCAGCTCTTTTATTTTAATACAAATTCAAACTTTCTTCAAGCATTCATCTCTCAACTTCTTCACTTCTAAATCTTTTATTTTATTCTATTTTTTCCTACTTTCTTTGGTTGCATTCTCTCACACGTATAACGGCGATTTTTCTCTAAATTAAACACAAATAAACGTATTTAATTCATAAAATATTATTATTAATAAAGCATTAAAATATTATAGTTAATTATAAAAATGCTTTATTAAAAAAATAATAAAATAAAATTTAATTATGCTTCTCATTACGTCATAATTTAATTTAGAGCTTTATATTCACATTTTTTTTAATGGATTTGAAGCAAAATAAAAATATATTATATATATAAACGTTGCCAGATTTAAGAGAGTTTTTCATTATAAAGTGTAGAAAAAAAAATCTCATAAAAGTGTTTCTGTTTGATGTGATATACATACGCAAGATGTAAATTATGAATATATATTCTAGTTGCTATATGATGCGTCCTTTAGTACTGTAATTCTCAATTATATACTCCAGCTTTATAACATGTAATTGCTAAAATATGGCCTGATCTTCTTGTCTTTTATGTACAACACTTAACTCACAAACAAATCACCTTGTCAAAATTTGAAATAGATTACAAGATAATATTACTCTAGGATACAAATAAGGACCACTTGGTACACTTTGTGACGGTGAAGTGATCTATGTAGTATAACCTAGACTTGAGTACAGACTAAGAGACAATATTACCTACAGTAATCTGGCCTACACTCTAAAAAAATAAACGTTAAAAAGCTTGTAAACAATTTTGAAAATATTTTAAAGGCGTAGAACACCTTGAACAAAAAAGTTGCGTAATATCCTAACAAACCTGAAAATCAACGTTGATTTGGCCGGAGTTATTGATTTCTAATTTATTTTCCATTCACAAAATGCCGCTGCCGGTCACTGACGTCATAGCTCGCCCGGTTTACTTGCGCGTGGACCAGACGAGCTGTGACGTCAGTGACCGGCAGCGGCATTTTGTGAATGGAAAATAAATTAGAAATCAATGACTCCAGCCAAATCAACGTTGATTTTCAGGTTTGTTAGGATATTACGCAACTTTTTTGTTCAAGGTGTTCTACGCCTTTAAGTAATATAAAATTAACGGTTATTACATCATTAAGCGTTGATATTATATAACGATATAAGCGTTACTGACGTTACAATTGTTAGAATCTAATGGGGAAAAATACTGGTTATAACTGCTAACTAACGTTTATTTTAACGTTTGTGACGTCATAATCGTTTGTGCTACAAAACTTCCCACAATTGAAAACTGTGTACAAGCCACAAGGTTTGTCAATGCTTATATTTTAGAGTGTATAAAACACTTCAAATAAAAACCTACATACTGTACGTTGATATATCCTATAGAGAAAAGGTTATCAATTTACTCTGCCCTCTTTAAAATTTTCATCATAATGAATTTTAATGAATAACATTTAAGCTATATGCGTATTTTTATACATTAATAATAACAATAATAATTTAATAAATTATAAACTATATATTTGTTCTGTAGTGATAACAAGCTAGCACGAGTTCTACAACATCTGCATTCATAAGAGCATAATTTCTGTTGTATATTGAATAATAATTTTAAGTTACAAAGCGTAATGAAATGTTTAACATTATAATTATTTATGTGATTTCAAAATATTCACATTTATGTTAGACGGCAATGACATCAATGCAGTATAAAGTACATTCACGCTTTTTTTTCCTTGTGCGATTTTAAAAATATAATTTACTTATTTATTTTATTAGACATTGGTAGCTTACAGTAAGCTCACATCAATCTGTTAGTGCATTTAAATCTCAATAACAAAAACTCTTATTTGAGAGATATTTGGATCTGTAGCTTTGAATTCTCTTGTTGCTCATTAATTATATATTAATATTCTCAATAAAAAATTCTCAATGTATTTATATATATTATTAATTTTCTTTTCAATTTTTTAATAAATATAAAATGTAAATATATTCTCAATCGTGTAATTTAGTGAAAGGAAAACATATAAATTGAAATATTTTGTTTATAAATGAACTAATTTTAGTGAAATCTTGTCAACATAATATTTTTGATTCATTTTTTATTAACATTATATGTCTAACACGTATTATTTATTATATATTGTAACTGACTGTACTGTTAAACAGTTGGGTTAAATTGAGAGGTTGTACGCCTGATTTCGCCCAATAAAAAGCCATTAATTATTATTATTATTATCAATAAAATAAGTTACACGTATACGTGCGTCTCGTCAAATTTCTCTAATTTTAAATTAAACATAAAAAAGAATATAGAATAGAAAATAGAATAAAATATGAATACATATATTTACAGAGTGAGAGCTCCAGAGTTCTCTTTCAGATCTTCATATTTAATAAACTCCAACATATTTTCATTAACAATTTCTGTACTCTCACCAAAAAAATTTTTAACACTACAATATTCTTTAGAAATTAATATTTTTTCAACAAGATTTTTGAAGCAATATTATTAACATCTCTAACTATTATTGATAGAAAATCATACAATTTTGCAGTTCGGTAATAAGGACTTCTCTCCAAATAAAAATCACTATAGCGTTTAAAACATTAATTATTAATTGTAATTTACACATACGCACATATTTATATATGAAATAACATCGATAAAATGACGTGTATTGATTATTATAAATAAAAATTCAAGGATCATATTGCGATTACATTTGAAGCCAGTAAGCTTTGTATAATTATAGTAATCAAATATTTATGATAATTAATATTTAACACAATTAAATGAGAAATTTACATATAATAATTTGATGATTGTCGTCAGCAGTGATATATGTATGCACAATGTCAGTATGTTTACATAGCAGGTAAATGTGTTGAGATTAACGTTCACGTCAATTCAATCAAGAGGGGTGGGCGATGGATGCCAGTGTCACGTGCATCTGATTATGTATATTTATGCTGAGCCAGCAATTATTAACAATAATGTGCTTCATCAGCTGCTTTCTACTGATAATATATTGTAATATTTTTACTTCTATCTCTTTCAACAAATTTATATCCTTTATGCCTTTCTTTAAGTATTAAAGATTACAGATTTTATTTCCGTTTCATTTCTTTCACAGAGTAGAATAAGTCACGATATTATAATCTTTATAACAATTAGCCGTAATGAAATAATTATTA